>OZ020488.1:4654477-5001477 GCA_963971405.1 Psococerastis gibbosa | reverse complement strand
GGTGGCTGTGAAGAAGGTCCATAGCCAAAAGGAAACGGATGTTAAACACTTGAGGAAACTCAATCATCCCAACATTGTTAAATTCAAGTAAGTTTATCTTAGACACTAAAAATGTTTAAAAATATACAACACAATAGAATGGCACATAAGCACCTTGGTACAAGGCAAATGCTTAGATTTGTGATTTGTTCAATATATTGTAGTATTATATGGTATACTGACATTAAACTAACTTAGGTTGAATCCTCGTTATAGGCTAACCGCAATTAAAGAATTTAGAAGAAACTGAACTTGGAGGGATTTTAACTCACGATCTACGCCTATCCAGGGCGTGATCTTGTTGTCCAGTGGTTAAGACGACGCGACGCATAGGCTTAGATCGTGGATCCCGCTAAGTCCAATTTTTTCTAAATCCTCTAATTTCGGTAGTGAATAGTTAATTGATTGGAAGAAGAAGTCGTAGACCTAACTGGTAACGTAATATTTGGCGAGATCGAAATCTTCAGTTGTGCTGCGTGGACTTCGAAGGTTGTACCTCGGTGGCTCTGAAGCGAGTGGCGGAGCTACGAAAGTTCACTTTCAAATCGACCACGGCCCATCAGCCCGGATTCTTCTGGTTCTTCATTCAACTCCGGCCGTGAAAGCCTTTGCAGTTACATAGTTTGTTACTATGTTCTGTCACGTTTGGTCTTGTCTATGTTGCAGTAAAAATAAATTGAAGTCGTACTGTGTGGTATACCCTTCAATCCCTTCAATTTACGTCTTGTATTCATGATATTTTTGTTACTTTCAGAGGAGTTTGCACCGTAGAGCCTGTGTTTTGCATCGTGATGGAGTACTGCCCTGCGGGTACACTGTACAACCTGCTCAAATCAGGCGGGGAAGTTCCTCCAAAGCGTCTAGTCAGCTGGTCAAAGCAGATCGCCTCTGGCATGCATTACTTACATTCTCACAAAATCATTCATCGAGATCTCAAAAGTCCCAAGTAAGAAAAGATACTAATTTTACTTATCCCAGATTTGAAGTATTCGATAAGGCCAGATTATTATTATAGCACCGGCCTGGTTGGTAGAAAACTTAGCTACATGAACCGGATAGTTCAGGTTCGAAGCAAAGGAACAAATCAATTTTCCGCTGTGCTCGGATCCATCCAACCCTAAACCGTCATTGATTGTTAGCATGGCTTAGGTTTAAGATTTGACTGACCTGGTCAATTGTTGTAGATGGTAACGCGATGCCCCGCTAGGGCATAGATCGTGGTTTCGAGCTGGTATTGCCAGTTTTATCTTGATTCCCTATAATTACCTTCACCGGCAGGGGAAATAGCGGTTCCCAGCCTAGTGACTGACTGGAACATCCCAATTAGAGATGTGGTCGAAGAAAGGATATATGTACCTGTATATAAGGCGAGAGGTATGACCCTCTCGTCCCTCTCTGTTGTGTCTCGTTGCGAGGGCAGGGCAAAAAACCTTTTCTGTTCTATATAAATAGGCGCTAATGTTGTCAACCCCAGAATCTCCTGAGAGTGTTCTGAGGACTGGGGGGTTGCCTTAACGTACACAATGGCGAAATCCATACCTGTTGTAGCCGTTTTAGCATCATTGCCAGCTGCCGTGTTCCTCAGTATTCCTCTTTGTGAGGGCAGGGCAACACTATTTTATGTTCTATATAAATAAGCGCTCATGTTGTCAAACTCTCCTCCGAGGGTTCTGAAGACTGGGGGGTTGCCTTAACGTACACAATGGCAAAATCCATCTCTGTTGTAGCCGTTTTAGCAGCATTGCCAGCTGCCGTGTTCCCCAGTATTCCTCTTTGTGAGGGCAGGGCAACACTATCTTCTGTTCTATATAAATAAGCGTTCATGTTGTCAACCCCGAACTCTCCTCCGAGGGTTATGAAGACTGGGGGGTTGCCTTAACGAACGCAATGGTGAAATCCCCCTCTATTGTTATTGTCAGCTGCCGTGTGCCCCAGTATTCCTACATGTGAGGGTAGCCAACAGGGCCAACATAAAAAAATGTGTCAAGAACTAGCCATCAAATTAAGTTATCAATAGATATCCTTACTGTACCGTTCTCTAACGGCCTATTAGTCTGTTTGTGTAGCTAAAGGTGGGCTATTTAACTTTGTTATCTATATGAAATTCCAGGCTTATCTGCGAGGTCAGTGTCGCTTTCTTAATAGTCGTCAGTTATCCCAATTTTCCTTGTTTGTGTTGGGATTACTGTGATTGCTTCACTTACTTCAAATACTTGAATTGCGCGCCACTCCTTTGGCGGAAGGCTGCCACATTTTAAATTAAATTTGGCGCCCGATAGTTCTATATTATTTAATTAATCGAAAAGTAATTCTGCCTTGTTTCCTATGTAGCAATTTAAGTGATTGCACCTTCAAAGACTTGACTTGAGCGCCATTCCTTTCGCGAAGTTAAAAGATGTCACATTTTAATTTGGCGCCAAAAAATGCAATACCTATTTGTTAATTCTTGGAAAAAGTAATTGCCTTGTTTCCGTTGGTTGTGTATTATAGTGATTTCTTCTACAAACACTTCCTTGATGCAGACAAGACGATACGCTTCTTCTACTAACACTACCTTGATGCACGGATGCGCGGAGTTTCGTCAGGCTTAAGCTGAGGCCAATGGCTTATTATATTGTTCCTTGTCGAGGAACCCATCCATTTAAATTCCTAATTTTAATTGATATAATGGTTGTTCTAGCGTTCTCATTGGTGCTGCCGATGTCATAAAAATCAGCGATTTCGGCACTAGCAGGGAGTGGAACGAAAAGAGTACAATTATGAGCTTCGCCGGAACTGTCGCGTGGATGGCGCCTGAAGTTATTCTCAATGAACCCTGCTCGGAGAAAGTTGATGTGTGGTAAGTGTTATACTTTCATAAGGGCCCTCTATTCACAAGTGATCCGGTCTCACGAGCCTCTTACCATACAGGCCATGTAGGGCCTTGGACTGCTCCTCAACATGGCGCCAGGTCACGGGCTCTCTCAGATCCCTCTCGACGTCGTCATGCCATCGTAGCCTTGCTTCTTCTGTCCTGAGGTGCCATTTGTTGGGCGCTCTCCTCGCATCTCCCATGTGTGCAACGTGTCCCAGCCAGACTAGCAAGTTGGCCGGCCATCCGTGGCTCAGTCAATTAACGATTCCGCAGTTGTGAGCAAGTATAAGAGGGTGGTTCCCGCCACTAGCTAATAACAGCCAAAATATCGCTATTAAGATGGCCAGGTACCCATTGTCAAGTGCGCGCAGACCTTCTGTGCCTGCAATTCTGTTGTCGCCCTGCCTGTTGAATTATTCATTAGTTTTTTTCCAATAATTTTTCTTTTACCCTTATGTTTGTAACCCTCTCCGCTTGCCCGCTGTCGGTAATACTTAGCATATATAGTTAGGCGCGATCTATTCTAATCCTACACAATCTTTTTTCACCTCAGTCATAATGGTGGGCTCCTCGTTGATGTTATGCACCCCCAAACAACTTCGGGGATCTTGCTCGATGAGGGCCACCGCATTCTTGTGCTAAATGTGTCATTCTGTTAACAGGTCCTATGGAGTAGTTCTATGGGAGCTACTGACCGGTGAGGCGCCATACAAAGATGTAGAGGAGAGCTGCATTATATTCGGCGTGGGGAGCAAAAGCCTGACTTTACCCATTCCCAGTACCTGTCCCGAGGGTTACCGCATACTCATCACTCAGTGTTGGAGCCAGAAACCCCGGAATCGGCCTTCCTTCAAGATTATACTCAACCATCTTGAAATTGCCGTTCGGGAGGTCCTAGCTGAGTCGGCTACTGAGTACTTAACGTCGCAGGTGAGTGAGTTGGCGCATTTGGTTGAG
Organism: Psococerastis gibbosa; assembly: GCA_963971405.1. Lineage (NCBI taxonomy): Eukaryota > Metazoa > Arthropoda > Insecta > Psocodea > Psocidae > Psococerastis > Psococerastis gibbosa. The sequence goes on along the minus strand of OZ020488.1, from coordinate 4,997,627 downwards.
AACTGGTCTGTGAGCCGGGAAGTTGGTGGTTCGAGCCGCGTCACGGGGGAAAAAGCGGTAAACTTGTGCAGAGGTTTACTTGCTAAGGGTGACTCGGACAACCTACCTGACAGTACAAAATTCCGACTAACAAATACGTCAGCTGTCATGATTTATCCTATCACCAACATCTGAAGTCCCTGAGACTGTCAGTAAAATTTCCGGCATAATATCGCTAAGCCCGACGTTCGCGTGATCGTCTTCAATCTGGTCTGTGTACGACTCTTTGGTGCTCCTTTTCCTGTTTCGGAAACGCAACGCAACTTCGATGGCGCAGCCATTCTAGTCGGACTTTTGGATACACTGAGAAAGCCTTACTTACCGCTTCATCTGGCTTCAGCTACATCTTGCAGGCTTCCATCCTGGAACTAATTTTAGTTTACACGACGATTTAGATTGTAACTTTTTTTTAGAAATCTTGGAAGCAAGAAGTGGTAAAGAATCTGCAGCACATGAAGACGAGCAGGAGCCACATGCGACTCGAAGCTGATCTCATCCGACGGCGACAGGAGGAACTAAAAAGCGCGCAGGACATTCGATCTATGTTTGAGCGCAAGATGGAGCGCGTGAATACTCTGTACCTGGAACTGAGCAATGTCATGACGCAGCTGGAAGCCCGCGAACGGGAAATAATCGCGTGAGTATTTGATAAAGTTTTTTACATGTCTAGTTGGTAGTGAACTAGACAGACTAATTGCCTGACAAAGGGTATGTTTACCATGAATCAGGTGTTTTCTCGGACACTTAAGAGTTTTTAACCTCTGCCCTGGAGTATAATTTGTCCAAGAATTATAATAAGATAATAGTCAAAAGTGGTTTTTACTTTTTACAAAATGTCTGTTTGTCTGTCAGTCAGTCTGTCTGTTCGTCGATTTTTAGTCAAACTACTTGATGGATTTTTGTGAAATATGGCTTGCAGACTCACAAAAATCATCTCGGGACCACGGGACCATATTTTCTATTTTAGGCTAACTAAAAAAATTGCCTACAATTTTCTCCAAAACGGCTCCAACGATTATGTTTCAATTCACATCCATTTTAGTCGTTATCACTTATCAATGTGAACAAAACCAGGTAGGTGACTTCCCCCTAGATAGTTTGGTTCTGTGGACAAAAAAGGGTAGACTCAATTGTCATTAAAAATCACTGAAAAGTTTATTTCGCAAAATCTTTCAATCGATGCTCTCTAACTTCAGGTATGTTTTAGGTGCCAAATAGAGTAACAAAACTGAATGGGTTGCCTTCCCAAGGAAGGTTTTGATTTTGAGGAAAAAATATTTTGGAAAAATTATGTATAATCCATACCCCAGTGCATTGCATACCATGCCATTTTAGTGTGTATAAGTTTGCAATTTTAGAATATGGAAAAACCGCTGAAATGTAACACTAGTATTTACGGCACCAATTATACCAATAGATAAGTAAATAAATGAATAAGGACTTTTTGTTGTAAGCTAACCTAGCGGAGTTAGGGCTATAAAGCCCTCTCGTACACTCAACTAGGATGACCCGGGATCGCCTGCTTTACATGCCCTCCGAAGCATGGCCAGAAAATGTAGCCAGTGTTGGACTCGAACCAATAACCTTTCGGGTGAAGGTCAGAGTCCGTACCACTACGCTACATGTCTTGACTATAAACTATAAATAGCAAAGCATGTACGGGTTCACTCGTACCGGTTATTTATCTAATTTTGGTGTTTTATCGCAGGAGAGAGAAGACTTTAAACCCCCGCGGTAGCGGGCGGAAGCGTCTGGACAGGCCAGTTCTCAGGTTACTGAAGCCTAAAAAGCTGAAAGAAGTACAAGCGGCACCAGAGGCTGATAAGAAGTCGCCATGCAAGGCAGCGCTATTCGTCCAGTTGAATGAAGCGGCCAAACCTGAGACGGTTGTGCTCGAGAGATCGGCTGTTATTCGTAGATCGAGATCCAGACATTCCACTCTATCTTCAAAGAAGGTACGGAGTAGTTGTAAATCTGACTCATACAAGACTTGGTCAAATCTGGCTCACGGCTGTTACAACGAAGAACAAGGACGATCTAGGTATAAACCAGATTGCGGATGATCTTAGGTGGGAGGCACTGGTACCCGAGGAAGTCTTTTATAAGGCGCGCGGTTTCCACCGACCTGCTAATGCTAAATACAAATACGGTGACGTGGTAACAGACATTCAAGACTTAGGCGGGGTTTCCACCGACCTCGCATTGCAGAATGCAAATGAAATTTGAATTTTTCTTTTTATAGAAATCTATTAAAATGTTTGTACTTAACATATTCCATGAAGCCATTTTTTTATTTTAGTTTGTTTGTTTGTGATTTTACTCTATGATCATTGATCAATTTTAACTATGGCATAGAGTAAAACAAACATTTCCGTCAATGTCATTTGCATTCGGCAATGTGAGGTCGGTGGAAACCCCGCCTAAGTCTTGAATGTCTGTTACCACGTCACCGTATTTGTATTTAGCACTAGCAGGTCGGTGGAAACCGCGCCTAATCAGAGGTGGAGATACAGGAGGGAGAGGAGGAGGCTCACGCGTCATACCCGACCAACTTGAGATAATTATTCATGATTATGATGACTTGATAAAGCAACTCTACCTTAATGAAGGATATAGGGCTAAACGCATAGCCCTTATATAAACAGGGATGAACTAGAGGGGATGTTGTAAGCTGTAGTTCTATATAGGAGAAAAGAGTCATTCACACAATTGTTCCCGCCAAGGATATTTTTTGAATTTCTGGTGCCACCTGCCACTTCTTCTTTGTCCAATCAGGATACCCCTTCGACATTTCCAAGCTACAAGGTGGCAAGGTGTGATCTGATTGGTCGATGAAGGTGACACGAGAAATTAAAAAAAAATATATCCTTGGCTGGAGCGAATGTCCCATATCTCCTATTTGGAACTAGGCTTGAATGCTAGCTACTTATAGCAATATGCCTTTATGTAATTTTTTTCACCACATAAATTTCTTTATTTTCAGAACAAATGCTCATCCGTAGACAGCACCGTCAGTTGTCGAAGCCATAGCATCAACCAGGAAACGCAAACTGAAGACTCGCCGCCTTTTGTCGAGAACCAGGAACATGAGGAGGATGAAGAGCGTGTACCTTCACTAGGCCTTCACAAATACGTCATGTGCAGCAAAGACGCGGCAGAACTCAGCCGGTACATATGCAAGCAGCCGGTGTTTGTGATGGGCGAGGGTAACCGGTGCAGCTATCTGTCGGCTGACTCAGACAGCTCTAGTTCGGTAGAATGCCACCGTGGGGGGCCACTGTCGCCAATGCATGTGTCCTCCGCGTCGAGTTTAGACTTGGATGAACAGAACCAGAACCAGCTACGATTGGATGAGCGGCTGACCGGAAGTGACGATGATAATTTGGAGTCGTTGGGCCGCAAGGTATCTGAGCTGAGTCTGAACGGAAACTGCGTGGTTGTCGATAGGGTTTCCGCTGTGCCTGAGTTTGGGTAAGTTTTTTTGCTTTCCAATTTATGCGTAGTATAAGGAAAGTTTTGTGACGGTCGAAATTTTCGATTCCGAGATTTCAACGGATTTACACGTTTTAAGGTACCAGGAACCCAAAAAAGTGGTTTTTACGAAATGTCTGTCTGTCGCTCTGTCTGTCTGTATGTCTGTCTGTCTGTGCGTCGATTTCCGGGAAACTACTCGGTCGATTTTGATGAAATTCGGCATGTATGTAGGTTCACAAAATTCATACCTCGGGACCATTTTGTTTATTTGGGGCTATATCAATTTGGGGGGGGGGGGGCGTCGTCTTAACCGCTGGACCACAAGCCCAGTAATCGCCAAATCCTCTACTACATGAAAATCATAACACATTGAGATACATAAAGATCACAGGGTGTTGGCCACATTTGTTGAGGGGTCTCTTGAGAGGTGAACCATGCCGGTGTAGTTGTGTTGTTTTCTTACACATTGGCGTAAATAGGGGGGTCCTGGGGGGGCTTAGCCCCCCCCAGGTCCACCCGTAGCCCCCCCCCCCAGGATTTTTGGTGACAGACGTTTTGGAGGCTAAAGGCATAGTATGCACAATAATGAAAGGGAAACTAATTCTTAGTATGCTTATTTTACATGAAAAAAATCAACATATTGACCAAGTATCAAAATGCTTAAAACCCCAATACTTCAGAGCTTTTTTTTCCAAATTTTTCTCCGGGGGAGACCCCCGGGCCCCCCTCAATGGTAGGTTTATTCGTCGTTATAATAACTCAATTGTACCTCTTGCAAGTGCAAACATTGGCGTAAATAGGGGGGTCCTGCCCCCCCCCCCCCCCAGGATTTCTGGTGACAAAGACGTTGTGGAGGCGAAAGGCATAGTATCCACAAAAACGAAAGGGAAATTAATTCTTGGCATGCTTCTTTCACTTGAAAGACATCATGAAAAAAATCAACATATTGACCAAGTACTTTCACAAAAAATATATTACTCGAAATGTTTAAAACCCCAATATTTATGACCTATTTTTAAAAAAAAATTCTTCGGGGGAGACCCCCGGGCCCCCCTCAGTGGTAGGTTTATTCGTCTGTATAATCTCAACGGTACTGTTTGCAAAATGCGTAAAACCTCCTTAATTTGGGCCTATTCATAATTTTTTTTTCTCCGGGGGAGACCCTCGCGCCCCCCTTTCTTCAGGATAAAATATTTGTAGAACCACACTTGCCCTTACAATTATCAGTTTTTTTTTCGGGAGGGGGGGGGGCTCCCCTTTGTCCAGGGCATAACGAGCGTAAAACCTCAATAATTTGGGCCAATTTATCGATTTCAAGGTTTCAAGGTCTTGGGGTCCTAAAGCCCCCCCCCCCCCGCCCAGAAATTTTGGGAATTTACGCCAATGCTCTTACACTCAACTAGGAAGGCCCGGGACACACCCTGTTTTTTCTGCGCTCATATATGCCGACCCCTGTCCATTCCTCGTATAGTAAGATATCTTCAACCAAAAGTTTGCCTTGTTTCAGGAACGGACTGACTACTTCCTATGATGGCGGCAGGTCGGCATCCGAAGACAAAGACAGTTGTTCCGGTGAAGATGGACTTGACAATGAGTGTCCTATTGGTAGAAGGAGGTAAGCACTAGATGAAGGCTAAGCCAAATTTTTTTATGAGTAGGAAGAGTCCAGTTGGTAGAGAACTTGACTATGAAACGGAAGGATGGGGTTCGATACTCGACATGAAAGGATTCATTTTCCACCCAACCCCAATGGGTATCTTACCGTTATTGGCAGCGGAAAAACGCGACTGCCGGGCTTACCGACCAGCCGTCAGGCCTAGTCCCTCATTGGGTTGCCGTGCTACGGCATTTATTAATCGATTTTTGAAATTTTACTTATGGGAATAAAATAAGCTTTATATTTATGAAATAACCACGAATTACGTAAACCGTTAAGGCCCAATACCTTTACTTACTGTGAAATTCGACATTGTCCAAAAAACAAGGGGTGTTGGTGTCCCGCTGGAAGGGGGTGTGTCCGATAGGGCCGTAAGACTGAACTGCTACCCTATGCAGAATGCGCGAGCCGGCCGTCTTCGACGAATGAACACATCAGAGTAATAATAACTGATTATTTGTTGTGTTGGTAGCATTGGGAGGCGCCCAATCGGGCCGGGACTACGATTGCATCGGTACCCCAGTAAGGCGCGGTCGCTGACCCGTGAATCTGCCGCGTCTGACGAGGAGAACACATCCGAGTACGTTCCATCTAGTAAGGCGTCCACGTTGGACAGCTGCGACCTTCCGCACTTCACCAAGCGTAAACGAAATGTGGTGAGTACTTAGGCTATACATTTAACAATAGAGAAAACGACAGATTACCGAGAAAGAGACAGTTATGGGTTCGGACACATATAAATTAAATAATATAACAAATGGTGCCTACGCCTGTTATATTGGGTCGATGGTGAGCTTGTCTCAGTATCGCTTGTAGCCGGTGTAGGTTAACATCGAGGACGTGAACCAGTTTGCCATTGACCAAAAATTCATACGGAATCAATATCATATCAATAGGTCTACAACCGAAGAGGGAGTCTATATTCCAACTGTTTTAATTTGCAGGCGCAACATAGCACGGAAAGCAGTGATTCGGACTCAGAAGTGGAAGCAGACATCTTGTATCGGACTGAAGCCGTCGCGTAGTACAAACTACCCATCCAGTGTAGCCACTACACACTTCAATGAGGTAGCATAGCTTAGGCAGCAAATTTGTTTTGTTCTGGCACGTTGGTGTGCTGACCACCATTATTTGATACGGTTTGATATGGGGTTGAATGGCCGTTTATATATAGGTTGTTGTACATGCTTGAATGAATAATTTAGAACACTGATTTGTGTGTTCTAAAATTTATGGCAGTAGGCCTATTTGTGACAGGGTAATGATTTATTTATTGGAAGAGTGAGTTTTAGTATTAATGATCGTTGTTGCTAATTACCTGTAATTAGTGAAGTTTCGAATAAAAAAACAGACAACTTGATCAGTGACAAACCCAGTGATAGCATCCTTTGAGATTCAAGGGCCCACATTCGTAGCAAAACGATTATTGCTTGGCATATTAGCCCGAAATGGTGGACTCAAATTTTTCTTGTGGCAATATTTATTAGAACTTCGTTGTTAGACTTGAAATTAAAATACGGTTTTATATATTTTTAAACCACAAATTCAATCAATTGTACGTACTCAATTTAATTGTTATGTTTTTTTTTTAATGAAATGATGCCGTATGCAGTGAAGCCTGCTGTAAATCTGTGTTTTTAAGGAAAGATTATCACCAAAATAGTTTATATAAGGGACACGTGGGCCCTCAACGAAAAACCATCCATATTAATGAGTATTGAAGCCTACTGCATTAGGACGTATATGCCCTAAAAACCGCCAAGCTGGAGACCAAACAGGTAGCAGGATATATGCTAAGCACCACAAATGAAGCTTTTAAGGACTGTCTAGGATCAAAACGTGCTAGAATCAAAATTAATGGAAGTAGACAATAATAATAATAAATAGAATTAAAAATTTGGTACGTACAGTCGCCCCTTTACCCTACATCCATTGAATTTGTCGTATAATAGGAACGTTAAAGGAATCCTTTAATAAAAAAAACATTGGTCACATTAAAAGAGAACTGTTTTAACTAAAAAAAAATATAGTTTTATTTTTAAAAAATCAGACTCAAAAAAATAATGTCTGTACAAAAAAATATTCTTCGTAGCTGCAGTAATGGCCGTTAGCGAGCAGATGAAACATTACCGTTGAGTGCTGAGAAAAATTTATAAACCGCCGATTTTCGAGTTACCAACATATTTTTGGCCCGCTCAAATGCCGCATCTCCCCTATATGGAACTCTACAGATAACTAACGTACACTTAGCTTGGTGATAGTCTTCCCTACAAACGGTTAAGTTGCAATGTATTCCTGCGGTCTCGGTGTGAAGGTTTTACGTAAGAACAGCTTTGCCGAAATGTTTTCGGCAGTTTTTATTGTATTTTTTTTTTTTTAAGTGTATGAAAGATAATACTGTATGTTTGATTCACGTCGAATGATAATAGAATGTTGTTGAGGGATTGACAACAGTGGCGGTTCCAGGATTTGGCAGCGGGGGGGGGGGGGCAAGAGAGCTAACTAGGGCCAACTGAATAACGACTTTATTGCAATACAAATGGCGAACTGTATACATAGTAATATACAACTTAAAGTAAATGGAATATAAAAAGGGGAGGGGGAAAGAAGGTAATAAGGAGGGGGGAAAGGGGGGTCCATTGTTGCTACGAGGCCAAGGTGGTGTACTATACATTATGAACTATAGAAAACCCATTTAGGAGACGTCACCCTGTCGGGAAATTTCGAGAATTTTTAGGACCTGTACCTTTTCACATGTAATTTTTTAACACACCAGGGAGCCCAAGCGCCCCCCCTCCGTCACAGTTGTCAAGAGTTAAAATGATATATTCTACCGGTATGAAGTGATAATTATTAGCTAGTGTGTGAAATGTTTACTGTACAAGGCGTGGCATAGGTCGGATGATATTACTTTTGTAGGAATGTTCGAGTTGATTAAACGATGGACTTTTTTAAACATTTTTATTTATATTCCCTTTACTTATGAATGTATCGGAATAACCTATTCAGTAGTTTCTGTGTGCCATACCCGTGTATGAGCATGTTACCAAATATGACACCAAAGGCCAGCTATAGAATATAGATCCTAGACAGTGATCATGCATGTGATAACGGAACAAGAATACAGGCTAATTTGAACCTGAACTTGCCAAGCGAGCCAATCAGGGGCCAGTATTCCTTTGCTCCCTGCTGCTGGTGTAGATATTATGAAACTACACAGAGTTGAGCCATACGTCACAGCAGAAAAATTACGACAAGTTGGCTGAGTGCAAGTTAACAGTCTGAACAAATGATACGAAAGCTTCATCGCATACATCATTTGCACAGTATGCCTCAATAAGCTTTTTTTCCTGTTGTGACGTATGACTCAACTCAGTGTAGTTAACCTATAGCGCATACTGAGCGTTAACCTCCGAGATACAGTTATTAAAGTCCACTTAGGCGGGTATTCCACTGGTCAATTTTCCCGTCAAATGTGATTAAAAAGAGTCTGCTACCAAATTGTAACTTAATTTATAATAGATAAGTATCTACATGATAGTCTCCTTAAATTAAGTTATAATATGGTAGCAGACTCTTTTTAATCACATTTGACGGGAAAATTGACAAGGGGAATAGCCGCCTTATGATAACTGATATACGTCACTGAATATGCCAACAGAAAGAGCCGTTCACTTTCTTATCGACATCGACCACAGCTATTTTTTGTTTCATTTTTTTTTTTTTTCCTTCGTGGGGCCTACTCGTTTGAGTTCCTATAAGCGTCGACCTAGAAGGTCTTTTGCTTCCACGTTTGCCGTCTACGCCCATCTTATAACACCAGTCTTTTTGATAAATTCTAGTGTTTTTTGATGGGATTAGATCGGATGGTTTCCTCTTCAGACCTAGGGTGGCCAAGAGTTTGGTATCGAGTTTGTCCCAGCGCTTCACATTCAAAGAGAATGTGTTCAGCTGTTTCTTCTTCAACTTCACACAGTCTGCATCTACTGTCGTTTTTCACGCCAACCCTATGCATGTGTTTGTTGAAGTGGCCGTGGTCCGTAAGCGTGCCAACCACCCTTCTAGCTTGCTCTCTACTTAAAGAGAGAAGCTGATCGGTGAGCTTCTTACTAGGACCCGGAATAACCTTCTTAAATAATGAGATTACTCGTGACTTCGTGGTATTTCATTTTAATAAACAAAAAATAACAAAAACTTAGAGTTTTAGAAAAACTTGTTATACAAAGTTAATTTCTTAACGATTATTTGGGTTTTACTAATTCGGGTTGTTATAACAAGTTTTTCTAAAACTCTAAGTTTTTGTTATTTTTTGTTTAATAACCTTCTTAGCAAATCTGCTTTCCGGGACTTTCTTCTGTTTCATTGTCGGGCTTTAGAAGTGTGAGCCAGTTATTTCCGGAAAATAAAGTAGGTAGACTAGCCTACTAGTACAATATGGAGCAAGAGAAATAAAATACATGTTGAATTAAGTTAAAATTGTAATAGTTACATAAACATTTGCTGAATTATGTCAATATTAGTCAGATTGTCTTTAACTTCCGACCTGCGGCTGTTTTACATAGGCTACGTAAAGTCTAGGGACAATACGACTGTCTTGGGGTAAAATATTGGCTGCTAAAGGAACTAAGTCCAACAACTGATCTTGGATAGTGACGAAAGTTGCTGTGGATGCCTGGGAGTGGTTTTGCGAGGCAGGTGCTATGGAAGTAGCTTTCCTCTATCTATTCGTTGATGTGGTCAATAAAAACTAATTATCTGTAGCGACTGCCTTCTTAACGATTCAAAACAAATTTCGTCACTCTCCAAGACATAAATTACTGGACTATAAAGTGTCCACTAGCCTATCTGATCAATTCTAAGTTACCGAACTAACTAATAACTCAGGCGTAGCAACACAAAATTCCTGGGGTATACCTCACCCGGCGTTAAAACGTACTTGTAAACAAAGCCATTAGCAAATTGTTTTTTTTCTTCAAATAGTACTACTAGTATTTAGCACTATTCTATAGGATGTAGCATATAGGTACATAGTAAAACGTATCTTTTTGTGTTTGAGCTACGCCTGCTGGTTACTGTATGAATTCCGCAAAATGATATCAACCATACTTGGTTGGAAACTTCCATCGCCCCTTAAAAATCTTCAGGCTACTATTATCCCCCAAGAAAGTCGTAGTAGGCTAGGTTATGAAATATACCTACAGCAGTATCATACGCCAAAGGCGGCTCTAGCCACCCGCTTGACTATGAAAATCTGGAGGAAAAATTGAATTATGGCTTGGAAAAGGCTAAATCCTGACAACAACGGACACAGAGTTTTCCGGATTTAAGAGCAAATCGGAGTACACCTCCGCCTTTTTCTATAAAGTCAATTTTCACAGGAAATATCAATCCGGCAGAAATAGCCTTTAAATTTGCGGAAATGTTCCACAACATTTTGATACATGACATGTGACCTTCACGAACACCAATTGACGCTCCTGTGCCTGGTTCTATAATTTTTGCAGGAGTTTTATTGAAGTTAGGGGGATAAGGAATTCTTTGATTATCGATTTATCACCCAGCCACCATAACTCCATAAACTCCTATTCTTAAACACATTATAAAGAACCGGTCCTAGTTTACTCGAAAATGCTTTCCAATTTATCAAGTAGTAACTAGAGAAAATGAGTAATTTCATGGTAAATAATTTTCCTATAGTTAAATTTCCGATATTTCGGGGGGAGGGGGGGGGGGTTGTCCACCTGACGTCAATGGAGGTGAGGTAAATTCTAGATAGGTCAGACCAACAAATTACCACACAGCAATAATGGTAGGGCACGCAATGCATTTGACCGTGAATTTTTTCAAAAACATTTTTTTGCACAAAACCAAATAGTTTTTTGGGAAAGCAATCTGTCCGGTTTCGTTACTCAATTTAACACCTAAAACATGCCTGAAGGTAGAAATCATCTATGGAAAGGTTTCACAGAAAAATTTAGTTAATTTTATTTTTTTACCCCCAGAAGCAAACTACCAAGGGGCAAGCGAACCCCCGCATTTTGTCAACAATAATAACGACTACAATATATGTGAATTCGAAAGAAATCGTTGGAACTGTTTTTGAGAAATAATTTTTTTAGACGTTTTTTTGGAGTTTTTTGAAAATAAAACCCCCCAAATTGAGATAGCCTAAAATTTAAAAAAAAACGGTCCCGAGGTATGATTTTTGTGAACCTACATGCCGAATTTTATCAAAATCGACTGAGTAGTTTGCCCGTAAATCGACGAACAGACAGACAGAGCGACAGACAGACATTTCGTAAAAACCACTTTTTTGGGTTCCTGGGACCTCAAAACGTGTAAATCCGTTGAAATCTCGGAATCGAAAATTTCGACCATCACAAAGCTTTCCTTATACTACGTATAAATTGGAAAGCAAAAATCGTGAACTCCTTCCTTGGGACTACCACACCAATAGTTTCTTTGTGTACAAATCAAATTCAACAATAATTTGTGTAAGAAAGAGGTACATATCATGTGTATCATATATACTCAGAAAAATTTCTTCAGTTTGTCTTGATATTTTTGTCAGCTTTACGATTGGTATTTCAAGATATATTTGATTTTTACAGTTACTCAAGTCATTTTCCCTTCCGATTGACTCTTAATAGTCGTGCGGCTGGTCCGCGTCGTTCATTGTTTACAATCTTACAGGTAATGTTTTGCTGACCCCACAGAGGCCAAAAGTTAGTCAAAAGTATATAAGTGGGTACGTAATTAACAAATAACATAACATTAGCCAATTATAAAAAATATCATGGGTACGGATCTGTTACCTTAAAGCTTTATTTTTAATAGAATCAGCTAACCATTTTAATTTCGGTAGAAAAAATAGTTTTCTAAAACAACTCCATACTTTGAGTGTAGCTCCCTCCCTCGCTACGGAAAATAGAATCCGAACTGATAAAAATTAGCTATTTTTAGTACACTATCGGAATCAGAAACGAAAACTATAAGGTTTATTGCACTATTAAAAGTAAAAATTGTCCTTGAGGACAGTACCGTATCACAAGTAATAAATATTTGTAACATTACATCAAACTTTACACTTTTCGCGAAATTAGTAGAAAAATTACCTTAGGGGAATCCTTCCAAATTTTTGGAAAACACGGCGTCGGAGCTGATTAATTAATTTCTCGTTCCACGGTCGCTATACTGATAACATCGCTCTTTGAAGACCCATTGAAATATTTTTGTTTGTTTTTCCAACTCCGGCTTTCAGCATCTCTGCCTTAAGCAACCCTGTAAGCCTGGTGGAAGGGGGGGGGGGGAGTGAGTCTGTTTATTAATTGGAGGCACCTTAGGGGCAGAATTCACCTCTGGTAGAAGGGGAGTTGATTGACTAGGGTGGACCTCCTGATTATAGTGGTCAGTGGATTACGAACCACTTGGGGTACACAGTAAAGTCACACGATTAATTCGGAAGTATCCAGGACTCGACACACACTTTGGACAGGTCGTCTCAGCGCACTATTATGTTCCACCATGCTCCCCTGCCAAAACTGGGCGCACTGCCAAGTTTGCTGCAGTTTTTAAACAACTCTGTTCTGGCGGATTCAACTTGCTTGGCCCTCCTGAAAATAACTTTGATAATACACTATAAATTTACCTGCATGAACTATTGTTTATCTATAAAATATGAGATAATCTGATAGGAAGGGGCAGAGGACGCATTCCTGAAATAAGACTCACAGTCACTTTATCGAATTTTACAGATCAGCTATAGCTTACTTGGCAAAATCTGGCAAATGAAGAAGAAGTGTGCAATTCAGCAGGCAGGTTTGCCAACAGTAAGTTTCTGAGCACTTGAGTGGCACTCTAAGTTACTTTATTACAACTGTGATCAGCTTATGACGAGAACCTCCAAGCTCAATCTCGGTCACCACTTTTTCCGCTTCATTGTTTACACGGAGGACGCTCATCTTGCCCGCCAATTATAATCACTGTTTAGGTATTGTAGGAGGTCCTCAAAAAACATTTTGCCCATGTAGGGCCCTCAAACGAGAAATTAATTAATTGGCTCTCATGCCATGTTGCTTGCAACAATTCGGAAAGATTCCCATTTTAGGGTTGAGGTTGTGGCTACATCTCCATAACTCTTTAAAATTACACATCCAGACGTTTAAGACATTTTAGTAATTACGGTGGGAATTCACAGAACATTAATGACACCGTATACAATCAAGGGCGGACCCAGAGAGGGCGGGGGGGCAGAAATGTTTGACCAAGCACTGGCTAGAATGAGCGTTTTTGACAAAATACATCTATGAATCAATCAATAAACAATCAAAAGAAATTAGGTACTTTTTCAATTTTGCCCGCCCCCCGACAAAAATTCTAGTGCCACCTATGCATACAATGTTCCAATCACGGTTAAAATATACATTCAGTCGGATATACATAACATAAAAAACAGCAACTCATCTGAGAGAGTGACGTCATTAGATTAGGATTGTTAAGTAGTAGTAGTAGTAGTAGTAGTGTTCGTCGGGTTAATAACGACTTAGGCCTCATATTTGGGCCCATAGAGCGACCCCGACTTGACTGTCCTATGCCAGCCCATAGGACAGTGGACCTCCTGATTATAGTGGATTCCGAACCACTTGGGAAACACAGTGAAGTCACACGATTAGTTCGGAGGTGACCAGGACAAGTCCTACCATGTTTCCCTACCGGCACTATGCACACGACCAAGTTATCTGCAGCTTTGAACTTGCTCTGGTCCGCTGGATTCAACTTGGTACGGCGGCCGGCCATAGGATTGTTAAGACTGCAAGGTGCAAGCCATTGGCCACAGCTTGTGCTTGCCTTCTATAGTAGTAGAGAGAGGTTAACTTATAATGTGCCTTTTTTTCCCTTTCAAATAACCTATTAATAACCTTTACTATGCATGGGTCTTTCTCACACAACATAAAGTTATGCTTTTTTTTTATATATTTTATTTAGGCACCAGCTAAACTCATGAGCGTGTATGATGCCAGGATTTCCGGGGGGGGGGGGGGGGGCTGCGATGTTATAGTATGTAATGAAATGTCGCATGTTTGGAAAACTCAATTCTTTCTAGTGTCAAGCCAAGAAATATCCCCCTGATTATGGGCCTAATATGACCAATATGGGTGGCTGGTTGAAAATCTTCGATAAGGAATATAATTCGCCCTCATGTATTGGTAGATGGTGGTACCGTCCCGTATTTCTTTTATTTCCGTATTTCCCGATACTTTAAAATGGATCGTGGGACCGGGTCTAAATACGTCTCGTAGAATACCACTTCCGTTGCGTCTGCCTCTCAAGCCCAGTCTTCAAAACAACCCTAAATTTAATTCGTCACTCTCCCAGGTTCAGCAGCTGTGCTATAACAAGGATTTAGTACAAACTTCCAATAGCTCAAATTAGAACTACAATAGTATGAACACACACACTATTGTATGGGTTAATTGTAGCGTGGGCCGAAAGGACCAGAATGGAAAATAAAGACAATTATTGTCTTTCTCTCTTATTTCTTATTGTCGCAACTTTACAACTTATTGGATCAAATACAGCAACTGTAATTTTATTGAAGTGAAAAAATCATAAGGCGCGATATGCACTTTTCCTACGTGAATTCGGTTAATTTTCTTTTTTTAACAGAGCTGCGACGTAAGAACATGTCAGGTTGTCAGGACATGTAAGACAGTGGTATGGGCTCAGACTTTCCCACGAAAGATCGTTGGTTTCAGTCCCACACTTGCTACATTTTCTGGCCATGTCAGCAGGCGGGTCTGGGCCGACCTAGTTGAGTGTAATAGAAGGCTTTACAGCCCTAACTCTACTAAGTTGGCTCAGTAATAGATTTTTTTTTAAATTTAATTTTATAATTACACAGGCTTTCACGACCGGCGTCTGATGATGAAACAGTAGAATCCTAACGTTTCGTCAATATATGCGCCATCAGTGGTATACTTAGTAGACTTCTATGCTTGTATCTCAGAGGCTAAATAACAACTGTTTAGACATAGGGATGTGCACTAATATTTCCAAATTTATACTAAGAGGTGGGTGGGAGACGAAGGCTCCCTGGTCGATCCAAGCACCCACAGAATTTGAACAAAAAAGGACTAGGAGAAACGGAATATGGTATACAGGCTATACAGCACTTAACAAAATAACAATAAAGAGATCACAAAATCCGGAAATTAAATTGAACTCGTATCTGTACTTGGTTAAGTCACGCTTTCGCCTGTTTCATTGCGTCAATGGTAAGCTTGTCTCAGCTTGTCCATTATTGCTTGTAACCGGTTTAGGTTGACATTGAGAACGTATACCAGTTTGCCAATGGCCAAAATTCATACGGAAACAATACAAATAATGTCCGAAATACATGGGGTCATTTGCATTGGACAAGGGGCCTGTAGCCAAGCAGGCCTGGGTCCATAAAAAGCCCTTAAATAAATAAATAACAAACTAGCAATGAGCCAATTGGGGACCAGAAATGAAGTTGAGTTGACAGCGAGCCAATCAGGAAGGTCTTCACCTCCCATTCCTCCTCGTAGTATAATTATTACTGCGCATCCCCTTGCCTAACAGTTACTACTAAGCCTCCGAGGTGCAATCATAGAAGTTTACGTAGCACCACTGAAGACTTCGACCGCAGATGTTGACGGAACGCTATAATACGCTTTCAGATCACCAGCCCGGATTATTATTATTAGAAGGCGTCAACCAACCAGCAGCCTGATCGAGGCGATTATAATACCGGTATTTATTTAATCCCCTGGTAATAAAAATGTAAACAAGATAATTTTATAATGGAAAGTGCTATTCAAAAATTTGTTTGTTTACAGTTATAATCCTAGGGTATTTATATAACCCCGGTATTATAATCGCCTCGATCAGGCTGCAGGGCGCCCGAGAAAAGAATATCTGCAGCAAGTGATGCCAATGCATTCGTGGAACTGAAGAGGGCGTGCCAGGATCGAAGGGAGAGGAGGCATCGATGCCACTTCTTGCTGCCAACCCACCAGCCGGCTGTAACTTTGAGAGAGCCCGGATTATACGGCTTCATCAAAAAGTAACTTCATTTCTTTAGTTTCGTAAAAATCGTGTAAAATATGAGCCACTGGATATTACAACATCAGTCACGAACACCTAAAAACCTATCTACATATCCTTACACCAATGATAAAAATATAAAATAGACATTCATGTCGGTTACATATAAATAATGTCTGAACCAGCAAACATTTCACAATATTTTGTGTTCAGTTTAAAACTGTCATGCAATACACAATTAATATCAATATCAATTTGACACATTTAACTGAAAATACATGAAGTTATCCTATTACATCGCACATTATTGTGCTTAGTACAACAGACAAATTGACCTCTGCGTATTTTTTCATCATTTAAAAGATGCTGCCCTGAAACTGGATCACCCCTATGCGTATACCACTACTAGCCGACAATAGGATGGCACTTGGAACACATAAAAATCGAATAAACGCGGTGCTCCGCATATGCATATTTTCGAATAAACATAGAGTTCCAAGTGCCATCCTATCGTGGTCGGGTAATACATATTTTTATTTAATTTCGCATGTTATTTCTGCCCCTTTAATTAAAATTAATTAAAAAATATGTATGTGACAGCTTTATGGGTGGCCAATGTCTACGGTCAGCATCGTTCCTCTTAAGCAATATATATATATATATTAAGTCAATAAAATAATCTGAGGTAAGAATAAAATAGGCGTATTTAGTACAGTAGTTCCGAACCAGTGACGGTCTGCGGACCACACAGGCCAACAATGTGTCGCTGCAGACCCCCCATTACATTAATAATATTATTATTACTATTTTCTCTTTATGTGAAACTGGGACACTCATGGTTTTTTACAAGTTGTATTCTCGGAGTAAGAGTGTACAGCCCGTAGGAAAATGGCAACCCGAAATTTATTCTTTTTTATTTTTTATTTAATTAACTAAGAATGTTATTAAAGATTTGGCTCATCAAAGTTGTAGAAGACTACTTCATGCATCATATTATAAGATATTTTTAATTTTCAAAATTGTAGTTTTTTCATGAACATGCAGATATTTTATAAACAATAACTTTTCACGTAAAAGCGATTTTATAAAAAAACTACAATTTCGAAAACTAAAAATACCTTATTATATGATGCATGAAATAGTCTTCTACAACTTTGATGAGCCAAATCTATAATAACATGCTCAGTTAATTAAATAAAAACTGAAAAGTAATAAATTTCGGGTTGTCAATTTCCTACGGGCTGTAGGCTCTTAATGTTTTTGTTAATAGCAACTCTTAAGTCACTGCAGGCATTCTCGCGGACCACAGATTGGGAGCCATATTCTTTGTGTTGTGGTACAATATTTAAAAAATAAGATGCTGTGTAATATTTATAATACTAGTAGATCTGGTAAAGGAAGAGGGAAAAAATCGGGTCTTTACGCCATGTTTCTGCTTTTCCGCGGTAGCATGATTGCCTATAGCTCATACCATACTTTATATGACAGACATTGGAAGAATTTTTCGGAAGAATTTGAGTCAATTAATTTTTTATAATAACTAATAAAAATAGCAATCATAAATATCTATTTAATATTGCAACATGCATACACTGTATAATTGATTTTGTTTTTAAAAAATATTTTTTTTTTTTACTACAGGTTAAATAGCGTTTGTGCTGTCATCGCATGGAAAGTATCCGTAAGAAATACTGCACGACACAGCCATGTATTGGAATATGGCGGTGCCGTCCTGTACCATGTACTGTTACTTTTCAGACGATGGTGGGACCGGGCCTAAGCAGCAACTGTAGGCTACTAATAGTGTTCGTTGATTTGCAATGCAGTTCTAGCCTCAAATAAAGTTTTTTTTTTTTAATTTAAATATGTTAAAAATGTTTTTTATTGTATACCAATTATTTAGTTTGTGTTTATAGTATTGATAATCACATTTTTTACCCACAATGCACAGGTCTAATCACAATTAGAAGTACTATTTTGTACAATGCCAATAAATAAGTGTGATGTTTAATTACTGAAAAAAGAATAGCTTGTGACGAGCCTTTATGGCTTTAATTATCAATAATATATTTTTGTTCAACCATCCTTCAACATTATAAACAGGCCTAATCTCAACTATAAGGGCCAATCCTACGACTGATCCTTAACATTTAAGTGACACTTATCTTAGTATTATTGTTGTGATTATTGAATCGGCTCACATAGGCTAACTACATCAGCAGATTCAATAATAACAAGATAAGCGTCACTTAAATGCAAGGATGTTTTATACATAAACTGGAACTTGGCACGATTATTTTAACCTAAACATAGGCGTCAATTTTTCAAATTCAGGATTCAGGCAGCCAATTGCATGTTCACATAGCCTTTCCCGTTGTAGATCTCATTTTTAAAAATAATTTTAATTTGGAAACGTTGCAAATGGCCGCGGGAATCCTGCCGACTGGTAGGCTGTTGCGAGTCCATGTGTTTTATGTCTATGCTTACGAGAATGATAAGTATCAGTAGTCGGAAGAAGTTTTTTTAAAATATTAATTTCAATACAAAAGGAAGTGTTTTAATGCAAAGGTTCCAAATAATGTAAACAAACCAGGCTTGGGCATTTTTGACTAAATTAATTAATTCCTCGTTCCACAGCTGCAAAGATAAGAAAATGGTGTTATGAAAACTTCGAAAAAAAATACAAACTTTCCAAAAAAAGCAGGCTATTTGATTGTCTGAATTACAACCATTCTATTAAATCGGTTTAATGTACTTCATCGTGTTTTTCTACAGCATTAATAATTCAGGTGCATGAAGCAAATTTACTACGAAAGCTTGTTTTTATTATGAATTATTTCATAAAACCGTTATCCTATCTTTCCGGCTGTAAAACGAGAATTAATTAATTTTGTAAAAAAAAAAAAAAAAAAAAATACTGAATATTTGGAAATCTTTGCCTTTGGTGAGTACCCCCTTCCCCTTTTATTTTTGTACAATTTCGATTTTCACAGGTATCCATCGTAGAGCCTTCAAAAATATCCATTAAATTAGCAGAGTGCTTCTCTACACTTCCATACATGACATGTGATTAGGCCCATAACACCATTTTCATTGAAATTCAATTCTAATCCTCTCCCCTCTTTTACTAAGCCAACCTAGCGGAGCCGGGGTGATATAGTCTTCTCTTACACTCATCTATGAAGGCCCGGATGCATCACACCGTCAGTCATACAGTCACCTGGTCAGGACTTGTAGTGGTACAGACTCCGACTTTCACCCGAAAGGTTGTTGGTTCGAGTCCCACACTGGCTACATTTTCTGGCCATGCTTCGGAGGGCATGTAAAGCAGGCGATCCCGGGTCATCCTAGTTGAGTGCAAGAGAGGGCATTATAGCCCTAACTCCGCTAGGTTGGCTTAGTAATAGAACAACAAAAAGTCAAGATTTATTTATTTTATTTATACCCTCCGAAGCATTGCCAAAAAATGTAGCCAGTGTGAAACTCGAACCATAACCTTTTGGGAGAAAGTCCGAGTCCGTACCACTACTCTACATGTCCTGCAAGGGGACCACTCATGTGGCCTACAGTAACACCACAGTTCTTTAACTCCTTCCTCGGGACTACCACACCATCGTTTTTTGTACAAATTAAATAGAATAATTGTGTCCAATCTGTGTTTGAAAGAGGTACAAATCATCATTTATCGAAAAGCTCAAACAATTTTTTCTGTTTGTCCTGATATTTGTGACATCTCTACAATTGATCTTTCATGATGGTCGATGGTCGCTTAATATGCACTATACGTATAGCTTGCATGCCTTTATTGCCTATACAGCGATGTTTTATTTGTTATTAAACTACAAAGCGACCTTATAAGTTATAGGCAAAGGCCAGCTTCTCTAAATAACATAATTATTTTCAACTTTTTGCCAATAAATTACTTCTACAGTCTGGCCACAAATTGAAAGTAATGAAACGCTGATATTTTTCAATAATAATAATAATAATAATAATAAACGTCTTACTGCATATTTACGGGGCGAGACTTAACACTAGAAAGTCTTTTACAGAAATTCAGAAATTAATTACTTAAATCGAACAGAGTTTCATTTCTTTTAATTCCTAGCAAAGGAATAATTTTCAATTTTCCAGCCTGATTGATATGAAGGGCGAAATTTAATGCAAATTTAAAATTTTGTTGATCCAGCACCACAAATTTAAGATATTGCAATTTGTTTGAATACATTAAATGTATTCAAACAAATTTTATGAATGTAATAAAATAAAAGAGGTCTAAATAAAAAATATCACTAGCCCGGCAAGGGCGGATTTTGCCTCCACTTTAAAGGGGGGGGGGGGGGGGTCAGCGGACAGATTCAGTGCATTATAACATTAAAAAATTTTAATTATTTAATTATTTAATTATTTTTAATTCCCACTGTAAACCCATATTATTTAGTGTATGATAATTTAATTGGGGGGTCCAGACCCCCCCCCCCCCTTAAATCCGCCATAGTAGCCTGGAAGGCAATATGAAATTCCAATTTTCCACCAACATTGGTAAATTGTAAGAGTAGGCCGAAGGGGCTAAAATTAGCCCGGTGAAAATAAAGACAATTGTCTTTCTTTCAACATTTGCTGACAATTTTGTTTGCGTGAATTCAATTTTATATCGGTAATCTAACCAACACCAACAAATTTAAATATAATTATTACACAAATTTAGCCACACAATAGTTCAAAATTCACCAAGAGAAAGTCACATTAAAATTTATTTTGTACATATTTTAACAAGTATTATTTTTAATTTGTAGTCTGATTGGTATAATTAAGAGCAATCAGAAGGCCCAGCCCACTATCACTTTCTTTTATAAATCATATTTCATAGGAAAAATTGATGTAGAACAATGAATAATAAAAGAAAAAGAATGTTCCTCTAAATTTCGATACACATACAAAAGTTGGCAAAACTCAAAATTGAGCATTTCCCAGATATACCGCGTTTGTAGTATTATAGAGGATAGGCTACTTTATAGAAAACAGTTTGAGCCATTTCTGAGAAACGAATTTTAAATGCATTTTTTTCCTAATTAAAATTCCTGGCTCCTGGAGGCTTTTTTTTCTAACTGTCGGAGAATATTTATACAAGTTCCCAGTTCCCACTAAATTTGAACGTAATCTCCCCAGTAGTTTGGGCTCTAGCTCTGTGCAGACACAAACACAAATTCGCCACCCTTAAAACCACTTTTTCTGACTCAGGGGATCTCAAGGATTATGGGAACACATAATTTCGAAAACAAAAATTTGATCACTCACAATACCATCGTATCGTATAAGAGTGAACGTAAACAGTTGAGGAACATAATGGCCTTCATTGGCATAGTTGGTAGAATGGTAGCTTGCTCGTACTTGTGCGAGTCTCTACACACCATGCGATCGGAGACCCGTCGTAACTCAACACAGGTATTATCCACAAAGGCGACTGAGGAGGTTATTCAGGTACATTCATTGCACTTCTTTAAATGCCTGTTCCATCGAAGATTGGAAATTAATATGGCAATTTGGACTTAAGAGTCTGCTGCCAGGTTTTTCAACCAAGTTGTTCTTCTGCCCTCAGCTTCCCTTGGATTATAAGACACAGAAGGCGATATTTTTCGTTCCTCATCACATGGCCCAATTCTGTTAGTTTCAATTTCTTAACCGTCAGCAGCATAACTCAGCTTCTGTACCGATTCACCTCAGGGCCTCGGCATTAGGGACACGATTACGCTAAGATATGCGCAGCATTCGTCTATATATCCACATTTCATTGCACCGCATGCATGCAATTAATCTTTATATTAAAAAAACCGTTAAAGTTTATTCGCTCAACGATGGCTCTACAATCAATACTTGCTCTGAAATTTTATTTTGTCACAAAACCAGATAGTGCAAGGGCGTCACTTAAAACTCGTTTTTTTTTACCCAATATGACCATAAAAAATGCGACACCAGCGCCAAGAGATCTCTTATATATGGTTTATAAAACACCTTACAAAAACCTTGTTTGTACCATTCCTTACCCATCGACGCTGCGGCCCTTGCAGAGCCCTGGTTCCTCCATCCGTCCCTGTAGCTCACTCCCAGTTCACGTCGTCCGACCACCACTTTCTCGGCTGCTGTTCGCAGCTTCAGTACCTCCAGGTCCTAGTACCTCGCCAAAATTTTCATTGTGTGAAACCAAAAAGCTGAGCATGTGGATAGGTATTGACTGAAGCGTTGTTACTGATTGCCGATGCGCTAATTTGGCTTCGGTGTAAAGAACGTGTGTTGTACATCGGTGGGCGTCTCCTCTATCACTTCTGTGGACTCCGGCAGTTTGATAAAGGGCACGTCTGCACCGCTCCACATTGAATACAAATGTGGCCGCGCCTCCTGAAAAATGCACAGACAAAATAATAATCAATTACGAATTGTAACTTAATTATTACTTAAGAGACAATCGGAGGGGTAAAAGCGTTATAATAATAATAAAGTCTTCATTGAAAAAAAAATTGTAATGTTCCAATTGTAAGCTGGCCACAGACATGAGCTGAAAGTTAGTCCAGTTAATTTAGAATAGTTGCTGCGTACCTGGGCGCCATCTGATGTGCTGCCAGCAGAAATTGAACCTGTTGTTGACCGGCTGTGCAGGGAGTAACTGGAAGACGAATCCGTCGAAGAACTACTCTTACGCGATGCCAAGGCAGCCGGGTCGAGTGTGGCAGGGCTTAACTCATAGTTCCCATCTCCACCGCTAGGTGTCTGCACGTCTTCACTCCACCTACAAACTCAATAAGTAAGATTCAGGCTGGCAAGATGGCCATCCACAGCTCAGGCAAACATCGACTTCGATGACAAGTTGGTAGCGCGCTTCTACTTGTGCAAGTCTCTACATGCCATGCGATCGGAGGCGTGTCGCAACTCAACACGGGTGCTAACCTACAGAGGCGACTGAAGAGGTAAATCGGATACATTCATTTAATTGTCTACATGCGGTTAACTTTAAAAAAATAATAATAATTGGGGAAAAAACAACGATTCCGCAGTCGTGTCACAGCGTAAGCGGGAGGTTCTCACAATCAGCCCTGAGTACTTTGACAAATTCTAAACATAGACTCACGGTTGGTTTTGTAGCTCCTGCCCCGACCAGTTCTGTCCACGATGCGGACTGTTGCTGCCACGTCTCGACCCAGGCGTCGTGCCCTCGGACCACGTCTCTGGATGAGGCATCTCGTAGCCGCAGCTCGTGAGAATGACCCCTGGTAAATGAGACTTGCCCGCGGGTTGGTAACCGCGCGGGGTGGCGCCTGGTATCGGACACGACAGCAATTGAATCACTTCTTGTAACTCCTCCTGGCTGGCCCCTGATGATTGCCATGCAGACTCTGGAAATAAGAAAATATTGATAATGCCTTTATCATCATTATCTCTAAAGTACTCCCTCTTGTCCCTCCACATGCGATCACTTCGTCCCACTCTCCTGAGATCGTCATAAATGTGGGTTTTCCTTGGACTTCCTCTCCTTCCTGTACCCTCTATTTCCTCTTCCATTCAGTTCTTCGCGCACCGGCTGCTGTATATTCTTTTAATGTCTTGGAAACACCCTTTTTAATGTTTAAACAATAATGGACATACAACGTAAAAAAAAGTTTTTCTTCTTTTTACTTTCGTCATACGTAAAGCCCATAGTCACTCAGACAAAAGAAAGACGTGGCAGATGGTGATTCCTGTATTCTCCCTTTTTTTTTTTTAATAAAAGGTTAATCGCATAAACACAATTTAATGAATGTGTCCGATTGACCTCTTAAGTCGCCTCTGTAGGTTTTCACCCATGTTGAGTATGGCGTCGTAGCGACTCGCACAAGTACAAGCAAGCTACCACCTGGCCACCCGGCGTGCTGGCAACTGACTCTCACGGCATCATCGACGAGTGCCTCTTTGAGTCATCGCTCTATTAGAATGAGCGTGTCTTCTGCCATTATGCTTGTATTTGTATCTGCAGCCCTATTATGCCGTTTAAAAATTAACTTAACACTGGGATTCGGATTAAATTATTCCCCAATAAATAAAAAATATAATATATATATAATATATATAAATAAATAAATAAATTATAACCCCAATTGATTCATTTGTTTTAAACGAAAGAGTACAGAATGAGCGGGAAATTCAAATTAATACATTGATCCCCGGTTATTATTATTATATTCTAGGAATAAGTTAATACTAAAAAGCACAGTAGGCCTGCTGGTGTTATAGGTCGGCTCCTATTCTGCGACCCAGGCACAGTATTTACTCTTGGGTGCAAAACGGCTACCTAGCCACGCGGCTTGCTGGTCACTGATCCTCGAAGCCTCCAATGGCATTGACCAGCGCCTCATCAAGTCATCGCTCTATCGGAATGAGCGTTTCATTTTTCACTATGCTCATATTCGTACCTGGTGTGGTAGATCGGCTTCTATCCTGCGACCCAGGCACAGCGAGTTTACACTTGGGCGTCAAACGACTGCCCGGCCAAGCAGCTTGCTGGTCACTGACCCTCGAAGCCTCCCACGGCATAGACCAGCGCCTCATCGTTCCATCAGAATCTGCGTTGTTGCTACCACTGTTCACATCCTGGGCTGCAGCCTCCGACCAGCGGCGCTGCGCTCCTGCAAATAACAGTAAACACATTATAAAATTATGCATTTAGTATCGTAGCTTTTTTAGACACAATAACATTCTATTGTTATTAAGATCGACGATTTTATAGAGCTGTCGGTCCACGTAAAGCCGACATGCGCCTAGCCGCAGCCGATCGAGGTAACCAATGGTAACCTTATTAAACGCAGTATCCTTCCTGCTACAGCGTGTGGGGAGGAAGAAGGAAGAACGACGCTTAAGTGCAGTGATTGTCATGCGGAGAGCCAGAGGGCATACGCTACCACATACACTAGGCTGCTTCAGCCGATCATGGAAGGCCATATGTATGGCGATGTAGGAAGAAGCAGTCTGCCATTGGAGTAGCTGAACAAGTAGTACAGGAACCTTAACTGCGCAACGTATGCAGGCTGTAGAACAGCGGTCAGCAACCTTTTTCTCCAGTGGGCCAAATTTTTTATTCTGTTCCTTCCTGCGGGCCGCACTTGTTAAATACATATAGGTACCTATTACGGAAACTCTAAAAAGTAGGCATTTTCTGTTCTTAAGTAGGCTATATTTTCCAATAATTAATGTAAACCTCAACAACAATTCAAACATGCAATGCGCAAAATATCATCCAAATGGGGATCTGTGAGGCGGTTACTTGTTCTTGGCATATTTCAACTTAGAAAATGATGCTTGGCACAAGTATGTGGAGGAAAACAAAGTAAGTAGGATGAGGGAACAATTCTTAAGATCCCCAAATTTTCGGGGACACCTTGCCAAAATTCACAATAACTTTTCCCATCCCGCTTTTCCTTGAAAATTGATTCCCAATTGGAATCGTTTTTTAAATCAATGAAATGGTCGATCAACGTTGCAACCTTGGCGGAAAATTCCGAAACAGATTTGGTGTCCGTATGCCAGGGATTTTCAACAAAGCGCAGCCAACCCGTCTTGCTCCTCAAATTTTGAAATTTGCGGGCGAATTCATCACACAAGCCGTCTTAAAAGTATTTTATACTTTCATAATTTTTTTTAAATGCGTAAGTTCAAAATTCAAATATTTCTGTTTTGTTTGTCTGCATTACACGGGCCGCCGAAAAACACTCCGCCGACCGCTGCTGTAGAAGAATGGACGGAGGCAAAACGGATACGGAATGGAAGACGAGAGGCAAAGTTGCTGAGGACGAATAGGGTTGCCTATCAGAAGAAGAAAATTCTTCGAACTCCCCGAAGAAGAAAAAAGAGCTACTGAGAAGAGCTCGGATAGGCATAAATGGACAAAACAGACATGGAAAACTTTTGACGCCTTTGGAACACCTGATGCATGGATTCGGCACCGTAGTTTCTCTCACATTTAAAGCCATCTTAATGCAATATTAACTTAAAATTAACATTAACCGGTAAAAGTAGCCAGGGTATACAATTTACCGGTAAAAGGAGCCAGGGTGAGGGGAATAGGACTTCTGACGCCCCTGGCAGGCGTTGGCGGAGGGGGAAATAGCCTTTGGAAGGCCTGCTGCATGGATTCGGCACTGCAGTCCCCCTCATGTTTGTCACCAGGCGGACACGGACAGCCCAGGACCGGGGCCAGGCACTCACAACAAGCGGCACTTAGCTGGTACTGCAAATGAATGAAGGCAGCTAGACTGTTGCTTATAGCCTGCAAAAATAATAAATAATTAGTAAATATCGATCACGTACAGTACAAACAGTATGTACCCAGGAGGCTGGTGCTGACGATCACGAAAGTTAATGATCAATTTTACTTGTTTTCTTCAATGCCTTTTTCTTAGGTTCATGGTTTCACTTATGCTGCTTACCAATTCAGCTAGAGCGACCATCTCTGTAACTCAACTGACAAAGCAACCAGCACCGGAAGGAACCTTAGCACCAGAACACCAGCACTGTATGCAGATACTGGGAGGCTTGCCGTCAGCTACATGCCTGGTAGGAACACTACTACTACTACTACTACACACCTGATTAGTTTCAAACGTCCTAGGTTGGTCACCAACATTGTCCACAAGGCTAAGTTGCTGCAACGCAGTCAACACGTTGGTTTTAATATGAGAACTCGCCACAGTGGAAGACCGCACCAACTCTTCCCACATGGCCTGGCAGTGCGAGGCCACCACGTGATTCTCTTGGGCCAGCCCACAAAGACATTGCGACAGCCTGGTTCCGGCGCTGCACAGGCCATTAAGCATCTACAACAAGATATAATATAAAGATATAATATAAAATATAAAAGAAAAGATACAATAGAAAATCCGTGTATTTAAATACATGAATATAAAATTACAAAGCTGTGCCCCTCTAGAGGAAGCGGGGGGTGGCACATATTGGCAACCTATTATAAATATAACCATTTCTAAAATGCGAGCATGTAAAAAATAAGCAGACTATTGTTATATAGAACAGGTCAGGTACAGGTTACATTTACAAATTTCATGTGTCGTAAAAAAAGGGGACACAAGTTAGGGCGGTTCCGGACATGGGCCCTTCCGTGCACACTTTCCGCGCATTGGTGTTGCGACAGACCCCAAGTGCCGGTTTTGTAGAAGTGAACACGAAACGGGTTGGCACTGCACGGCACTGTCATGCATTGGAAGATGGCGATGCCGTCCATTATTCCTTATTGAATATAAGTTTTATAAGTAGAAGATGGAATGAAGAACTAGGAGGGAACTCGTAGACCAATAAGAGTTGAACGTTCACGAATTGGATAAGTACCTTTCTCAGCAGCGCCATTTTAGGTATTACTTCCCCGTCTTCGGCATCCTGGGATCCCACTCTACTCAACCCTTTTCAGAAGGCGACTTTCTTCCCGCCTCTGGACATGCTCATGCCATAACAGGTGTTCTTCCCTGAGCTTGTGAGAAATGTCGGCTGTTTTCTACTCAGCTCTGATCTAATCGTTTCTTCGCCTGTCCGCCAGGGTTACTCCAGCTGCCCTACCCGGCGCTGTATCCTAATCTCGTCATCGACAACCAGACTTAATTCAGGTAGTGTTAAATCACTCTTGACAAATGTAATAACCCACCCAAGGGCGTGCACTGCCCTCCAAGACGTCTCCAACCTACGAATCAAAACGAAGATCTCTCCTTACTGCCATAGATGGCGGGGTGTTTAATGGCAAAGCTTTGGTAAGTAAACTGAAGCAAACTAAGTACCGAGGTTTGAATAAACTCACCTGTAGATAGGCCAGCCAACTACTAATACAATCGGACACATCTTTCGGTGTCCCTACCATAGAAATTCCAGCTCTGTCACACCCTCTCGTTCTAAAACAAACAAATAAATAAGAGATCAAACTTTAAGGATGAGCTAGCTAAAGAGGAGATAGGGCATAGTAGAGCTCTTTTTGTGCTGAAAATCTAAAACCTCAGAAATAACCTTTTATAAAATAAAAAATAAAAAATAAAATAAAAAACCTACAATTCAATGAGTTATCTTTTACACGGATGGGACCTAGCTTGGTAGTATTGGAAAAACCTCTTCATCCTGGCTACGAAGACATATTCAGCCAATCAAGAGAACCATGGCGGGACGAGAGAGTCGTTGCAGGATGATGCCACTGATAAAAATCATGGCCGTGGTAGAGTGCGGTAGGTCGGAAGTCTACTTGGGCTGACTGTGCCACACAAGTATGCAATCCTTAACAAGGCACACCCGTGCGGTTATTCGTCGAGCAGTTTATGACGCCGACATTACCTAAGCGGTTTATTTATTTTGGAAAACGCGACCGCTGTGGCGCTATGCTCGCAGTCTTATAAACGTTGCATTCTGTAACTTGATTCTCACCCTTCCATCCTTGTGGAAGACGCTTCATTCACATAATTATTTTTGAACGTCGACTGACGACCTGGTGGGGGCTTGCTTCTACTCCATGCGCCATTGTTGGACTTCATTTTAACCGGGCACCATCAGCCGTAATATCCCCTCCATGATGGTTTGAGCTTGCAATTGCTCTCACCGTTTGGTAACGCTACAAACCTGAAAGAAATTACAAATAGACTAAATTAATAGTAAACAAAAGTCAAAACCATAATGATTGTCATTTGTCGCCCAGCATAGGCCATTTGCTCTGCGTAGGAGACGGTATGTAGAGGGCTAAGAGGACCATATCTGATGTTTCTTTGGTTTGTACAATACCGGAACTGTGTTTAGGAAGCTCCGCTGATAATGTAGGCTACATACCGGTAAATAATTGACTATAAAATGCACAAACAGGGCACAACGTACAAAGTAGGTAACTGAGAACCGAGGGAAAGACCACTGATCAATTACCTTCCTCTGACCATGAAAGGGCAAGAAATAGCTTCGAAATTCAAGGGTAACTGGGCAAGGAAACCATGCACACTTTGTAAATTATGGTAAAATATCATATAATGCCTTGAACATACTTCCTATCCTTGAAAATAGGCATAGGATTTCCGATTTGGCCGATCTTTCGTGTTTGAAAGTAATTCTAAGGATAAGTAAACAACCCGCAACTTTTTGAAAACACAAGGGATTTAGCAAATAATTTCAATGGCTACCTGTTTGTTAACATCCATACTGCAGAAACAAGTCGTATAGTCAACGCAGGATTTATAATATTCCATAAATCAATTGATTTTTCGTAAAACAGCACATAAAATTTTTATTATTTATGAAAATTAAATTATTTGTTTTTAAAGGGAAAATGGGGTGGGGAAATGGCACGCTAATGCGGGGAAACTTTGTCGCAATGCTGTAAATGACAACTTTGATTGACAAGTCGCAAGCCTGCAAGGTTGTGTCTTCTGCTAGACTGTTTTAAGTTCGTAAATCGTAAATGTTTTGTCATTTCTTATTAAAAAATGAGTGGAAATAGAAAGATAGAAGAAGCTTTTGAAAAAATAAAACAAGCCGAAAAAAGGTGAGGGTCCTTATCGTAGTGTTAGCTATTTTGTAAGGCATTTGTTGTGACTTCTGCCACACTCCCAAAAATCAATTTTATCTAATGAATGAAAATATCTGTGAATGGAAAATGTTGGATTGCCGCTTTGTATTTCAGTTTGAAGACTGGGATTTTGAAGTGGCGGCCTGACTATGAAATTGCAGCCTCGGAATATAATGAAGCAGGTACGTTAACATGCTGTTATGTAGATGGTGCATAGCATAAGCCAATCAATAACACCCACACAAATTGGGACACTGCGTTTTTATCCGGTTGAATGACATTTTATGTAATTAGTCTTATCACTTAAGTTAATAATGTCTTGGTGATATATACTGCACAAAAATGATTTTATTGTCATTAAATGACAAATCGAAATATAATTAAATCTAATCAAATTATCTTCGCTCACTGTCATTCAAAAATAGTTTTTGAGCTTTTCTTTGTTATTCACTTTCCAGCAACTTGTTTCAAAAATGCCCGCGAGTTTGATCAGAGCAAAGATTGTCTTCTTAAAGCAGCTGAGTGTCACAAGCAGAGCAGATCATTTTTCCATGCGGCGAAGTAAGTATTAATTTTACATATTAATTTTCAAAAGTAGGGTGTACCTATCCTATAAATATCCTACGTGATTGGAATTGGGGTCCTAGAATGGACCACGAGAATTCGGGCTAATGGGCCGTGATCGATTGATCTTACAAATGTTACGTCTACATCTTTAAGTGGCACTTGATAAACACATTCATGTATTATGCTAATGCTCGGATTCTTCTGTTCCATGTAGGTAAATTTAGTTTTATAAGTGAAGTAATAGAACAAAAAGTCCTTATGTATTTATTTATTTATTTGAGTAGACCCAGATATTCTATGGTTGAGCTGAACTTGTGCACGGTTTCTGAGAACAGAAGGCAATATTCCGCCATAACCGAAAATTAGAGGATATAGAAAAACTGGGTTTGGCGGGATTCGCAACCACGATTTTTTTTAGACTGTGCCACCCGTAAGTTTTTTTTAGATGTAAATAACTGTGAGTTATGGGCTAATACATTGTCTATTGGCGATGTACCAGAAACATTGGCTTGACTGTGCATATCAGCCACTTTGAATCAGCTGCATGAGCTAGTCTCTCTTCTTTTGAATTAAATGTCTTAATAAGCAGCTGTACTCCATCTGCTGAAGTACGGATATACTTGCAAACTTCGTGCCTTATATTTCTAAATGTAAACTTCGTGCCTCTTCTAAAGTACTTGCTTACTTTCTAGATGTATCGACCAGGCAATACTTCTTGCCAAAGATTTGAATGACTACAGAGACGTAATGCAGCTGGCCGAGCGTTCCTGTAATCTATACCAGCAGCATGGATCCGCGGAATCGGGGGCAGCAGCGCTGGACCGAGCCGCCAAGATTTTGGAACCTCACAATCCTGAGCAGGCTCTGAGGTTGTATCAGAAGGCAGCGGATGTCGTCATGGTATGACTTATGCATTTTACTACACTATTCATCCAAACTTGAATTCACGGTATTTATAAAAAAGGAAAATCTGGCAGGGAACCGGATTAGAACCCGGGTCTCCACATTGCTTGGTGGGAGGAGCAGGAGCTGTGCGAAGATACTTATTCGAAAAATTGGCTTCATTGTTATTTATTGCAGTTGTAGGAATAGTAGGGACATAGAAATATGCATTATAGCAAAATGTTGTTTATTTAACACAATCTCTGTCGCTCGCATGATTTTCGCTTGGACATGAGTTCAACTTTGGAACTAACATAGTGCTTGGCATTTGTTTTCAACTTGCTATGATATAAATGAGGGGGTCTCCTGATTATAGTGGGTTCCGAACCACTTTACTTCATTCTCTCCTTTGAATAATTATTTCTAATATGAGAGAGATGAATTATTGTTGGTTGAATGGCACCCGTGATGTCCAGATCGTTATCCACTGCACTACGGTTTTCACCTGCAACCAGACTGGAAAGTATGACAAGTTTGACAGGTTACTGCCTATTTAAGCTTTGTAGATGGTCATTGAGACCATCGAACATAGCAGTATATTGCATGTACAATGTTTTCATATTGGTCGGACTGCAAGTTGCTGCAAGTCGAGATAAGAAACACTGCGTTTCTATAAGTCCTATGGCATTTAACGTTTATTTAATTTATTTAATTCTATTTAACTGTTTTATTTTAGATTGAAGATAGTCCGAGGCAAGCGGCAGAATTTATAAGTAAAGTAGCAAGAATAATGGTTAAACTTCAAATGTAAGTCTAATTTTCATAATTTTTATTACTGAGTAAAGCGTCACAATTCAATGAAAGCTTATAATTTTAACGGAGGGGATTTTTATTAACCCAGACGCATTAGTTAATAGATTTTGATCAGCTACAGTTTTCACATATCGATTTCCTTCTGCAGTGATTTTGGTTTCAATAACAACAGTTTATTATTATTTAATTTTTTCAGGTACGATCAAGCAGCAGACGCCATACGGCGAGAGATTGGCCTCCACCAGCAGACAGACCATTTGCCCGCCATTGGTCGACTTGCTGTGGCTTTAGTTCTAGTGCAGCTCGCCAGGGGTGACTATGTGGCGGCAGAGAAGGCTTTCAAGGAGTGGGGAAATTGCTGTGATGCTCCTGAGGTACATTTTTTTTTACTATTTTGATCCCTAATATAGACCCCGTTGAGTGTTCGTATGTTGGTATTGATTTTGCATGAATTTTGGCCGTTGGTAAACTGGTCTTCCAGCTCAACCGTCCTTAATGAGCTTTAGACTGACTCCTCCAGTTAGTTCCGTTTTACACGACAATCAAAATTACGGACTCGCAACTTAATGAGATCTGTTACCGGCTACAAGTGACAATGGATATGTGCTGAGACCTGCTTACCATTGACACCACTTAGCAGGTGACAAGTTCGAATACGAGTCAGTTGGGCTACAAAACATAGAAAAACAGCCTTCGATGACGGTGACGCCAAAGCGACTAGCTAGGCCCTGGATCACTATCTTCGTCAAGCGGATGGATGTGCAGGAAGTCATGAGACAACAATTATGGCTATTATTGTTTTCAGGTACAAAACCTGGAGCAACTCCTACAAGGTTTCGACGACGAAGACCCCGAAGCGGTCAGCCAAGCTCTGCACCATCCCTTCATCAGGCATATGGACGTGGAGTATTCCAAACTGGCGCGGGACTTGCCGCTACCTCAAGGTATCTCTACGCCCAAGACGCCCGGAGTCCGTGAAAATGCTGCACCGTCCTATGTATCCCCCAACTCGACCACTACCGCTCATGTTGAGGTAAGATAAGATAAGGAATATCTGGGCAAAGAATATACTGGGCGTTAGAAGGTACAGGAACTAAGCAATGCAATCGTCCCCTCTTCTATTATGCGGTCATTATTGACAACTAAGTTCCCCTTGTTGCATTCACACGGAAAGCAATCCATGAAATTCAACTCTGACCACAAAAGGCCACGTGGCTGTCTTCTAACGTTCTGAGTTAAAGACCGTGCGCTTGTAAACCCCTCAAAGTGGTGAGAGGTGAATTAATAGTGTTAAATAAGGATGGTTAGAGTCAAGCAAGTTGGAAAAAGCTCCCCGCACGAGTGATTCTACGTTGGAAGATGATGTGTAGCGGCCGCTTTTACACTTTAAGTTGACCTCTCACTGAAAGGAGGGGTTTATTGGAATAGGAATAGGACTCGACTATGCCAATACTCGAGTAGTATGTCCACAAATCGACGAACAGACAGCCAGGCATTTCGTAAACACCACTTTTTTGGGTTCCTGAGACCGCAAAACGCGTAAATGCATTCTCGAAATCGAAAATTTCGACTATCACAAAGCTTTACTTATACTACAAATAATTACGAAAGCAATTAACAGTTTCAGGTAGTTCTTTCAATGTCATTGTGCTAGTATCTTAGTGACACTAAAGAAAGCTTTCTATAAGAGGTCGCCTATAAGCATTTTTGGGAAGTTATTAGCATTTCTCGCCTCTCAGTTCATTTCGAAGCTTTACGAAGTAGACGAAGCCTTGTAGTATTGAATCCAGTATGTTATTGTATTTTTTTTTAAATTTTAATTGTATTGCGTGAATAATACATTGATTTATTTGTTTATGTAGAGTTCGCAAGACCGGGGTCAAGCGAGCGACGACGACGACGACGAGGGTCTACGCTAAATAGGATAGCCACCATTTCTAAATCCGTTACATTCCATAACAGTTTCAACTAGCTCAGTGTAGATAACAGTCTTGGCCGAGTCGTATTTGAAGTCTGTAGGTCAGTAATGCGCTTTAAACAAGTGCTGAAACCACGACTACTTCAATATCACTTCTGGTCAGACAAGACAACGAAAACCAAAACGATAACCCAATCGGGGTTCAAATTTGAAATCGAAATAGTCAATAACTAGGAATCTAGTTTGAGCTCTCATAATGGCGAGGCGACTTGCGTTCCGATGCAAAGTGCCAAGCATCCTGGGTTGCTAAAATGTAATGTATTATAAAACGCCGTGGGACGACAACCCAACGAGGACTCCTTAAGGATCCTCTTTCTTCACCACTGCTCTATTTGGGATGTTGTGGTCAGTAACATGTCTGACAACTGCGTTTTACCTTTACGGTTGAATGTAAGGTGCCCATTAGGGTTGTGTGATCCCAGGCGAAATAAATTTCCATTTATGTCGAGCCCTTCCTTTTCATAGTCTAGTTCTCTACAAACTGGAATACCCCTGACTTCCTGTCAGCCGCGTTTTCTCCCTACTACTACTAGTAGTGAAGCTAAGTTACCCATTAGAGTTCGGTGACCCCAGGCCAATTCCCGGTTAATCCCCAAGGTTAGTGGAAATTATTTATAATTAAGAGTATACATCCCTTGAAATTGGCAGCCCGAAATTTAATAATTCTTATTTTTTCTTTAATTATCTGAGCAAGTTATTAAAATATTGGTTCATGTAAGTTATAAAAAGTTTATGCATAATATAATAGGGTATTATTAATTTTATGGTTTTGTAGTTTTTTCATGGTATCGATTATACGTGAAATTTCAGGTCATTTTTATGAAAAAGCTACGGTCCAAAAAATGAAAATACCTTGTTATATCTTGCATGAAGTAGTCTTCAACAATTTAAATGAGCCATATCTTTAATATTTTGCTTTGTTAATTTCATAAAAAATAAGAAGTCTGTAAAAACAAGGGATTTTGGGGTACGTGTTTCCTACGGGACGTACACTCTTTAGGGTCTCGTTCGTACCCGCACTTGGTTAAGTCATTCTTAGGCCTATAACAAGATTTTGTCTTCCTTATGAGCCTGTTTACTTTGTTTTGGCCCTGGAGCTCACAAAAATACTTCAGTCATTTTTATTTATTTTTTAAATGGGAACTTCAACCGCGGAAATAAGATTTCCTCTCCTCCACATTATAATATTGCACCTGCCGTGGGTGGCAGTTCTCCCTTGGGTGAGGTTTTCTCATGTGTTGCGTACTATGGTTTTTAAAAAGTGCTGCTGTGTGACTAGGAATTAAAAGAAATGAAACACTGTCTGTCTTCTACCGGCTCAACTGCCCTTTACGAGCCTTTACCTGCTCGACAACACTCCTCTAGTCTTCTCAGTTCTGCACGACGCTCCAACTCGGGGAGATCATTTTCTAATTCGAATTTCCAGCTGTTCCGTAGACGCCATCTTCCCGTGATGCCTGCTTTATACAATCCGTACTTTCTATTTAACAAGCGGTCTTCTATCATTCTTACGTGTCCCAGCCGTCTACAACGGTATGTCTTCTCCATCAAATATTGCGTCTATTTCTGATGCGTTGTTTCTTGTACGCCATTCTCCGTTTTTGTTTAGGGGTCCATAGATTCTCCTTAGGCCTGATAAACACGGGTGTTTGACGTCAGTCTCTGAGAAATTTATCATGAAAAAAATGGGTTGGTGCTTGATTGGTGCAAAAACAGTCAATTTCTGAATGCACTTCCGAAGATTTCTGACGCTGAGGCGTGCCCTGGGTGAGGAGTCGAGGGGAAAACAGTGCACCTGCGTGCGGTCAGCTTCATGCCGACTTGGTTTTTCAACCACCCATTTGCAACGATGACAAGTTTCCGTCGCGATTTTCCGTGTGTACTGGACCTTATTGTCTTTCTTTCCAATACCCGTTTGTTGACGTTATTTCAAGCTTCTGAGCCGTAAGTTGCAACCGGTCTAATAAGAGTTTTGTAGATTTTTATTTCAGTGGCTCTGGATATCAGTATTGATGAAAAACTCTGATGCTGCGATTTCAGGATTGTGTAGGCCTAAGAATTTTAATTTTCAGTGTTTCATTTCTTTTAATTGGTGGTCAGACAGTGTACACATACTCTTTGACTGCCTTGAAACTGACTAAAAGTGAATTGTAAGATACTTATGAGTATGCATTAGGCACTGTAAATAGTGTATAGCAAATTACGGTTCTATTAAATTGAATTGTATCGTGTTATAGATATATAAAGACGTTGTCTTTGTTGCACGCGTGACGTCACTCAACCAATTGCAGCATTGCAAGAACTGTAAAATGTTAAAAACGTTCTCAGCTTTCATATACAAGAGCGTGCTGTACCTATTTGTAGGTACTTAGTTGCTATGCAGCCTCCTACATAGCCACTATTTATCAAAATGATACATTTTTAATAGAGATCTTGCGTATTATAGCAGATGACTTCACGTTAGCTTGCCCAGCGTAAATAAATAAATTGCATAGAATACTGATGGTGCATGACTATTCTGGGTTTCCTATAGCCAATCCATATCTAGGAGATATGGGACATTCATTCCAACCCAAGAATGTTTTGGCATAATTTCGACCAATTAGAGACCGCCTTGGACGCTTCCAAGCAAACAATACCAAACACTGTCGTGGTTGCTATATGTGCTCCCATTGGCCGAAAGAAGAGCCGAAGTAATTCAAAATCAGGCGGGAACAAATGTCTCGCCTCTTCTATACCTACTGCATATACAGGCCCGTACCGAGAATTTTTTATGGGGGGGGGGGCGGAAATGTTTTGGCTCCACGGGGGAATGAGGAAGCAGATAGTAATTTACATGTAAATGCAAAATTCAGGATTTATAGTATTGCAGAGGGGGGGGGGGGGGGGTGCAACCAAGGCCTCGGGCAAAAGAGAAAATAGTCCCTAAGGCCCAAGTGGAACGTTATTGATGTAGTAAATCTAAATTAAGAACTTGGGGAGAAGGGTAACCCGGGGGAAATTTTAATAAAGAAGGTGCGAAAAAGTACGTTTTTAGGCATTTCAATGCATACATACCGTTACTAAAATTACACATACGCTACATCAATTTAAAGCTGGTAAGCATTGTAGTTCTACTAGTCCTACAAAAAAGTGCATGACACCCGCCCCAGCAAATAGGGAACCGAGCAGTCACGGCCCCTTAAGAAGTTAACGTTAAAGTTAAATTAAAGTTTTTTAAAATTTAATTAATTTATTTTAATTAAAAAAATTAAAGTTAACTTAAGTCTCAAGTTGTATAAGCCGTCATTGGCTGGTCGGAACAGCTGGTCACTGCTTGCATTGACTGCTTGTAGAGCAGCAATCTCGAATTTGCTTACCGGTAGGTACGCAAGATCTCCATATATGCAAAAAATACTTTTCTCGTCTGTTTACTAAGTCTGAAAGGCCAAGCTTGTTTAATGTATATAGAATTAAGTTTCTAGTCGTTGAGTCATAATTTGTACTCTCTTAAAATCTCTTTTATTAATGACCGAAATTACATGAGTGGATATCTAGATGGAAATCCTCGTAAAAAGCCTTCAAACATCTCCATGACTCGTTTACGAACTTGGTTTCAATAATTCTGCTTGCCCATTGTCGCTTGTAGCCGGTGTGGGTTGACATTGACGACGTGCAGATCATGGACGGATACAGGGGGGGGGGGTAAATTAAATTGTAAATTAATTTATTACGCTCTAATTTAATCCATCCGACATATGTTTTTCCTATTTTGCTATTTTGAACCACAACTACCCCCCCCCCCCAAATTGGCTGGATCTGCCCCTGGTGCAGATACGTTTTTTATCATACAAAAGTCATGCGTAAACTATAACAGTCAGGATATGTACATGTAGAGTAGTGTTACGGACTCTGACTTTCCCCCGAAAGGATTTTGGTTCGAGTCCCACATTTACTGCATTTTCTGGCCATGCTTCGGAGGGCAAGTAAGGCTGGTGGTCCCGGGCTTTATTGCCCTAACTCCGCTAAATGCTTTATTCAATATATTGCAGCATTGTATGGTATATAATACTGACATCAAACTAAGTTATGTTGAAGAGGCAACCTCCAGTACTTGTGCGCGGTTAAGACGACGCACCGGATAGGCATAGATCGTGGGTTCGAATCCCACCACGTCCCAGATTTTTCTAATTTCGGCTAACTCCGCTAGGTTGGCTTAGTAATAGAATCAAAAGTCATCATTTATGTTCAGTATTTGTTCATACCAGTAATGCTTTGGTTTGAAAAGGTTCAGCCAGTAGTCGTACGTTCATAAAAAAAAAACAACTATGAATAAATAAATTCTACATACTCGTATTATGTTTGAATGAAGAACCAGTAGAATCCGGGCTGATGGGCCGTGGTCGAAATGACAAAATTTCGACCACGGAATAATGTCCACATGGATTTCCAAATGTAAGTTTGCCAGTAAGTTATAGTCAGCTCAGTTTAACTGTGTTTTTATGTTACTTAATAGTATGTTCCTCCGGTTGGGAACCACTGTTGTATGAATGAATGACACAATGAATAAATTGACACGAAATGAAACTTTAAAACTTCTATTGTAACCGTGACGGGTTTCGCGTCAGTTGTGATAGCTATGGGTAGTGTACGAAGTATTCTTCAGTTGAACTACTAGAGGCTCACTCTTAGAAAACGCACCGCTATATTGGAACATGGAGTGCCGCCTTACTACATAACTGATTTAACTGAATTAAGAATTGTTTACCGTGTTTATTGTTACAAAGTACGACGGTACCCTCATGGTCAGTTGTTTTCACGAAAAAAAATTCTAAGCGTGGTGGGGTCCCATTGGCACTTATAGTCGGTGTAGACTGAAATCGAGAAGTGGATCAGTTTGTCAATGGCTAGAGATTCCTTCGGAAGCAATACCATTAATTATATAAAAACCGATGGGGTCGTTGACACAGCTCAATGGTCCATTCGACAAGTAGGCCTACGGCTACGCCCGTAAAAAGGCTATCAGCAATAAAAAATAATAATTAAAAATAAAGCAGATTGTCAATCATGTGAGCCATCTAGTATCATAATCTCCATTGTAACACTTTTCAGGATCCGCAAAAAACTGTCACTCGGTTACTTACCTCGATATTTCGACTGTTTTCATTTCCGTTGATGTCGGTTACCTTTAGCTATAATTGGGCAGCACCATAGTTGTGATATTTACTCAAATAGCCCAAATATTAACAGAAAACTAATGGAGATATCTGGTTTTGAAACGAGCGCTTGGAGATTGCTGACTTTGAAAATAGTATATACTATAATACAACTTTTCTGTGGTACATATTCGTATGTATCTCAGTATGATACCAATGTCGTTTTTTATTAGCCATTTTTATTTTTAGTAACAGAATGCTGATTTTGACAAGGGAAACGTTTTTTATCAGATGCGTTTTTCACGAGGAACCATATGCATAACTCAAAATCTGAAAAAGGGAGAGATGGCTGATTATGATACTTGATTAATTAATTAATTATTCTGTAACGTTGTTGCTAGCCTAAGGCAGCAGATAA
Source organism: Psococerastis gibbosa (assembly GCA_963971405.1). Taxonomy (NCBI): domain Eukaryota; kingdom Metazoa; phylum Arthropoda; class Insecta; order Psocodea; family Psocidae; genus Psococerastis; species Psococerastis gibbosa. The sequence goes on along the minus strand of OZ020488.1, from coordinate 4,958,039 downwards.
GCGTCGCATCACTATGGTAACACGACTTCATATCTGCAAAGTGGGCTATCATACACGAACGATACTTTAAAGTTCTTTTCTCATGAAATTTTTTTTTTTAGCGGTTTCTTCTTAAAATTTTAAGTATTTTATATTTTAGTAATACCGTAAAAACGGGTAAATATATGGACGTATGGGTGAATGGGAATAAAACTTCATTGTCAGACTTGAGGCCGAAATATTGATTTTCATTGAAGTGAAACTAATACGAACTAAAACTAGAACACGTAGAGTAGTGGTACTGACTCTGACTTTCACCCGAAAGGTTGTTGGTTGTTACATTTTCTAGTCTTGCTTCGGTGGGCAAGTAAAGCAAACGGGCCATCCTAGTTGGGTATAAGAGAGGGCTTTATAGCCCAACTCCGCTAGTTTAGCTTAGTAATAGAACAAAAGGTCATAATTTATTTATTTCAACAAATAAAGTTTCACTTGTGTGAAAACTGTATTTTGGATTCAAATCTTATACAGAAGTGTTGTAATAATTCATTCAATTTTTACGGTACATTTACATGCCTATGTTCTATTTAGGCCTACCATTCCTAAATTTCTTCTTCCTCGTTTGGAAAGACGTAATAACTGAGGTCGACTTATTGTATATTTTATTTGTTAAATATTTATCGTAATATTAAAAATTTTATTGCATTGCTCCTTGAAATTTATTTACACCTTAGTTCATTTTATAGCATGAGCATCAATATTACGTTTAAACTGGGGGAAGCTGTTCTTTTCTTTCGCGCCCAATAAGCAGAAACCATTCTTCAATTAAAAATATAGATATTATATATATATAGATCTTTGGGGCGTTATGTTCACCATTTTGGCTGAGATATTTATGAACTATTTAGACTCGAGGTTACATTTTTTAACTTAGGCCTATATATAATAATTTAATTAGTAATATTATAATAATATAATTTTACGTCAACTCAGTTTTCATTTATAGCAATTTAAAAAATATAACCTAACCTACTAGATTGTAGCCTGATTAGGTTACGAAAAATCAAGTTTCAGGAAAAAATAATATCACTTTTTAATATTAATCTAGAATATTATTTTCACATTTACATTAATTCAATCATTTTTAATGACAGCAGACTACATAAACAGAGAAGGAATGATATTCGCCGTCTTTACCCCTGTACCGAAGGCTACATTTTAACATTTTTTCTTTAAATAATGGCTAGGTTTGAATTTCCGTTGACTTAAGATCAGACTATATTTAGGACTTAAACTATCTACTATTTCCGTCAATGTCATTTGCATTCTGCAATGCGAGGTCGGTGGAAACGCCACCAAAGTCTTGAATGTCTGCTACCACGTCACCGTTTTTGTAAATAGCCCTAGCCGGTCGGTGGAATGGGCGCCTAAAGGATGTGATCATCATTCACTTATTGGGCCACGGCCGTTCCCAGGGGGGTGGTCCAAGGGGCCCGGACCCCCTCCGAAGGAAAAGGGCTTTACATGGGATAGAATGGACTTTCAATAATAAAATGGGTAATAATTGTAATTTTAAGGAGCCTAACTTAAATTTTTTTGGACCCCCCCCCCCTCAAACAAAAACCTGGACACGGCCTTGCTTAGGGCTTAAATGCAATTATTGCATCCCAGCCCCAATATCTAATTAATTTCGTAAGAAATGCTGGGGAATCGTTCATTTTCCTAAATATTTAGAAATCTCTCCTGTAGCATGCTACGATCTTGAATAATCCCAGTAGAATTGATTAGGAAATGTACTTAGGAATGTACGGCCACCATAAGAGAATTTCATCTGGTAGGCTATAACATTTAGAACCATTAATGGAGAGGATCGCGAGAAAGGGACTGCAATGGTTCGGCACGTAAAACAAAAGGATAACAGCACGTCTGTGAGGAAGTGGATGCAGGACGAAATCTAGAGGGAATACTAGGAAGATACAGAAACCAGATTAAGGATGATTTAAAGCGCTTATTCCACCTACGTCAATAGTCAATAGTAAATGTGGGATTGACGTGGTAGCAGACATTTTTAAGCCCACCATACACGGGCCGATTTGTCGTTTCGACCGATCGTCAGGAAAATCGTCCGATTTATCTTTCGAAGACCGTCGAACACACACGAGCGATGTGATCGTACGATTCTCTTGATCCTTTATTAAAAACATTAATTTTTCATAGTACCACAACTTTGGTATATAAACGTTATCAGTGCTACTTCCCGATGCTTGAGAAGACTGCACTTTTCTCAGAGTTCCTTGCGGAAAACGGTACGTAAGTTGTTAATTTTCTCTTGCACTTTACGTGTGTCTGCACTGGGTTCTACCTCCTTCATTTTTCAAAGTAATACCTCATAACATGCACTTCGTTTGATCTGATTATGGTAGTTCTTGTGTTTTATTTTCCATAAAACCTCGTGTTCTCGAATAAACTCAATAAATTCCAACAAGAAATCCTTGCTCCACGACATGGCAAAAAATTGCAGTTACCGTAAGTGTGATAGCTTAATAAGCAGACTGATAACTATGATCATCATGGCCGAATGTCCGATCCTGTACTTAGCTTGTGCAGGCTACACTAGCAGCCATATTGATGTAACGGTCTACAGCCACGGGATCGTTCGATAACGCCATACACGTGCGATGCATCGAACGATGTTCAAATCGCAAACGATATTTTCGGGTTTGCCGGTTGCGATCTCCAATCGATCGTCCGACCACAAAGTCGGATGCGATATTGCCACACACGTGCAATTTGTCGTTCGACTGCAACATCGAGCGACGAATCGTTACGATAATTGTCCCGTGAATGGGGGCCTTTAGACCGTCTTTATTGTCTGCTACCACGTCAATACCACATTTACTATTGACGTAGGTGGAATAAGCGCCTCAGGAAGGTGCCATAGGTAGTGATGAATAATAAGAAGTGGAGAGAGAGGCGGGGGCTCACGTATCACACGCGGGCAACAAAATCTGACTATCCATGATGATGTTAACATTATTTAGAACAGATAATCCAGAAATATTCCATTTAAAAGATTTAATGTGCAGTCCAACATGTGCAAATCCAATTGGAATGAAATTCAATAGTAATATTGCATAATACCTAGCCTACCTCCTAAGTACAATATCCAATATACAATATGGTCTATCTTTAAAATAGCTGAGGATGAAAGCAATAGCCATAAAGGAGTATAAGGATAGTAAAATTTTTAACGGGCTACGACTCCTTAATTTCCAGCTTTCGGTGATGAAATACATTCTACGGACCACAAAACAATAAGTTCGGAGCTGAAATAACGGAATAGTACAATACAATAATACCAACAGATAAAATCCTAATCATTTTCACTGATTTAGCAAGTCCCAAGCATCATCCTCTGTTTTATTCCGAATTTTTTTCGTGTCAATATTGACGAGCAAGTCTTGTCCAACAAGATCTTCATTTTTTCGACTGCTAGTCTTGGCCGCCATTTTGGTTCTCGATGTAACACTATTTATTTCTGTTGTGGAGCTGCTGTAGTCGATATCTGCAGAGTTCCAACCTCCCCAGTCGTTGCCTGTTGGCGAAACGTCCGACCTGACGACAGAAAAATTTACAATACTATATGTACAGTGTGTATCGTTTATTATAAGTGTTCCAAACATCATCCTGTCGTGGTCAGGTAGTAATTTCCTTTATATCCAGCGCCCAATAAAAAAATACATAAATATAGAACTAAAAATAAAATAAATTAGAGCGTTTTTTACAAATATTAAAATAGCCTAGATCGTATAATATTGTACAATATACATTATTTTCTAGTAGAAAAGTAGGCAATATTCGTATGTTTCATGCACAAACTTTGTATTTGGATGCAGGTAAGTAGTAATCTAGTATATAATATTAGTAAGCGTGGCTCGAAGTGAGTCCGATGAACAGAAAATGCGTTTAGTTACGACAGTTCTCCGATCGCATTTTGCTGATTGGCCCGAAAAAGTACAAGTATGCAAACAACTATAACAGCACGGGATAACTTATAGGCAATATATTGTTTTTAAGCTTATCGTAAGTTTCAATTTCGCTAGATGGCAGCAATCATTCTTGGCTATGAGTAGCGCAATTTGGTAAAATATTGCAGGTTAACCTACTGGACGCTTCATCGGGCATTCTTCGAACGCACCCAAAGTTAGTTAAACTACACGGCAAACATTAATCATATAATCAATTCTAGCCGGTCCTGAGCCATGCATATCATCCCGCGTTAATACAGTCCACCAACAGCCCAAAGAAAGCCAGTTGTCCACTCTATAGCTGTTTCTAGAAACATAGGCAAGAGCATTCGAGAACATTCGTAAACTTAGAAGTTGGGTAGCAAACTTAAGCTGTAAGAAGGCCTCTGGAAGAGATCCAGAAACCAGATTGAAGAGATCGTAGGAGAATATAATTGCAAAGACTTTTACGGCCACAGTTAGGTACTTGATGAAGCAGTAGAATCTGGGATGATAATTGAAAGAAATGTGGCCAATCTGTATTCGAATGAGGTACCTTCCTACACATCATAATAATTATATCAAAATGAGCAGAAAAACTTTTTGGATTTTTACACGTATAAGGCTTTTCCGCCTCCAACTGTCTTGGAATCTTTATACAGCGCTACATATCGCCCCAGATTTCAATAGTGCCATAACCATTTTTCGATTTCTTTAAGGTTATGGCACTATTGCGCGATATGTAGCCCTATACCGCGGCCCTGCAGTGGGGAAACTTGTCGGCTTCCAGTGGACAAATAGCACAACAATCAACATGCAAAATGAGCATTCCTCTCTTACGGGGGCCGCTCTTTCCTCGGACGGTCAGCGCTGGCTTCGGAGCCAAACAGTAGTGGAGTGTTAGCCTGATCGCAAGGGCTGGCTTGCCTAGAAAAAGTCCTGGATGTAACAAGCGAATAATGACTCAACTGCTGATCTTATACATTTCTTGAAGTTGTCGCAACTTTGCAAAATAAACAGTAAATAAATAAAAACTCAACCAGATTTATGCCTAATTGGCCTACAGCACAGTCCATCTTTGTGTCGCAGCATGCACAGCATGCATTAATTTCTGATGTTGACAACAGCCCTTGATGGCTGAATGGCGATGATTGGTAGTGAAAAAGCGAGTGGTTCAAATCATTAAAATCATTCAAATTTAATTTCTTTTCCAGTTCTTACAAGGGGTATTCACTGCATTTCGAGTTCCCTAAGAGAAAGTAGGAATAGAACTCCAGTTTTTCTACGGTAGAAAAATAATGCCATAAGGAAATATATTTCAAAACATTCCCCCACATTCCCCAACTACTTTGTTTGGGTAACTGAGCTTGGGAAATCGAAAAAGCCAAACGGCCATATTTGTTGATGTTTTGCATTTGATTTTTTTTATTAAATTTAAAAAAATGAGTTCATCGACAGAAATTAATAAAAAAAACAACAAAAGGAAACATATGGCAAGAGGTGGACTACAGCAGATGTGCATAAGTTAAGCGAAGGCAAAGAAACTTTGGAAGTAGGTTAGGTTAGGTCGGGTAAAGTCGGAAACTTAGATATACAGTACATCTAAGTTTCCATGGAAATTATTTTTCTACCGTAGTAAAACTGGAGTTCTATTCATACTTTTCCTTAGGGAAATCGAAATGCAGTGAATACCCATATAATAAATAATGCAATATAATCTTTTATCGTTTTAAAGATACTGTATGAGGTCCACTTTAAAATACAATAGTAACCCCTGCTTTCCCATGATAAGGTGCCCATTCCATTGACTGGCTAGGGCTATTTCCAAAAACGGTGACGTGGTAGCAGACATTCAAGACTTAGGTGGCGTTTCCACCGACCTCGCATTGCAGAATTGACGGAAATGTTTATTTTCCTCTATGCCATAGTTAAAATTGATGAATGATCATACAGTAAAATCACAAACAAACTAAAATTAAAAAATGGCGTCATGGGATATGTTAAGTACAAACATTTTAATAGATTTCTATAAAAAGAAAAATTCTAATTTCCGTCAATGTCATTTGCATTCTGCAATGCGAGATCGGTGGAAACGCAACCTAAGTCTTGAATGTCTGCTACCACGTCACTGTTTTTGGAAATAGCCCTAGCCGGTCAATGGAATGGGCGCCTAAACGATAGCCTGGGCAGCAGCCAGCTTTCAGCACAAGGGTCAGAGGGACGATCAGTAAGGAAACATGTAGCTGAGTGTCCAAGGGAAGACAAAGGGACTCCCGGCAGGCGAAGACATCCTGGTTGAAAAACCTGAGGTGGTGGTTTCGTAAGAGTGCGACTTCCCTTTTCAGACCAGCAGTCTCCAAGGTTCAAATTGCCATGATAATCGCTAATCTTCAAAAGAAGAGGTATTCAAAGAAGAAGAAGGGGCATTTTAGATTGTTAGATTTTAAGTGTTTTTAGTTTAGTTAAAATTGTATTGTACTGCATTGTACTGTGTGTTTCAATATAATTATTCATTCATTCATTCATTTGTTATAGTGTCCAATAGCAAATGAATTTTTTGCCCCGAGAAACCCATTTACTTTGCAATTCAGCGACAAAGTCAAGGACAAAAATTATCCACCAGTAAAATTACCTTTGCTTCTGAGTCGGAGAAGTGTCGTAGAGCTGCGACGATTTGAAACCGGAATTAGGTGATGGTATCTCTTCATGGCCAGCGTAGTTTCCGCCCGCCACTTCTTTCCATCCTCTACGACCAATGTCACCCATCTGTAAAAAAAAAAATGAGATGAAATGAAATGAAATATAACTAATAGAGTTTAACCTAGAGTTCTGTATAGGAGAGATGGGACATTTCAGTGCTTCAAAAATATTTTGTGAATCCTGGGGCCACCTGCGGGCCTGTATGGCGATTATTTTTAATCTTAACCTGGGATTAAAAATGTAAACAAAATAATTTTAGAATGGAAAGTGCTATTCAAAATTGTTTTGTTTACATTTTTAAGCCCAATTATAGGCGTAGGCCTGCAGGTACCTTTTTACAATGGCTGGTCATAGGAGGTGTGGCGAGTGGCCCCAGAAATTCAAATATATATTCCTGAGATGTCGCACGGGACACAACCGCGCCGCGTTATAACACTCCTCGTCACTTCTTACTTCTTAGTACAGGGCTTCCAGCTCAGGTGATGTATCAGAAATGCCCTTGATGCTAGTGTCCACATGCTTGGCGTGCACAGGATATTTTGATGTCCGCCCTCCTTGTGTCGACCCTAATCGCGTAGTTTGTCCCACTGTGTGCATGGGGCCGAGCACTGAAGGAGTATGTGCTCCAGTGTTTCATTACCTAGACCACATGCACGGCATACTGGAGATTCGATTAGATGGAAACGGTGCAAGTATTCATGTGGCCTGTTTTTGCTCTAGCAACAAAGGATGCAACGCTTCTGTTTATACCGCGATATTGCACTGCTGAAGCCGGCTTAGGTTGTATTGCGTACAGGGCTCTACCTCGTTATTGAAGTTGTTAAAAAAAGTTGGTACCTATCACTAAAGAAATGTATTTAGTCTTCGTTTTATAGATGATCAAAGGTCACAGATCACAAGATTCACAGTGAATAAAAATAAAAATTCAACAAAATAAAAAACTTACCTTCGACGCTAAGTTGCTGGCTTGGCTTCCAATCTCTTCCAAAAGTTTACCTTCCTTCACCTATGGATAAACAGAAAAAATAACGCCATGCAAAGAATTTAAATTAAAGACAATGCAGAATTAAATAAAAAATTATAAAATGCATAATTCATGCAGATTAAAAATTTACGATAAGGGGGAATAGCTTGCCTATTTGACGGTGGTTTGTAAATTTTGAATTGTACTGTAAATACTGTAGGTTAAGGTGCCCATTCCATTGACCGGCTAGGGCTATTTCCAACAACAGTGACGTGGTAGCAGACATTCAAGACTTAGGTGGCGTTTCCACTGACCTCGCATTGCAGAATTGACGGAAATGTTTATTTTCCTCTATGCCACAGTTAAAATTGATCAATGATCATACAGTAAAATCAAAAACAAACAAACTAAAATTAAAAAATGGCGTCATGGGATATGTTAAGTACAAACATTTTAATAGATTTCTATAAAAAGAAAAATTCTAATTTCCGTCAATGTCATTTGCATTCTGCAATGCGAGATCGGTGGAAACGCAACCTAAGTCTTGAATGTCTGCTACCACGTCACCGTTTTTGGAAATAGCCCTAGCCGGTCAATGGAATGGGCGCCTTATGGTAGCTTTAACTTTAAGGGCGAAACCCAGCATCGTTACTAAAGTCTCAGTAATTGGAATTCAATGGATACTGCAAATATTCAATGGATACAGAAGCCGAGCTGGTGCTTGCGGTTAAGAAACGGAAACTAGCATACTTCGGTCATGTGATGAGGTACGAAAAGTATCGCCTTCTGCATGTAATAATCCAAGGGAACATAGAAGGACAGAGGGCTCCGAGCAGAAGAACATCCTGGTTGAAAAAGCACGACTTCCCTTTTCTGAGCAACAGTCGCCAAGGTCCAAATTGACATGATGAGCGCTTCGATATAAGAGGCATCAAAAGAAGAAGGATATTGCACGTGGATAAATGCTGGCGAGCAGTGCCACTGGCAATGACTTTTCAAACGAATTTGGGACCCGCTCTAAAATATTTAAGAATACCCACAACAAATACGCAATAGGTACAATCATAAGCAGACTACATTTAGAGTACATACAGTATATGCTTGCATATTGAATTGTTTCATTTATGGAATTGTTTAATGAAATAAACTATGTCATAGTAAACATAAGTAAACAAAATTAATTGATCGGCTACCTGCATATGGTAGCCTAACATTTAAGGCGGATATTGCAAAATATATTGTAAACAAAGAATGAACTAGACAAGTTGACGAAATAAATAAATTTCTCTTCCCACAGCCACAAAGATATGAAAATGGCCAGATGAAAAATTATCAAATAATGAAATGCTTTTACATTTTCTCGTCTAGAATATTGTTAGGTACTTCAAAAAATTCCGGCAAAGTTCATATTTAAGAGAATGTGGAACGTAGAAAATTGACACACCTAAATCTTATTATTCTATTGATTTTTTATTTTTTATTAAATTTAGTTATTGTTAAGTTTTTTTTAGTTATTTAGTTAAGTTCATGGAAAAACACAAACAATTAAAATACCCTATAGAGGCTATAGTTAATATGATTTATGAAATAGTCTAGTCTTTTACAACTTGAGTAGACCAAATTTTTATTTATGTTGCTTAGGCGGCAATTCCACCGGAGAATTTACTTCATTTGTGATTTTTTGTTTGTTTTGTTTTAAGGAGACTATTATGTAGATACTTAACTTATCTATTATAAATTAAGTTATAATGTGGTAGGAGACATTAATAAGTATCTACATAATAAATAGTCTCCTTAAAAAAAAAAAAAAATCTCAAATCACAAATTAAGTAAATTCGTCGGTGGAATTTCCGCCTTAGTAAATTTAAAACAAATGATATGTAACCTATCGGATTGGGGGGGGGGGGGGGGCAATGTTCTAGGCACTACGATATATCCTCTCAACAGTTTTTAATGATTTCATAGAATAGAATAACAGCAAATCAGGCGGGCAAATAGTCAGCTTTTTGAGTAAGTTTCAATTTTTTATTAATTTTAAATCGGCAACTTTCACATCTTTGCGGCTATGGGACGAGGAATTAATTAGTCTCCTTAAAAAGACACGACCATATCTTGTTTACAAAATATTTTGAAATCTCTCCTTTAAGTTGTAAATTATAGAGCTACGGATACAAAACCTGTGAATTCCCCATTGCACAATTTTAACCGAAACTCTCCGAAAACAGTATGTAGCCTACAATGTTTACTAAGTTATATCACAGTATGGAATGGACGCCAGGGATTACTAGTGGCCAGTAGGAAGGCTGGTTCTATCGCAATATAAGAGCAAGGTATCGCCTTACATTGAAACCACAATCCTGGCTATAGGAAGTTGTGAATAAATTAGCCTAATTATACAATATGTACTTTGACTAGGTGCCTTGGGTAGTACAGTAGAACTCAAATTATCCGAATAAATAGGATCCGGACCCACATTCGGATATTCAAATAATCGGATAAACTCAATAAAAAATGTATATATATGTATATCTTATCAAATAGTTCACCAAAAATCCAAATGGGCAATGGTAATAGGATACTAAAAAAAATACACAAAATCGAGTGGGAAGACGTATACAACAGTTGAACGACAGATCAGACAATCAGCGCCCCATGATGTTCACTTTTGAAAATTTATTTTGTAATACTGTATAACCCCCAACTCTACCTAAACATTCAAAACATGTTTATTTACAGAAACAAATGCAAAACTGGTAATTTTATATGAAAGAATATTTTTCAATTTAAAATAAATTTATAGTTGTGATGTTTAAATTTATCCGTTCACCGCGTGAAACTAGTCATCTACTAACCAAATTATTGAAAGGAACATTTGGTACAAGACATTTTGCCTATGAAGCCAAAGAGGATCCACTGTTCTGTGTAAAAAGGTCAGCAACGGGGCTGCTTTTAGGCATTTATTCAAAGAACGATGGCCGATTGGGGACGTCTAAATTTACGAAGACTGCCGACAAATTTGACAAGAGAATATGCGGTCGACTTTTTGATTTGCTGAAAGTGGCTGGACCGTGCCCGAAGCTTGGGGAATGTCGGACCTTTTATGATTTGGACCCCAGGTTCACAGCTACGACGGTAGTTGGTCTTGGCGACATGTGTGCCGGCTACGATGAACATGAAGTTATGGACCTGGCTAAAGAACATGTTCGTATAGCTTCTGGATCCGGGTCTAGGGTGGTTGAACCTCTGAACCTTAACAGGCTACATATTGAAAGTAAGTAAAAAAATAAATATTCTTGGTCTTTTAATTACGGTATTAATGATAAACGAGATGGTCTAATCTAATAGGTGAGGGTCTTGACAAATACCCTCGTAGAGTATTGAAATTATCGATTTTTTTAGGCTGGGTCTGTTTTATATTTTTACGGCTATGGAACGAGAAATTAATCAATTTGACAAAATGACTAGGCCACCTTTTGACATAAAAATCTTGGAAAGCTATGCCTCACTTCTTTTGCATCGCTACACTTCCTGAGTGCATTGAAAAGAAAGACAAAAGGGATCATCACCCCATGCTTCCCAGACATTTATATTGCTTATAATTTCATAAGAGAAGAAAGTTGGGTTCGGGCTATGACTCGGGCACGTAAAGCGAATGGATAGCAGCAGATGTGCGAGGAAATAGAAATAGAGGGACAACGAAGAAGAGGAAGGCCAAGGGAGAGATACAGAAACCAGATTGAAGACTCAAGAACGTAGGACTTGCACCAGAGGAACTGTTGAGTTATCTGTAATGAAGAGATAGGAAGGAAAGGAGGAGGCTCATGTAGGTCTACCAGGGCAACTGGAGTTGATTTTTTATTATGATGATGATGACGCTGGAAGGATAAGTTTAACTGATCTTCGCAAGTTAGGAGTCCGTAGAGGGTGGAGCTTTGTACAAAACCGATATGACTGAAGCCCATCGAGGGCTCTACAGGCAGAAGAACAGAAGGAGAAGATGATGAGCTTAAATTTATTTACTGTCATTATATATTTATATTTTTTCTGATTACAGGCTTCGGTCACGCCGAGTCCGCAGCCGAGGGCGCAGGCCTAGGTATTTGGCAGTACCAAAAACTAAAAGACATCAAAAAACAAGTCGGCGTAGTAGCCCTTGAACTATTCGAAGACTGCGACTGGACCGGGTGGCAAATCGGGCTAGAAAAAGCAGCCGCCCAAAATTTAGCCCGAAAACTAGCAGCCACACCCGCGAACATCATGACACCCATCGTGTTTTCGCAGTCCGCCGTAGAAATCCTATGCAAAACCGGCGTCAATGTAGAAGTCAAAGTCAAAGAATGGGCCGAAATGCAGGGAATGGGCGCGTTTCTAGCAGTAGCCAAAGGCTCTTGCCAGGAGCCAATATTCATGGAGATTTCATACTTCGGCACGGGCGACATCAAGGAGCGGCCCATAGTTCTAGTGGGCAAAGGTTGCACCTTTGACAGTGGAGGACTCTGCCGGAGAGACATGACAAATATGTGGGGAGATGTTACGGGCGCCGCTTGTGTAGTGGCAGCTATCCGGGCTGCAGCGTCCCTGCAGCTCAACGTAAACATTCGCGGGCTTATTCCACTAGCTGAGCACATGCCTGGATGCAACGCAATGAAACCCGGGGATATTGTAACCGCGTATAACGGTAAACATATCCAAATACAAGACACACGATGCGAGGGACGTCTAATGCTTGCTGATGCCTTAGCCTATGCCCAAATTTACCAACCCAAGTGTATTATTGATGTTGGTACACTGACACTAGGCATCGAAAGCGGGCTAAGCTCAGCGGCTTCGGGCGTGTTTACCAATTCCGAAAGAATGTGGAAAACGTTACAGCTGTCGAGTATACACACAGGAGACCGGGTGTGGCGAATGCCGTTGTTCCGGCACTACTGCAAGAAGATGTCCGTCTCAAGTTCGGTGGATTTGAAGGCCAGTAGCTGGGGCGGGCCATTTTCAGCGACACCAAAGGTGGAATGCGGTCCAGTGGATCCGTCGAGGTCGCTTTGGAGCGCCGAGCCGTGCCGCGCTGCTGCTTTTCTCCGCGAGTTTGTCCCTTGCGGCGAGTGGATCCATATTGATAACTATGGCGCGATGACGGCGAAGGAGCAATGCGAACCGCCGTATCTGAGGCCAGGCATGACTGGGCGGCCGACGAGAACGTTAATTGAATTTCTATATCAATTGAGTATTCAAGCGGAGACGCAACAATAAAGTACAACATTTTTTGGCACTATTTTTCTTGTTTATTTATGGCGGTTTTCTCTAGTTTTAAGGTCTATATTTATAGCTTACTTACAATGTGACCATCTACGTACGTAGACGACGGGAAAAAAGAATAAAATAAATAAATAAATAAATAAATAAATAAAAAAGGACCACAAGGTTTTGGATTAGGCCTATAGAGAGAAAAGAGAGAGGCAGACAGGTAGATTCAAAAAACTTAAGGGTTAAACCTTACCATTGTATTTTGGAAATACATAAAGGCACCGTTTGATAAGAGAGAAATAATTAATTATTTCAACAAGGTAGATTGCAACAAAATTGCAGAATCTACCGGGTATTATCACAGTTTATATAATTTAGAAGGTCCACAAAGAACATTTTTGCAAGTATGGGGAACGAGAACTTAATTAACGAGAAACGGAACGCAAAATTATTAATTCGCTCTCTCACCATGTCTTTTTTTACCAAAACCCTTAGGCGGGTATTCCACCGGTCAATTTTACTTCATATTTGATTTTGTCATTGACGGAAAATCATCAATGTTGCATTATTTATTTTTACACCCCATTCCACTTGTTTTCAACAATTGATCATTCTGTTTTCATTTTTTTTCCAAATTTGTAAGTTTGCCCGCCGTCTTTCTTTTAATTTTATAATCTACAAGAAATTTTATGATTTAAACCACGAAATAATTCGTTCGTTCTCAAGAAATTAATTTAAATTATTTATCTTCTCTGGACGACGCCATTGTTTATTTTAGTTTGCAACGCGTGATTTTACTCTATGATCATTGATCAATTTTAACATGAGGAAATTAAAATGGGCAATGTCATAGAGTAAAACAAAAATCTCAAATCAAATTTGAAGTAAAATTGACCAGTGACCCGCCTTAACACACGGCAAATTATTTTAATTGCAATTATTTAAATTTTAAGTCTATTCATTTGGACAAAAACCGCTGGTGTTCTCTAATAACTAGCAATCAACTGTTATATCTAGCCAATTAAAAAGTCTAATTGCAGGGGAAATAAATATAATCATGCAAAATTAAAATATATGAAGAAGCAACATACCTTATCGCTAACAGTAACACTAATATCAGCTACCTTATGGGAAGCTATTTCAGTGATCTTGACGGCCGATTCCGAAGCTTTGGCGGCAATCTTCGTCGCAGAATTAGAGAAAAGGGACCAGCCCTGAAGCACAAAAATAATTTTACATGTGATCATGCATCGTGTCCAGTTGAATGCCTATGGCTTGATCATGCATTATCATGCACATCATTGCATGATAATGCGTTATGGTACAGGTTATCTGGTAGAGTCGCCTTTCGGGGCTAAAGCTCGCCTAATATAAAGACGTTTTTCATTCATTCATTTTGTGATTTCTATTTTGACGTTCGAACATGACAAAGTGAGAGGCAGATAGTTTTTTTCTCGTACGATTTAACAGCCATCCCGAAGCTTAGGGATTCCTCTATTTACTCCCAGTAATGGTAGGTAAACTGCTATAAGGAGCTAATCCACCTACGGTGCAAAACTACCACATATGAACTATCTTGTCCAGGAACAGGACGGCCATTATTGTTTGAAGGACTTTTTTTGTGGCTGCGAAATTAAGAGGACATGGAAAAAGCTGTGCTTGGCGGGATTGTAACCCATGATCTACGCCAGCGGTTAAGACGATGCCCCGGATAGATCGTGGGTTTTGATCCCGCCAAGTCCTCTTTTAGCTATATCCTCTAATTTTCTAATTAAAATGTTTCTTCAAAAACGAACAATATAAGTTAAACGTTACAATGAAAGGACTTTGCGTAAGTTTGACGACACTAGTAATATTACATACATGACATATCCACCTCATCCAGAGCGAAGTTCTTTATTCTTGATTAAAGGACAAACGCCAAAGCTATAAAAAAGGTCATAGTGATAAAGGGATAAGATAATGGATATACGAAGATACAGCTAAAAGTTAGGCCAAATAAATATTTAATAATAAGAACTAATGCTCAGCTATTATCCGAGGAATGCAGCCTGGTAAATAGGTAAAGGGAGCGCGTTTACGTCGGCTAGGCCATAAAACAAGGATGCCAGTTTCAAGAGCTGCTAGGAAGGCCTTCCATCAGCAGCCAGGAAGAAGACGCACACGAGGCCACCCAGGAAAACGTTGGACGATGTTGAGGAATATTTGCACGAAGTTAGAGGCTGGTGCTGGAGTACACGAGACAGAGGTAGATGGGGGTTGCTTCTAGAAGAGGCCAATATTCTAGAAACCCCGATGGGCAAACATAATAAATGAATAGTACCTACCGATGCTAGAGAAGAGAGTGCAGTGTCGACAAATTCTTGCGATGTTGACCGGGGAGGAGCTTCCACAGAATATCCGAATCCACCGTATTTGCCACCTTGATTGGGAGGAATATCACTGCAACAATAAAGCTTCTTATATACCTGTATTGACGAGCCAGTCTGTCAACAAATTGGATAAGACAACCCGGGAAGCGGATGGTCCCTTCAACGTGCTCTTAATTTTATAAACGGAACTTGGTTTGCTATGACAAAGTTACAAATCCATTACATCTACATCTACGTATCGCTAAAAGCCTTCGTGGGTATTTATAATATGAAGAATTGTTTTTACAGATTAGATGCAGTACCACGAAATATCTTAACGAATACTTAGTAACGTCTATTACCGCTTTCGTTCTGACACGCTTTCTTCAGAACGGTAGGATCAAGAAAGAATAAGGCAGTACCCATCATCTGGCAGAGTATAATGAAATATACCAACGAATACTTACTCTCTTCTATTCGCGTTTTCGTTTTGAACTCGCGTGAAGAACGCCTCTTTCTGGTCTTTAACGGTGGGATCATTCTGCAACGCAGTGATATTAGTAGAAGAAGTGTTGGTGTGCGAATTCTGATACCCACCGTAGTCGAAGGAACTTGAGTTATCATAACTAAAAATTAGTAAATTCAAATTAAAACCTTACTATACGTACGAGTATTACAAGTTTCGTAAGTTTTATCAGGCTTTTTTTGGTGGATTAGTAGGACTTGTTTAATTAATTGTTTTTGTTACTTAATAGGAACTTGTGTCAAGTTACAACACACATCCGATCGCAAGGTGTGCACAGGTACAAGCACGCTACCACATTGCCACCGAATTCGCTTAAGGACTGAAGTAGTATTTATTATAGGTGTTTACCAAAATTACAATTAATCGCAAAACTGAGTCAAAATTGGAAAAGGACAATAGTCTCAGATTTACTGTAAACGCATGGACATTGAAAAACAACATTAAAAGTAGAAAAATGCTTGATCTAATTTTCCCTGGAAATAAGGGCAAGATCGAAGTCTTTGAAAAAGCCCCTCAGTTTTGGCCGAAGCGGGAAGTATTATAGTTACCCGCGACAAAATGAAATGAAACACAAAGGCTCAGTCATTGACATTTGTATTACAAAACGATTTACGGCAAATTTCAGTAATTGCAGTATTTCGAAGTTTGGTTGCGAACACTACAAGGTACCACTCATCTATACTATATATATATATATATATATATATATGGGAAGAGGGCGAGTAACGCACTGTGCCACCTGCACACAATACAGGGGCCAAACAAGGTCACGCAACCCCCATTCATGAGACATCGCAGGTACGTGGGCCCGCCCGTGATCGACCCCTCTGGAACTTTCAGTTGTTTCCAGCAGTTAAGGTGCTTCAAGTAATTTCTACGAAGGTCGGGGCTTCATTAACACCCAAAGAGAGTCTGCAGGAGTCAGTGCAATACGTGTTATACGGTCAATTTTTACGGTCATTTCTCAGTCAGAGCCTGTGAATAACCACTTTAGTATGTAATCAGTTTTGTTGAATTTTGCGTGTATTATAAATTCTAGTGTCGTTATTTTCTGCTTTCCAGAATAAAAACATTGTAACTGTAGTGTATCATGAGAAAAAACCAATAATTGAAAGCTTACTTGTTCAAATTTTTTGGTACATGATTTTGGGCTCGCGAGGAACTAATATCCCAGGATTTTCCTTCCGCTAAACAGGAGATCTTGTCACGATAGAGAGCGGCTGCTTTTGTGTTGTACCGCTGTTGGATTGGTATGCGTTCATCGAAATCATCTTGACTATCAAAGAATTCTCGGGCAGCACGGTTACCTCCCACTTTCATCTTCTCCAATTCTATGTCTTTCCACTTATCCATGGTTATTGAACGTACAAATGACAGATGGACGCCTAAGCCTCGATGCTTTCCCGAGCATTCTAGGCAAATCCATATGCCATACGTCACGGAAGCCCACTGAGGGTTATGAGCGCCACATTCGAAGCATTGCTGTAACAATAATAGAACCATACAGATTAATAACAATTCCAAAGACAAGTATTATAATTATATATAGAAAGAATTTGTTAAAATAATTACTGGTAGCAGGAAATGCAATTAGTACAATGAATGAATGAGATGTTTCTTGTCAACCCTTTACGGTTAACGCCAAAAAAAATTAGTTTACCTTATTATCGTTTGACTGGCGCACATCCTGCAATATTCTTCTTGTTCGTGGACTTGCCATTGCTTCCAATATTAAATAAATAAGTATAATATTTAAATAAAAGTAAATTTAAAATTTTGACGTGTACACTGCACTTTTAGCAGACGATATCTCAACATATCAACAAATAATGTCGCGACTTCTAATTTTTACTTTGTCGACAAAATCAAGATGCCTAACCCGCCATATTCTTTTGTCGCAATAGTGCAAATAATGTAAACAAGAAACAACTAGCCGACTGGCCGTTTTATATTTTGTTCCCGGTGTGAGTAATTAACTTTGAAGCTATTTTGAATGTTTTCTTTGTTGTAAATAAGTGAGGTGCGTGGACATAGAGGAAGTCTATTCGCTATTAAACAGGTTTGTACTTACTTTCAGTAAGTTTTGGGTACAGTAGCTATGTTTATATATTGTTTACCCATTTGGCATGTGCCAGGTGTGTAAGCGACTCTTCGACTGACCTTTTACAGAAAAGGAAATTAATATATGATAAATGACATCTTGTCATATTTCAGTAATTGTTAAAAGGTGAATTAAAGAGTTATACTTGTATTTCAGCCTAGCAATAATTTTTGTGACTGAATGTATTGTATGATTTAAATTTGGTGAGATTTTTAAAAATGCTTAAATTAATTACGGTATCTAATTCATAAATACAATGCATGTATTGTTAGTACGGTACTAGGCACCTGGAAATTATTTTTTTTCTAGGTTGAAATTAAGGTAAAGGTTCAGTTTAGCTACCCCTAATAAAATCGTAAGATATCTTTACCTGTCGATTCCTTAGTTCAAAAAAAGTCCTTTTGTGAAAAAATTATAGGTCGACCAAGAATATTTTTTGAGTTACATCAAATCAAAAGTGTACTTTTTTAATATTGAAAGTTGGAGTGCGGTGATGCTTTTGTTTTCTTTATCTTTAAATCTTTAAAAAGGTTTGGGCCCATTAGCATGCGTGCCTCTTATTTGGCCCTTTGGGGCCCATGAACGTTCTTTATTATTGCCAATAAATAACAAAACTTCGATTATTATTCATTTCTATAAAATATAGGCCGCATGGAAGGTAAATGTCCCGAAATAAGGCAAATCTATATTGAATTATTCTTGGATATGCATTATCCTCCAATGGCTCATTATCCTTCCATGCATGGAAGGTAAATCTCCTAAAGTAAGGCAAATCTATATCGAATTATTCTTGAATAGGGATATCTTCCAATCTCCCAAAGTTAGACACATCTATTTCCAATTATTCTTTAATAGACATTATCTTTCAATGACTCATTTTCCATCCATGCGACTTCAATTTGTGGTTATTTCACTTTTATTTTAAAATAATCAATAATTAAGGTAAGCTTGGGGAAATTATATCACTTGTATGATAGTTTTTAGCTTCTCCCCCATATTTAGGCCCTTCCCAAAGCGTCACCACTTTCCTATCCGGTGGGGCTAACGTCAAAACAGTCTATATTCGCAGCCGGGGTACCTAGCTAAACTTAACCTTTACTGACATTAATAATAGTAATAGGGTAATAATAACTTCCCACCATGCAATGCAATATTTGGTAAAGGTTAAGTTATACCGGTATGCTACCCGCGGTTGCAGAAAAAGTCGGATGTTGATAATGCATCTGTGAAGTGGAAGAAAAACCTCCTATAATTGCATGCGTCTGATAAGAAATTCTCAAAGCTATAAAATTGCAAACATTCGACATAAAAATTAAAGATCTCTAAGTAACTTAAACAATTAAGCTTCGCCGGCATTTCATTATTTCAGAAATGGGTTTATCTTACAGCTAAATAAACATACATAACCAAATTTTATAATATAATTACAAAGGACTTCACGGCCGGAGTTTCGTGACGAAGTAGCAGAATCCAAACGTTTCGTGAAAATCTGTGGTCGATATTTTCAGTCGAACTGCGTAGGAGACATCTAAAATTGTATCTCGGAGGCACAGCAGCAACTGTTGCTGCAGTTCCGAAATTTTTTTAGGAAATTTATTTTCTACGGAAATATCATATTAATATTTATCTCGGTACCTAATACTAATGTGATAAATAGGAAAGCAAGCTCGAGTAAACTCGGACCGGTTCTTTTGTTTTCTTTTTGCAATTTGATTATAATTGTCTATAAATCTATGGGCTGGAGGATGTTTTGTCAGTTGTAGTTGCTTATAATCTACTGTTTTACATAAATTAATACAGCAAAACAAAATTGTACCGTGAAGGAATTTAAGTTGACGCCGTCTATCCCACATTGGTGGGTCATGGACAGAGGTTGATTGGTTGATTGATTGGTTGTACTCATATTTTCTATACAACACTGCTGAGCCTACTGTTAAGAGCCTCGCGTAACTGTCACGCACGCAGCAACTAGACTTAGAACTAAGTGAGGGAAAAAGACACATCATAAGTTGGCCCTTCACCACTAGGAGGGGCTTCTAAGCGCACAGTTTTTCTCAGTTTCTCTTAAATGACAGATGTGTATGGGCTCTTTGGGGACCAGAGTGGTTCTTCTTACAATATTTCATTATGTATAGGTAAAAGAGTTTACCCCTATATTCTCCGTGTGCATGCCAAAAGGATTCATATCTGAAATGATCGCAGAATACGTAAACCGACCATATATAAATACTCGGATGGTGCAGTATGCTGTAATAAATTATGATTCAAGCTTTGTGAAGTGAAGCTGAAAAAGAACCGGCTGAGTGATCACACAACAGTATATGAATAATCAATGACCGAGCTTTCCTATTTTAAGTTATATTTATCATTGGCTGTAATCTTGTTTAGTGTTTAGTTCGGTGTTGCGGTTTCACCTGGCTGTTGGCCTTTATTAAGCGTCGTGGCGTTTGCCAGTGCAAATGAGAGTTTCGCTTTATCTCATGCTGAATGGACTAGGTATGATACTGATACTTGAAAGAAAATAATAAGATAGAAAGCATGGATCGTGGGTTCGAGTCCCTAGTTTTTTTTTTTCTGGGATTCAGATCCCATTTTGGACACTAACAATATTTCCCTGCAGTGACGTTTATGCTTTTTCACTATTTGAGGGAGGGGGGGGGGGCAAGACCAGACTGCTTCTACCTATTCACTTTTTATCGCGAGCAGTGGCCCTAGAGGACGTTGAGTGCGGAGAAAGCTCCGAATTCTAAGAGCTAAGAGCTGTAAAATCTTGACATAGTAAAGTTTAGCTTTTATAGACCAAGGCTTCTTATCCATATATACTCCATACAGGGGGCCGAGAATTTGTTTAAAAATAAAGCTGAGAAATAGTGGTGGTTTGCGCATTTGGACGAAACTGTAGGTTTTACATAGGCGGACCATGCGAAAAACTGTTGAGAGGTCGTATAACTATCGCATTTGCATTGAACATTTATGGTGACTACTAGTGGCCCTGGGCCCCGCCTAACAGTCTATAAATGTCATGTCCGTAGTTTTAATTTTGCCCGTTCTCAGTTGTCTCTATACTACACTTTCTTATTGGACATGCAATATTCGCTGATCCTGTTAAAATTTCCCCCGTTCCTCATTCCCCGTTGCATCCATTAAATGTTTTATTGGGTATATAATACGTTTCCTCTGTTTTTCATCATCATCATTAATAAATCGTCTTCTTTTGATGCCTCTACTGTCGAAGATTGGCGATCGTCATGGCAATTCGGTACTTCTGAAAAGGAAAGTAGTGCTCTTGCCAAACCACAACCTCAGGTTTTTCAACCAGGATGTTGTTCTTCTGTGGGGAGCCCTCTGCTCTTCTATCTTCCATTGGATTATTACATGCGGATGGCGATACTTTTCATTCCTCAACACATGGCCGAAGTATTTTAGTTTATTTATTATTTTATTTATTTTTTATTTTGTCCTCACTGGTTACTCCACGAAGTGAGGGAAATATATTGAAAAAAAATAAAAGTTGCAATAAGGATATCGGCGCAGGTACCTCCGGACGCAACATCCGTTTCTTAACCGTCAGCAGCAACTTGGCTTCTGTATCCATTCACCGCAGGACCTCATCATCATCATCATCATCATCAGCAGCAGCAGCAGAATGGTCGAGGCGATTATAATACCGGTATTTATTTAATCCCCTGGTAATAAAAATGTAAACAAGATAATTTTGTAATGGAAAGTGCTATTCAAAATTTGTTTGTTTACAGTTACAATCCTAGGGTATTTATTTAACCCCGGTATTATAATCGCCTCGATCAGGCTGCTGGAACACGATCTCTCCATTAATAAAAAAATCATCTCCAATAGTAAGGATGTGATATGTGAGTCAACTACACTCCCTGCTGTCTCTCTTCTTCTGGTGGTTCAATAATTCCTGTGGTACCAGTCGCACTCTCCTGAAATCGTCCTCAATCTGGTTCCTGTACCTCTTCCTCCTCATTATGCTCCCTCTATTTCTTCCTCCAGCCATTTCGCGCACCTATTGTATTATCAACTCTCTTTACGTGTCCGAACTATCTCTCTTCCATATTATTATTGCCAACGGCCTTACCATGTTGATTCCATTAGAGCAGAGCATGTTTCAAACTGCGGCAACTTGGTAGTGTGCACAGCGTTGGCAGGGGAACCTGGTGGGACATGATAACTCGCTCAGGCAGTATAAGTCGAGTCCTGGTCACCTCCGATTTAATCGTGTGACTTTACCATGTCCCCCAAGTGGTTCGGAATCCACTATAATCAGGAGGTCCACCCTGTTAGTCAACTCCCCTTTCCCCGAGGTGAAAGAGTCTGCCCTTAGGGTGCCTCAAGTTAACAAACAGACTCACTCCACCCGCCAGGCTGACAGGGTTGCTTAAAACAGAAATGCTGAAAGCAGGCGTTAGAAACAACAACAACAACCCCCTGCTCAGTGAAAGGACCAAACATGTCTAAGGAAATTATCACTTAGTTAGAAACAACATCTCTCTTCCATGCCAACCGAGCCCAATCACGGGCTGCCTCCCTTTGCACGCAAGTTCCGGCTTGCAAAGTCGATTCTTTCATTGAGTCACTAAATAAATATTTAGAGTCTGGAGTATCTAATGGGGTAAGCAGCTATATTATAGTGGGTGATATAAATATTGATATACTCCCGGCTTATGAAAATAATTGTGATTCAGTTTTGTCTAATCATGCCTTTGAGTATTTGGATACATTGGGCTGCAATGGGTTCCTCCCTGCTATAACAGTCCCCACCAGAGTTACAGAAGACACTAAATCTTGCATCGATCATTTCTTTGTCAAAAATGTTGATCCTAACCATGCTTCTGGTTCGGTAATTACGTCGTTTAAAATAACTGACCATTTCATTACTTCATTTTTCATTGATAATATGATTTCAGAACAACAATCCTCCAATAAACCTATCATAAAGAGATGTATTAACTATGTAAATCTTGAATTGCTGCTAAAAGATGAGAATTGGGGTCGTGTGACTCAGTGTACTAATCCTAATGATGCTTCAAATAGTTTCTCTGGAATACTCCAAAGCCTTGTTGACAAGTGTTCACTATTGAAAAATATTAATACCAGTAGGAAGAGAAAGCTTAAACCTTGGATTACACATGAGTTAATTGGTCTAATAAGGAAGAGAGATAAATTAAAACAAAAACTTAGAAATAACCCTGATAACACATTCTTGCGTAATGACTTCGTTAATTACCGAACAAGGATTCATAATTTAGTTAAAAAGACAAAAAGGGATTACTATAAATCAAAATTGGTCGAATGTCAGGGGGATCTAGGTAAAACTTGGAATATTATTCGGGAAATTACGAGTAACAAAAAGAAATCCAATCAAATTGAAAAAGTACTTTGTCCCACTGGGGAAGTTACTGCTGACTCCAAGTGCATAGCTAATGTGTTGATCAAACATTACGCAAATGTTGCAAGTGATTTATCATCGCGAATTTCTATAGTGCCGCAGCCTTCTTCACAGATTTTTCCTAGCCGTTCTATATCCGATTCCCTGTTTTTGTCACCAACTACCGAATGTGAGATACTTAAATTAATAGTAAATTTGAATAATTCTAAAACAACAGACCCAGACAATTTAGATGTATCTATTTACAAGAAAATGGCTACATATCTCACTAAACCAATTGCTCACTTGATAAATCTCTGCTTTGATACTGGTATATTCCCAGATAATTGCAAAGTTGCTTTTATACATCCTATTTTCAAGGGTGGCAAAGCGGAGAATCCAAACAGTTGGAGGCCTATCAGTTTAACTTCTATATTATCTAAAATTATTGAAAGGTGCATAAAAGAGAGGTTAATCAATTTCTTTGATAAACATGATGTAATTTCTCGGCAACAATTTGGCTTTAGATCGGGAATGAGCACTCAGGATGCAATTTTATCATTTTGTAACGAAGTTTATCATTACCTGAATGTGTCAAAACCTGTTATTTCAATTTTTCTTGATTTGAGCAAAGCCTTTGACACAGTTCCCCACTCTTTGTTATTGGAAAAACTATACAATTACGGTATACGAGGAGTTTGTTACGAATTAATAAAATCCTACTTGAGTAACAGAGTTTCGAGAGTTAGGCTGTCTTCTTCAAAAATTTTGAGTGAAGAAGAAGTGTTTGCTTGTGGTGTCCCTCAAGGTACTGTTCTTGGCCCTATATTGTTTTTAGTTTTTGAAAATGAATTTTGTGATGCCCAAATTGATGGACATATTATTAGTTATGCCGATGATAGTGCCATTGTAGTATCAGGTGATGAATGGGAAGATACATTTATGAAAGCTCAACTTGCTTTTAACCACGTTCAGAATTGGCTTAAATTTAATAAGTTGTCATTAAATTATGACAAAACCTATTACATGACTTTTTCTCTTTCTAAATCTGGTCAACCCATAAATAAAATACTTAAAATACTCTGTGAAAATTGTTTGAACTGTGATAATATTGACTTTAACTGTGATAATTTGTATGGATGTAATAATTGTTTTTTAGTTAGAAATGTATCGTATATGAAATATCTGGGTGTACTAATTGATGAAAACTTAAAATGGCACCTACAAATACAGCAATCTGTAAGCCGCCTTCGGAAGACTATATATAAGTTTGTTGAATTGAGAAATATCTTGTCAAAGACGTTAATGAGACAGGTTTATTTTGGAATAGCACAGTCCATAGCGCAGTATGCCGTGGCTGCTTGGGGTGGAGCCCTGGATTCTTATATCAAACAAATCTGTGTAGCTATGAACTCATTAATAAAAATATCTTTGTTTATGCCTCGTAGAACCCCGACGACTAAAATTTATGAAGATTTTAAGGTGCCTCATTTTTTGCATTTTTATTGTGTTAATCTGCTATTGACTTTAAAAAATTCTCAAATAATGAGTGTGAGTTCCACTCATGCCCTTCATACCAGACACAGCGTAGCCAATAATTTGAAAACAGAGCGTCCTTTCGTTGAGCACTTTAAACAATCGCCAAATTTCAGAGCCGTCAAGGTTTTTAATGCTTTGCCTAAGGAAATTAAAGTACGGTATTATACTGACAGTTTTTTAAAATTTAGAACAATCACAAAAAAAATAATTTATAATATGCCTTTTACTGAACTTAAAGATATTTTGAAACGATAATGTTAAAATAAAATAATGTAAGATAAATATAATAATAAAATAAAATAATATAACTTAAATATAAATAAATGGATAAAATATTCTAAGATTTGTAAGTGTTTTAGACCATTATTTATAATTAATTGTTATGTAATGTAATATGTAATGTTTTTTGTATTGTAATTGTTATGAGGGCCACGACGCAAGTCCCCTTCACAGGGTGCACTTAGTGTGGCCCTTGGACATCTATGAATTGTATTGCGTTTTTTCTTGATTAATAAATAAATAAAAATAATAATAATAATAATAATATTCTAACTCTGACAAGACTATTTATCGCATTTATCAAAGAATTCATATCCAGGTAAATTATAGAACTGAAATTGCAATAAATAAATAATAATAAATGATAATGTAAGAAAAATTAATCAGGTAAACTGTATCAGACTTCATATCAATGCATTTTATGTAAAACACATAATAAATTCTTGTTTTCCTAAAAAAAAAAAAAAAAAAAAAAAATTGCATTGTTGGTGGAAGATTGGATCTTTTATCTCGTGACATTGTCAATTCAATAATCTAAATACAGTAAGCAGTGTAAAAAATGACCCTAATTGCAATGTTGGGGGAAGATTGGGTCTTTTATCTCGTGACATTGTTAATTCAATAATCTAATTACAGTAAGCAGTGTAAAAAATGACCCTGGGCTGTTTGTCCTCAGTGCATTCCGAAACCACTGATCAGATTATGATTAAACTTTGGTAGGGGGATTGTGAGGAATGGGGACGCTCCCAAGTGTCCTGGGCCAAAAAAATGAATATATAAATTGTAGATGTCGTTATATCGACCTTGAAAGTGATGTAAACAATTAACTCCATTAATAGCCCAGTCAATTTGGGCATATCAAATAACAAAAATTCCGACAGAGCCCAATTTTGGTAAAGACCTTGGGTTTACCATTATAAATAAAATGTCAAATGTCCCCACCGCTCCCATGTTGTTATAAAAGATATTCGGGGTCAATGTTCAAAATTTCAGGTTTTTTGTATTTTTCTCGAAAATGTTTTTTAACCAAAGTTGTAGGCAAGAGCAAATCGGAGCACCCCGACTACGCGTCAAAGAACGGATCACTTATGGCTAAATTCTTGCCCCGGGTAGAAGCCCGAGATGACGTTGAATTCTACCCACCAAATCGCTTACCGCTCACTGTTGACTCGAGTATCAATTAGGTCTGGCGAATTATGCTCTACAAGTCTCATTAGTTAATTTTTTTTTTACATTTCGGGTGGGGGGGGGGTTGAGGATGGGCCCCTCCATATATACGCCACTGATTGGTGAGCAGACATGAACTGGTTACAGCCGCGATGTGCCGATGGCAGTAATAATTGAGATCCTTGAAAAGTATGGTGCGCAAATCATTAAAAAGAGCCGATAAGACGTCTTTAAACTGGCTGACCTTTTTGTCTGGCTCCAACACCTGTTCAATCGAGTTATTTGCTGTTAAACGATTGTCTTTAAGCATTGTGACACAGCCTTTGTAATCGATGACAATCCATTGTCGTCTGAATTTTTCATAATTGGAATTGGACTGGAAGTGGGTTAAATAAAGCATTAGAAACTGCGATGATCCGGGCTGATAGGCTGTGGTCGATTGGATCACGAAGAAGAAAACTACCACGGTGCTTCTTCAGATCTTCTCGTGACTCTAGTCGTGAAAGATTTTTGGTTTATTTTAAGGGTAGTTTCCACCAACTGCTAGAAAACTTTCCTTGGAGTAAATGCCGCTTCTGTCGAAGATTGGCGATCATCGTGGCAATTTGGACCTTGAAGACTTTTGCTCTGAAAAGTGAAGTCGTGCTTCTGCCAAACCACTGCCTCAGGTTTTTCAACCAGGATTTTCTTCTGCCAAGAGCCCTCAGTCCTTCTATCTTCCCTTGGATTATTACATGCAGAAGATGATGCTTTCTGTCCCTCATCACATGGCCTAAGTATATTAATGTCCGTTTCTTAACCGTCAGCAGCAGCTCTGATTCTGTATCCATTCGCCGTCCCAGCATTAGGGACGATCTCTCCAGAATATACGCAGAGCTCGCTTGAATATCCACATGTCGAATGCACTCATTCTGTTCTCCATAGCTTTAAATCATTACATTGTCAACGTCCATACCTCCATGCCATATAGAACGATTGTGACCACAACATTACATTTGGCCATTCTCATTCGAAAGTCCAGCCGCAGATTCCGACACCGAAGTACTTTCTGCTGACATTTTAACATATCTAGGCACTGCTAAGCTTTTGGTATATTTGGCTGTGTCTAGCTACTGCGGGGGTACTATGGCGATTATGTTTATTCTTAACCTGGGATTAAAAATGTTAACAAGATAATTTTAAAATTGAAAGTGCGATTAGAAATAGTTTTGTTAACTTTTTTTAACCCCAGGATTAGGTTAATAGTAAATGGCATAATAGGCCCGCTTATAGCTACTATATACTTGTAGATATACTAGTAGGTTCATAACATGGAAACTGACATGCTAGTCAAGCCAATTTAACGGACTAATTGTATTACGATATTAGGATAGACCCCTTTTGTCCTAATTGGTTACGTACGTACAATAGCGTATCATAATCCTTTATTTTAATGTGTCCACTGTAGAGAATTTTTTCCTGCACTTATTATTGTTACTATTGTTCCTCAGAGGCGATTTTCTTGGATTGCTTCCACTTTCTTATTTGACTTATGCTCAGCTAAGTCCTTTTAACTGTGTTTCCACAAGCTGTGGCAATAACGTCAGACTTATTCAAGCTAAAACAGTTAAATATCCGAGGACCTCCAAAACATTTGCCAAGTCTGCGCCAATGCCGGTGGTTAGTCGTAGTCGTTGTTCTACAGATTAGGCGCCCATTCCACCGACCGGCTAGGGCTATTTACAAAAACAGTGACGTGGTAGCAGACATTCAAGACTTAGGCGGGGTTTCCACCGACCTCGCATTGTAGAATTGACGGAAATGTTTATTTTCCTCTATGCCATAGTTAAAATTGATCAATGATCATACAGTAAAATCACAAACAAACAAACTAAAATTAAAAAATGGCGTCGTGGGATATGTTAAGTCAAACATTTTAATAGATTTCTATAAAAAGAAAAGTTCTAATTTCCGTCAATGTCATTTGCATTCTGCAATGCGAGGTCGGTGGAAACGCCACCTAAGTCTTAAATGTCTGATACCACGTTACCGTTTTTGTAAATAGCCCTAGCCGGTCGGTGGAATGGGCGCCTTATGAAGACGGTATAGTAGGCGATTTGCTGACCTACATATGAGCGAGGCGAATGGCCGAGAACTATAATAGAGATCAGAGGCCAATACCATATACCTATAAGTGAGGTTTTACAGTATGTCCGTTACCGCATTAAGTTGGAACACAATAGCTTCAGCGTGCCAGGCTGTAATGACGACGAAACCTGTAACGGTTATACCCGTCGACAGGTTTGCTTTGCAGAGAAGGTGAATTATAACATGACCACGCCTTGGATAACCAATATACGCAGCAGTAGCCTCATCTTATCCTAGTATCCCCCTCACTAAGTCTGTAAACTGGAGACGCTACAGTGCTTAGGAGTTGGCCATGGTCTTCTTATAAACTTGATAAGATTGTCTTCCAGTATATTAATTTTGGCAATAAAAATTTTATTTTATTGGTATTGTTAGTCCAAATGGTACAGAGCTAAATTATGAAACAGAAGATCGAGTTTCGAAACTCAACATAAAAGAAACATTTTAGGCCATGCCTGGGACCATCCGTGTCCGCGGCTGTTGGGAGTGTTGCAGGCCACAACATCCGAAATAGAGTAGTGATCAAGAGAGAGGGGAGGAAAAACATTACAGGTGTAAAAATCAAATATGTCTTGAAATATCGGTCGTAGAGCTGCCAAAAGTATCAAATCAATTAGCAGAAATGCTCCTCTACAATTTGATTTAAGATGAGTGCCCGTCAATAACACCTCTTCTTCTTAAAATGTCTCTTCTATCGAATATTATCGTTCATCACGGCAATTGTTGTCATGATGATCATACTATAGGGAATTGTAATGCAGTGGTTTCCCGTTGCCTGCTGCATCCTTATGCCATTGACTCTTCATTGAGTTCCTCCGCCTTCGGGGCCAGTTTCCCTGGCTGGGATCCCAGGAGTGCCCGTAGCCAGGGGGGGGGGGGGTTCGAAATATCATTGGATATTACATAATAGTTTTTATTTTTCCTCTCAAAATCCGACTCTATCTAGTGTCAAACCATTTCATTTCGGGGGGGTTCAACCCCCCTTGGCTACGGCCTTGCCCGGCACAGAAAAGGCTGTATTTTCCGCTTATCCCGGCTCAAACTCGGTCCCCTATCTGTTCATTACGCGCTTCCATCTTCACCACGAAGAGGTACAGATTAGGGGTTTTCGCGTCTTCGTCTCTGAGATCAAGAGGCATTACTCAGAAACTCAGCTATTTTGAAGACAAATAATAATGATTGGCCACACAACGATTGGGAAGGGCGTCTGGAGGATGGATTTCAAAAATTGTGGCCAATCGGAGGTATTGACGGCCACATATCGTATATCTAAATGTAGAGGAGCATTTCTCCCAATCGATGTGGCATTTTTGGCAGGTCTGCGATCCAGATTCCCTTGTAATTCGACCTTGAACTGTAAAACGCGTAGTGGGGGTGTCAGATTTGCTCTTGATGATTGTCAATGATTTTTGCAGGTAAGGTAGAGCTGTGGTGGGGGAAGGTCTGATGAGTCAAGCCACTGGGAGGTCTCAGTCGGGTCTAATACGCTAGTGTTAGTGCTACGCTTATGTTTTCTATCTACTAAACTGCCGGATAACTTAATAACTTTCCTAACAGGTAAATAGAATTTTCGTTAAGTAAAAGCACCTTCTAATTATCTAGGCACTGGAAGAGTCCTGTTGGTAGATAGTCTGAGATCCCACTTCAAAATAGTGCCCCCATCGAGTATTTGCTAAAAACCAAATTGAACATTGAAACGGGAGTTTGAAGGAGTTCAGGTAGTAAATTTTTTTTCAGCTTGGTTAATTGAGCTAGGTCTACACAACCCTTCTTCTTCCCAAGTGGGACTGACAGATGATCCCCTTTCTTAACCTCTGTCAAACCAGGCCAAACATATACTCCTTTTGAAGGTAATCTAATTTGCAATATTTTTGATACACAGTTATATACAGTTGCCTATCGTTTGCCGTAATGTGAATAATTACCGTGCTAAAAATTAAAAACTTAATTCATCCCCGTTATGGGGGCATTTACCCGCATAAAAAGTTTAGCGCACATGGAATTTTAGGGTAGTTTTGGCTCGTCCTTTTGCACATATCGTCACCCCAAAGTCAGAAGGGCATACCATCAAAAACAACATTTCTGATAATTGCGTTCCTGCGTCTGTATAGTTTGCTACAAACAGTCAGATACATAACTAAATATACAGTATATTTCTGTTAAATTATACTACCCTAACCAGCTCAAGTTCGGACACTTGAATTTTAGTATCACTTATTTTACAAAATATTTTTTTTTTTCTTAAATTGCGACAGATTAATTTTTGTTTGACTATAATGCATTAAAATATGGACCATTAGGTAGATTTTGAAGAATATATTTTTTAAATCTATGGAAGCATAACCTCAGGGATAATATTTGTTTCCATCCTTGCAAGGACTCTGAAAATGATCCACTTCCTAGGACCTGGTTTTTTCGTAAAATATTTAACTTACCGGGTCAAAAACAATCTAAAAGTAGAAAACAATTTCATTTTAACAATAATAGTTGAAAAATTTTCAATAACAAAATTTTTCTGTGATGTGGCGAGAAGAATCGCGTTATCCGCGAATTTACGCGGATGAGTGATAACGCTTCCGTAACTTGGGAAAGGCGTATGGAAAATAGCTGCCGGCTAATCCTGGCAGAAAGCACTGTTCAAGATATTGCCTGAAAACACGAAAAAAAAACAGAGAAATAGCAGCTAAACCTGCGGAAGGAAGTATTCGGACAATGACGTGATCATTTTCATAGTCCTTGCAAGGGTGGAAACAAATATTATCCCTGAGGTTATGCTTCCATAGATTTTAAAAATATTTTATTTAAAATCTACCTAAAGGTCCATATTTTAATGTATTGTAGTCAAACAAAAATTAACCTGTCGCAATTTAAGAAAAAAAATATTGTAAAATAAGTGATACAATAATTCAAGTGTCCGAACTTAAGCTGGCTGGTGTAGTACAATCAAGTAATCAACAAGTAATTGACAAGAAAGTATAAAGTAAAATCAAGTTCTGTCATTGTGCTAGTGCCTAAGTGACAGCGTAGAAAGCTTTCTCTAAGAGGTAGTCTCTAAGCAATTTAGGGAAGTTATTAGCATTTCTCGCCGCTCTCAGTCCAATCGGGAGTTTTATAAGGTAGGCGAAACCTTGTAGTATAGGATCCAGTCGCTCACACTTGGCTGTGCGTGGTGCTGGCCTTACAAGGTATCCCCGTCGCTTCGTGTTGTAGGTGTGGGTGTCCCCGTTTTGTTTAAATTTCCCCCACACCTCTGATACGCCTTCCTAATCGAAAATTTCAGCCTTATTTTTCAATATTGAAATTTTTCTTTTTATGGAAAGGTTGAGCTGATGACAAAGTCACTAAATCTTAGCATAACTCAATTTCTCCAAAAATGTTGATTACGCCCTTCTGACTTTAGGGTGACGATATTGAGGAGCCAAAATGGAAAAGTTAAGATTGTACCTAATTTTTCCGAACTCATCCAATATAAGGAATGCTAAGCTTACTGTGGACTATTCACCGTAAACCTCTAATTTCGGTTAAGGTTAAGGAGGAGGTTACCTCTTCAACCTAAGTTAATTTAATGTAATGTACAGTATATATACCATATAATACTGCTATATAATGTGGACTATTGATAATTACATTGAAAGCAGATAGTTTCGAAGGACCATCAATTTCTCTTATCAACTTATGAGATTGAGTTTGCAAATAATTTGTTGACACTGGCAAGATTTTCCAGAAGGTCTTTAATTTCCCCTGACTTGCCGATGGCTTTGTAAGTTACCGACAGCGACAGGATTGTATGTTTTATGAAGCGTCGTTCACTTTATCTCTGTTTGAGCACCGCATTATCTTGTAAGTGGTTTCGCTTAAAAGCTAGAGAAATCTCTCAAGCACTGTTAGAATTGATTTACATCAAAGAAGGTTCGAGCTGGCTTTGATTTTGAGTTGGCCTATCGGGACTTGGGTTCGTTTAAGGTAGATTTCTATCGATCTAACAAACTGAGACGCTTACATAATGGACAATTATAAAATAATGGAACGTGAAGAGTCCGTTTGTTTACAGTAGACTACAGTATTTTTTTTTCTAACGCCTGCATTCAAAAGTTCTGCTTGAAGTAGTAAAATCGTCGTTCTGAAAGTTTCGGGAATATCTGCGGTCGACATCTTCAGTGGAACTGCGTAGACTTCTAAGATTGGATCTCGGAGGCTCAGCAGCAACTGTTGCAGTTGTTGACGAAACGTTTGTAAGTTCCCTTTCAAAACGACCACGGCCTATCAACCCGGATTTTACTGCTTCATCGTGTAACTCTGACCCTGAACGCCTTTGTAATTATATTGTCCAGAACTACACTGCGATTTTCACACCAGCAACTCAATAACAGCCTCACACAATTACCAAATCGTTCAGGCCAGCAAATGTGATAAGTCTGATAGGTTACTGACTTTTATTTATTTAGTAAATTTAATTTAATATTAGATATTAAACTAGGACAGTTCTAAGTGTATTTTTATTTTATTTTATGGCGACGTCGAAAACCGTATGTATTTGCTGGTTAAAAAATGACTGAATAAAGTATTGAATTGTATCGTATCTATCATGTACACAGTCATTGAGGCCATAGAACATCGCAGTACATTTGATTCACAATGTTTTCAGATTGGTCGGACAAGTTGCTGCATGTTAAGATTACTGATAAGAAGAACTGTGTTTCCATAAGCTATATATTATTTAATATATTGTAGTGTTATCCATAAGCTATGGCCGATCAATAACTCTTTTTAATTTACCAATATTTCTAATTCATCGTTACTTGTAAGGAAGTGATTGTTGGTATTATTAACTCTCATGTGCCTATTCCAATGTGCCGGTATCAAAATGATCTAGGTCTATTTGAATAACAATTTTCCTTATTAAATTGTCACTTTCGTAACAGTTATTACTAGGGCTCTCAATATATATATAGGTATGTGAATTTAGAGCCCTACTACATAGTATTACTGTATAAGAGACTGTTGCAATTCACGGACATTACGCAGCTGAAATAGCTCCAAAACTATGTGTTTCTTCACAAAAGTCAGATAATGCAGTTGAATAGTCAGGACATGTAGAGTAGTGGTACGGACTCCGACTTTCACCCGAAAGGTAGTTGGTTCGAGTCCTACACTTCCTACATTTTGTGGCCATGCTTCGGAGGACATGTAAAGCAGGCGGTCTCGGGCCTTCCTAGTTGAGTGTAAGAGAGGGCTTTATAGCCCTAACTCCGTTATAATAATAATTTAGTTATTGTTTGCAAAACAACACGATTCTGTATAAAGTTTTGTAGTAAATGAAAATAGCCTAAGGCAGTACGTTGGCGTCTTATCAAGCAAGCCCATGGCTAGTATTGCATAATTTGCCAGATCTAATAGATGGTCAGGTCGAAAGTGAGTAGTAAGCGTTTATTGGTAGAACTCATCGTCGTCTCGGGCCTCTACCCGCGGCAAGAAGTTGGTAGCGAGACACCCCCCTTCCCCGATTTTTCGTATATATACGCCACTGGTCTGTAGTGATAAGTAATTATTAGCATTTCGTTGTAGGCCTGCAGATGAGATAGACAGACGTACCTAATTTCTAATATAATCTTTCATTGAGTCCTATATACTTACTCAAGTCCGATTCCCATTTCATTTCTCTATGCCATTGCCTTTGCCCATATCATGCTCGAGGCTAAAAGCGAAACGTGAGTTGCAGTACACCAGTTTTTAAGGTAGTCCCAACGACCTTCTTGAGTTCTTAATGCTTGAATGATTGCAACTGGTCAATAATTTCGATCGAATACAATTCTCCAGCTGTAAAATACAAGGCACTAGTGGGTAGAGAACTGGACTGTCAAGAAGGTCGCGGTTTGACACTCGCCATAGAGGAATTTTTTAAAGTGTATTACGAAGGTTCCTCGTATCTGTACTTTGCCAAATCATGCTTTGTTTTGGTATGTAAAAGCTAAACTTTACTGTTATCAAAATGCGTAAACCCTACCTATTTCGGGCCTATTTTTTTTCTTCCAAAAATTCCCTCGAGGGAGGCCCCCGGGCCGCCTATATTCAGCTTTATGAATTCGATTCGTCTGTAAAATCTAACGTATTTTGCTGTCAAAATCCGTAAAACTCTACTGAATTTTGCAGTAACATCGATCAGTCTTTCGTCTGTAAAATCTTAACTTTACAGAATTGTAGAAACGCGTAGCAGCCCAATATTTATTAAAAATCCCGCTTGTAACATGATTAATAAATAAATAAGGACTTTTTGTTCTATTACTAAGCCAACCTAGCGGAGTTATGGCTATAAAGCCCTCTCTTACACTCAACTAGGAAGGCCCGGAACCGCCTGCTTTACATGCCCTCCGAAGCATGGTCAGAAAATGTAGGAAGTGTAGGACTCGAACCAACAACCTTTAGGGTGAAAGTCAGGGTCCGTACCACTACACTACATGTCCAGACGAGAGGGTCACCTCTCTCTTCATAAAATTTCTAACGTCAACCCCCCTCTTCGGAACGCTCTGAGAAGGGTTGGAGTCTGGCAATAAGAATATGAGCGCAGAAGCCCAAAATGGGCAGAGCGCCTAGCTTTATTTTAAAAAAAAAAACTACATGTCCTGACTGACTAATGTGTCCTTGCCTGAAAATTCTAGGCGTTACTGCCGCCAATATGCGTAAAAATATTTCTCACCTATATTTTCCCCGGGTTAAATTACACTCGCTATCTCCCATATCTTAAGCCAATCCTCTCCCCCCCCCCCTTGGGGAAATGCCTAGACGAAAGGTTAAACGTTATGTGTTCTCAATCGTTCCATGTGGTATAGAGAGGTTATGGAGAACAGAATCAGTGCATTTGAAATCTGCATATAAAGACGAATGCTTGTATCTCTTGGAGAGAGTCCCTAATGCCGCGGTCCTGAGCCGCATGGATACAGAAGTTGAATTGCTGGTGATGGTTAGAAACGGAAACTAACATACTTCGGGCATGTGATCAGGAACGGAAAATATCGCCTTTTGCATGTAATAATCCAATGGAAGATATAGATTATAGAAGGACTGAGGGCACCCAGAAGAACATCCAGGTTGAAAAACCTGAGGCAGTGGCTTCGGAAGAGAACGACTTCCTCAAATTGCCATGATGATCGCCAATGGTGTGATACTATTTAACAAAGAGTTAGTTGGGCTTGCATTGTCTGCTGTGTTAATAGTCATTAGAGGTCCATACAATTACTATTATACGTAGTTCACGCAAAATGAGAAAAGTATGGACATGGAATGTTTTGATCCTGTATAACAATGTAAAAATATTCTTTGGACAATTTTTGTTATGCCTTGCATCCAATGCGACAAGGTAACACAAAATGGTGCAAAGAGTATTTTTATAGTGTTGCACAGGATCAAAACATTCCACGTCCATACTTTTCTCATTTTGCGTGGACTATAACACAGCAGACAATGTAAATCCAACTAAGCCTTGGGTCACTTGCTACGTTTTTTCAATGGCTAGTCATAGGATATGTGGTCCCAGAAATTCGAAAATATTTATTTTCTCTTCTACGAGGTATATACTGTAGTACTCTAGATGGACAATTCGTGCAGTATAACCAATTGAAGTGGTTTTATAACCTTGAATAAGATGCAATGAAATGATGTCTGGACCGCGCTGCCATGGGGCCCTGAGGTGATAATTCCAGGTTTTACCCATTTGATACCTTGAATCCCAGGTTTTGGTGCTTTTACTAGTTGTCGAAGACTGAGAGGTACTCGTAGGTGGCTGAACCAATCGAAGGTCCTGCGCATTCGAAGGCTTATCAGGCTGTCACGCGATATGACAGGGGTCGGCAACGTGAGGCTCGCGAGCCGCATGCGGCTCTTAGGCTCATTGGGTCCGGCTCTTCCCTATAAGACCAGTTTTAAACACAAAGATTAAGTGGGTAATGACCATAGTGCATCCCAATGCATAGCCCTGAGGCCCGGTACGCAGTACACACGGACGGTTCGCGCCGTCGCGATTTGCTGAATTTTTTCCATTGTAGTTAACCATACGGCTAGCAGAAGATTTCTTGACGATTTTGGAAGCTGGCGTGAAGCAAACCGCACGAAATTGGACGGTTTTCCCCTAAATACGCCAGATCATAGAAATCTACTCAAGTAGACTCTGTGGGTTTGCACCAATGCCTCTCCCTACAATGGAAAAGATGTCGGCAAACCGCGACTGCGCGAACAGTCCGTGTGTATGGGGCCATAGAGTCGTTCAAATGTTTACTTCCAATTTGCAACGAACCATGGAGGATACTCGTTTGACCACTGCTCCATTTAGGACCCTGTGGTTATCAACATGCCTGGTAGCCGCGCCTCTCCTCTATCAGCGGAGGAAAAGTGCCCTTTAGAGTTGGGTGGACTTTTCTCTTTGTTTATATATATTTTTTCTTTTGTGTTGCGTTTCGAACCTCGACCTTTCGTTTCACACTCCAGTTCTCTCCCTACTGGACTATTAACAGCGAATAGGTCAAGGAAGGGCTGGTGGGCAGTGAATGTGTTCCGCCTATCAATCAATCAATCAATTATTTTCAGTTTATTGACTAGAGGCCAATTATTATCACGTGCTGCATGGAATCAACAGAACACGAGGGCCCACTTCAGGTAAACAGATTTCAATCTCGCTTGAGAAATACTGTATGTTATTATCTGATAAGGAAAAGTGGAAATTGACTGGCCATGGCGAAATGGCACGATAAAAATAGTCAAAAACAAGTTTATTTCAATCAGTAACTTATGGGATTAAGGAAAAGATTTTAGCTCGTTCATAGTTTGACGCTCAGTGGTCTGATATCGCGAGATTTATTGCTATCATATTTATACGTTAGTACAAATGAGGGAAAACTGCGGATAGTCGAAATGTTCGATTTGAGGTCCTAGTACTAAATAGGGATTTTTTAACAAAAGAACCGGTCCGAGTTTACTCGAACATGCTTTCCAATTTATCAAGTAGTAGCTAGAGAAAATGAGTAATTTCATGGTAAATAATTTTCCTATAGTTCAATTTCGGGCATCTCGGGGGGGGGGGGGGGGGGTTGTCTACCTGACGTCACTGGAGGTGAGGTAAATTCTAAATTCTAGATAGGTCAGACCAACAAATTACCACACAGCAAAAATGGCAGGGCACGCAATGCATTTGAGCGTGAATTTTCTAACATTTTTTTTTGCACAAAACCAAATAGTTTTTGGGGAAAGCAACCTGTCCGGTTTCGTTACTCAATTTAACACCTAAAACATGCCTGAAGGTAGAAATCATCGATGGATAGGTTTCACAGGAAAATTATTTTTTAGTCATGTTCCATTAAAATTTAGTTATTTTTATTTTTTTACCCCCAGAAGCAAACTATCAAGCGGCAAGCGACCCACCGCGTTTTGTTAACATTAATAACGACTACAATATACGTGAATTTAAAAGAAATCGTTGGAGCCGTTTTTGAGAAATAATTTTTTTTAGACGTTTTTTTGGAGTTTTTTGAAAATAAAACCCCCCCAAATTGAGATAGCCGAAAATAAAAACAATGGTCCCGAGATATAATGTTTGCAAACCTACATGCCGAACTTCATCAAAGTCGGCCGAGTAGTTGGCCCGGAAATCGACGTACAGACAGGCAGAGTGACAGACAGACAAGACATTTCGTAAAAACCACTTTTTTGGGTTCCTGGGACCTCAAAACGTGTAAATCCGTTGAAATTTAGGAATCGAAAATTTCGACCATCACAAAGCTTTCCTTATACTACGTATAAATGGGAAAGCAATAATGACTAATTACGCTCCCTAAAGAAAATATTTTTTTTTAATGAACTTTTGGAAAATAGATCATAAATTTACTATTATGATAACTAACTAACTCATTTTTTTTCGGTTTGTAATAATAATAATAATAATAATAATAAATCCGTGTAATTTCTTTACATTTTTTCTCGGTACATATATAAAGTAGTGCCCCCTCATGCCATGGGCGTGCGAGGGTAGTCTCTTGATAATAAGGCCAAGTTGCTCCTAGTCCCCCTGT
Source organism: Psococerastis gibbosa (assembly GCA_963971405.1). Classification (NCBI taxonomy): domain Eukaryota; kingdom Metazoa; phylum Arthropoda; class Insecta; order Psocodea; family Psocidae; genus Psococerastis; species Psococerastis gibbosa. The sequence goes on along the minus strand of OZ020488.1, from coordinate 4,919,614 downwards.
GTTTTGCCTCATAGGGAATTTTCGCGCCTAAAAGAGGGGGCTCTTTGTTAAGGAATGCAATATGCTGTACATCATTACCTCTTTAACATTCCAACACGTCCCTATATAAGATATCTCGAGCGAGATCCTTTTCGAATGGACAGCTCCCCATCTCTCTCTTCTCCACTCCAGAACATTCCACGAGAATTTTGTGTCCCTATATTTAACTTATGTACATTGAAGCTATTTCAGTGTTGAAAATTTTAACAATAGAAAGTGGATGAACCCAAACTCCATTTCATCAACATTCATTCCGTACCTACTGAACATTTCATGCTGCCTTCGACACAAGGGCGGATTTTAGGGGGGGTCAGAGGGTCCGAACCTCCCCCCCCCCCCCCCAACACAAAATAAAATGAACTTACACTAGATAACAATGGGTTTGCAGGAGGAATTAATGGAATTAAAAATACTAATGTTTTTTAATGTTATAATCCACTGAACCTGCCCGCTGACCCGCCCCCCCTTAATTGGAGACAAAATCCACCCTTGCTTCGACATAGCTGGTGAAAACACCGGGCTTGTTGTTGGAAATACTGTCTTGCAGCAACCTGTAGCCCGAGCAATCTGATTTCTTCCATATCCAACGCAACGGTCTCAATGTCAGTGTACACGTTTGCTTGTTTGTTTTCCAACGCCTGCTGTCAGCATTTCTGCTTTAAGTAACCCTGGGGGAGGGGAGGAGGGGAGTGAATATGTTTGTTTACTTGAGGCACCCTAAGGAGTTGAAATCTCGAAATTGAAAATTTGGACCATCAGAAAGCTTTCCTTATACTACGTATATATTGGAAAGCAATAAGAAAGCATTTACCACTCTTACCGGTACTGTATACAGTATTTATAATTCATGCTGCTGAGTCGTGTTTTGCAGGAGAGAATAAGCAAATGCTGTGTGTAGAAAGAGTCAATAAACTATGCAGAATACATACACAATGTATTGATAGGCGCTGCACGTTCGCTACCCGCGGGCGGCTCCTTGACCCGTTCGCAGTGCCGCATGACGTCATCTGTACCGGGAGACAGTATGTCCCCTTCTGGTGCATTGCCGCGTGGACCTTGGACCTCCTCTGCAAATCTCTTCCTTTCCAACTTGGGTGTCGGAAGGTGACTTTGATTTCTCTCTACCTGTCTTACGTGCCAAGCCCATCATTCCAGAAAGTCCTTTGTGAAGTCCGGAAGTTGAATGAGATATGGCCCTGCTTAACCCTTGGCCATTGGCAAGGCTTGTAGAAACCAAAGATATTAAAATATAATAAATGGTGTATAGGCATAAGCTAAGTATTGCCGGCAGTGGTGAAACGTAGGGGGAAATGTCAAAGGTGGTCTGAGTGACTGAGTTTTTAGGGTTCCAACATAAAAGAAAGAAAATGGCTGACAACAGAATACAGGCACAGTAAGTTTTGCACACTTGACCTCGGGTAGCTTTATTTTGACCGTATTTAGCTTATGGCGTGAATCTCCAAGCCTAATTTCGGTCACGTTTCTTGACGGATTGACTTGCAGCAACCTGCAGTCCGAGCAATTGGAACGTTGTGCGCCCGATTTCTGTTGTTATGTCAATGGTCTAATTGTCTTAATGACCGTGTACATGTTTCTTCTTCTATCGAAGAGTGGCGATCATCATGGCAATTTGGATCTAAGAGCGTTATTAAACAGTAATGTTGTGATGGTTGTACTAGGGAATTGTTATGCGGTGGTTTCCCGTTGTCTTCTGCTTCCTAATGCCGTTGACTATTCATCGAGTTCCTCCGCCTTCAGGACCAGTTTCCCAACCCCAGGACAAAAGAGTACCCTGCACAGAAAATACTGTGTTTATCGCTTATTCCCGTTCAAACTTGGTCCCCTCTCTATTCAGTCGCTTCCATATTCACCACGATGGGGTACAGATTATGGATTTACGGGTCTTTGCCTCTGAGACCACAAGACATTACTCAGCTTCTTTGAAAACATGTTTGAGATTGCCTAAACATGTCAGAAGCTGGTCTCATGGAAGTTGGCTACTGTGTTCGCTATGGTTAGGCATACCCGAACCTTAGCTAAGTAAACGAAGGTTTACGTGGCTGCGGGGCTTGTCGCGACATCCCAAAAGGAGCAGTGGTAAAGACTGAAGGTCCTCTATCAGTCCTCTGGCGTATAGTAGACCCTCATTGTACTGTTGGCCACGGCGTTTCTTTTCTTCTTCAAGTTACAGCCGGGTGGCTGGTTGGCAGCAACATGTGGCTTCGATGTCTCCACTCCCCTCGATCCTGGCACGCCCTCTTCAGCTCCACGTATGTCTTAGCCCCTACATCCTCCATAACTTGCTGCAGATACACTTTCTTTTACTTATTAAGAACATTTTACTGGTTATAGGCTGAGAATTGACTGATTCAATTCTTGGCAAAATAAACTTCCTACCACACTCATTCAGTTTGCGAATTAATTCCCTGTCAAAAAGTAAATTTATTCTTGAGAGGCGGGACCTGAAATAGCAAATTTAGGCATATAATTTATGGTGTTGAAAACAATGGCACATGTTCAAAACCTGTTAAACTCGTATTATTGCCTGCCCGAACCTTGACTTTTGCTCCAGCTCCAGCTCCAGTTTCTTTCTCTGGATTTACGCCAATGTCCGTTTTTCTCATATTCCCATCCGGTGAACATTTTTATCACGCGGTTTTGCATAGTCAGCGACGCTGTGTATTATGTGCAGACGGTACGGCACACACCGCACCTTATCGACGATTTGAGACTTTCTCAAGAAGACCCTGGCCCTGCGGTAAATTTTTCACAGTACATCGTTGATTCTTTATCTTACAATGAAAATTTTTAAGGGCGTTTTATGGACCGAGGCCCAGACCCATTGGTTCCTGTATTGTATTGTTTCCGTATGAATTTTTGGCCATTGGCAAACTGGTATACGTTCTCGATATCAACCTACACCGCTTACAAGCGATAATGAACAAGCTGACACAAGCTTACCATTGGCGCAATGAAACAAGCGAAGCATGACTTAACCAAGTACAGATATGAGTCCCCTAACAGGTTGCAGTGATGTTGATTTTGTAACTGGAAGTGCAAATAAGGTTCGTACTTCGTACCTTGGAAGCTAAGAATAGTTTTTTAAAAAAGTATTAGCACTGGAAGCGGGAGAAGAGCATTGTGGAAGGTTAATGAAAAGGAGGGGTATTATTTGCGGATAGAGGGGAGGGGGTGGGAGAGGGGAAATTCGGAGTGGGGGTAATTCTATGGATGACATTCCTGCAGTTATTTTTAAACCGCTGAGCTCTATTTTCAGCTGAGCCTGCTGACTTTGACAGATAAACGAGCAATTTATACGTATATGCGTTTGGAACTGGTTTAGTCCAGTTGGTAGAGAACTAGACTATGAACCGTAAGGTCGATGTTCGAGACTGGGTCGAAAAGGAATATTTTTTCTTCGAAACAAGGTCCACCCAACACCCAATGGGGGCGAGACGAAGCTGTAGAATCCGGGATTCTAAAAGCGAACTTCCAAACGTTTCGCCAACATTTGCGGTCAACATCGTCAGTGTAGGCCTAACTGCGTTTACTTCTAAGATTATTACATGCAGAAGGCGATACTTTCCGTTCCTCATTACATGGCCGAAGTTTGTTAGTTTCCTTTTCTTAACTGGCAGCAGCAACTCTGCTTCTGTATCGCCTCAGGACCTCAGCATTAGGGACACGATCTCTCCAGGATATGCGCTGCATTCGTCTTGTGCTTATGTCACCGTCCATACCATAAAAACGATTGGGAACACATAACATTTCACCAGTCTCATTGAAGGTCCAACCCCAGAGTACTTTCTGCATTTTTATGAAGACATTTCGAGCTTGATCAATTAATCTTGAACCCTCGACGAGTCTCATAAGTGTCTGGCTAGGGGAAATAACTAGATCTTCTAGCTCAAATGCCTTCACTGTAGTAGTCATGACAAGAATCTAGATCTGTGATGACAGGCAGTAGTCATCCGGAATTCGAAGATTCGGACGTTTCGTCTCAAATGATAACATACTGTGACAGACATCTTCAGTGGCGGTGTTGAATGCGCACCCTCAGTGACTGACTTTACGTTGAAATGCCTAACTTAATGCCTTTACGAATTTGTGGCTCAGTATTTATTATTGCTTAAGGGCATTTTATATGGATATGACGGGACCCTTTGAACCGTATCCTACGCCTCGCTATTCTTTGATTTTGCTCACAACTTGACTTTGTTGGCTCAATCGGCGGGGGTAGCTCCTGGCAGCTTACAAAACTTCCGGCTCAGGCTGGAAAAGCCTATACCTTCTGGAAATCTTCCTTCTTCTTTTTCTGATAAGCCAAGACCAAGTGTCATGGCAAGTAGGCGTACTGTAGGTCTTCCCAGCGTTTTTTACGGTTATTTACACCGTAATTGCATCTCTTTACGACGTTTTGTTCCACAATTGAAAACGCCTAGTCATTTTGTGCAGGGCTGAGAAAGCGCTGATTCACCTCGTAGCCTTGCAAAGTCCACTCGAAGTGGAAGTTGGTCTAGGAATCTGCTTGCCGGGAGTGAAATATGTAGGTAGGCCTAGTGGCCAGCTGGTAGTAAGTGGTCATCGAGCTCTTGTAACCACGGGCTTAGCCTTGATTGCCTTCTGCAATTTACATAACGAAGAACTTGACCCTGTATTCAGCTGGATACTGTATATGTATTGTATACTTAGGTACAATTAATTATTAATTTCTAGCATTTCTCCCACTAACTGTGGATGCAGCCTACTACGGGCCTTTCTTTCCAATGCATGACGGGACGGGGAGTATCCACAGTTACTTTGCTCTATATAGGTTAAAAATAAGTTTAACAAAATGCGGACCTGGCTGAAAGTCGTCTGCTGCGACTTTGGATACTCTTCTCCTTCTAATGCCTCTTCTGTCTGTCGAAGATTGGCAAACATCTTCACATTGTAGGCATGATGACTATACTAGGCAGTGGTTACCCATTGCCTTCTGCATCTTCATTGAGTTCCTCCACTTCCTCCTTCTCCCAATCCCAGGACAAAACAGTGCCCTGCACAGAAAGGACTGTTTTTTTCGCTTATCCCGGCTCAAACTCGGTCCCCTATCTGTTCATAACCGGTACGCGCTTCCATCTTCCCCACGAGGAGGTACAGATAAACAGATTAGGGATTTTCGCCTCTGAGACCACAAGACATTATTCAGAAACTCAGCTACTTTGAAAGCAATTCTTGGTTTGCGTAAATTTTAGTTTTAATCGGATGGATGTGAGGTCCATGCTTGGAAACATGGTGAACTTTTTCCTTTCGTTCTTACCCACGTTGTAGCTTGACGTAGCAGAGAATGTATACCCGAGATCCATGCTCCGTCCACACATCAGCATCAGATCTCTTCCTATACTGACGCCTCTTGCTTACTCTCTTGTCATTAGTTTCTCTCCCCTCTGTTGCAGGACCGTTGGTGAGAGTAGTCCTTTATGCAGCACCCGTTATCGTTTGCTGTGGCAACAGAAATGTGCCCCGGGTCTTTGCAGCGTTGACAACGATCTAGCAGATCGCCTCCTCTTCACTTACGTCTGTTGCAGTACCGTTGGTGTGAGGAGTGTTTTCTGCGGCACCGTGGTCGCTTGGCGTAGCTACAGAGGCGTGCCAACTCGTTTACAACTTTGATCTGGTAGATATCAATACTGTACCTGTTCTCTTGTCATCGACTGCAATATACTCTGTTCTTGCTTCCTGTAGCACCCGTTGTCGCTGGCCTTAGCAAACGAGCTGCGCCTGAGGGACATGCTTCGTCCGACTCGTCGGTAACTTCGATTTAACAAATCTCCTACTGTATCCTCAACGGCTTCTCTCTTCTCTGTTGCAGGTCCTTTGGTGTGCAAGGAGTGCTTCCTGTAGCACCCGTTGTCACTAGCCGTAGCAACGGAGGTGTGCCCGAGGTCCATGCTTCGTCCGACACGTCGGCAACTTCGATTTGGCAGATCTCCTCGAAAGAAGGCACACACTTATTCTACTCTCTTCTCATTGGTTCTTCGCTGGTACGTTCATTGAGAATATGTATATATTTTAATCGAAACTAAATCCAGGCTCGTACAGGAACTTTGTTAATTTGGGCCGAAATTTCTCAGCATTGTTTACTGTGGCTTGTAGCCAGAGGTGGCCTTAATTAGGGGATGGCGAACACGGCAATCACCCGGGGCCTCGCTCTTGCAGGGGCCTCGCGCAACAAGCCAAGCAAATTTAAAAAATATAAAGATATTTTTAACTGTATTACTATTTTTTATTTAAAACTTTTGAAGCATAGCAATTATTGTCTCTAAAAAACGTCAGACCCTTGGGTTAGAGACTTAGTGCCTCCTTTCGCATCAAATGCTTATCACGAAGGACAAAGGGCCTCGCAATGGGTAATGCCGCCACTGCCTGTAGCCAATGTGGGCTGACATTGAGAACGTGTACAATGCCACTTTCTTGCAGAAACAGTCCGAATAAATAATAATATTCGAAAAAGGAATGGTTGGCAGGGCAAGGTAGACAGACCCACTTACTTTTAAGCAGCAAGTCTCCAAGTTACAAATTGCCATGATGATCGCCAATCTTTGCTCGATGTGAAATTTATGAAAAATACACGCACGAAAAAATATCGAAAGTTCCTCTGCTTTGGGATGGGGTTAAGGCCTGTAGATATTGATGTACCGGAACGGTTGCTCCATGAACTAGTCATTGAATGAGTTGAAACTTCGCTACGTTACCGATAATTGGCCATTCTCGGAACTTAAAAATTAACCTTGCTGACCTTCACCTAGAATTATTGTTAACTAGTTTCATTCTGAACTGACTTTGACTCAGTATTAGTAATGCGTGGTAAAGCAAATGTTTCGAGCTCATTTTAGTGCAGTGTGTTAGACGGTGCATGAATGATTATTTCATTGACAAATACTATTCTTCCAATCTTTAACATTTTTTTATATACTGTATGTAAGTACTTATGTCAGGGGTGTCCAAATTAATGTCCCTACTGGACAATTTTTGGAAACCTATTTTAATGCTATAGTAGATTTCTTTTATATGCCTTGAAATCATTTTATTTTCTAAAAAATGTGTATTTTATAGTAGGGGGAAAATTTTGTTTCATTTAAGCTTGATAGTTTAACGGACTGCAAAATATGACGTCATATGTGATGCCGGGGTGTAGCCGCCATCGTTGGGGTACTACTAGCAGTTCTGTTGTCAGTGACGACATCGTAGACATGTGATGCCATTTTCATGTCACCAATGTCTGCAGGCGTTTTGGCTCTTTTAATCGACAGTTAAAAACACCAACATTTTTTTATTTATTTTCAATATTTACAAAAAATATCTTCATGTATTGTTTTTATTTTACGTTTTACCATGTGGCGAGTGTGGCGAAAGCCACGGGCACCGCGCTTTCAAGGGGCACCGCGCTTGGCACAAATTTGTTTTTGAAAGTTTGTAGGCTACCTAAGATCTTCTAAACTAATCATCTAGTCTAAGATCCGAAGTAAGTTCGACCTTCCCCGATCTGTTTAATGGATGAAAATTGTTTTATAAGCAATTTAGTAAGCTAAGAATTATATAAAAAAATGGGTTGCCTGAAAAATTCCTGGCCAGGCTATCATTAATTCAAAAATCACTTTTTTGTTGTTGAATTTGCACCGATGTGTTTAACGAAATTTTTTTACACTAGACATAAGTACTAAGCCTATATAGTATGAAAACGTAGGGTTGCCTATATTTTTTCCGGCCTTACTATTGGGTTGCCAGGTTTAAACAGGTACTTAGAATATAGGTATCTTCACCTACTTCTACTTGTTTAATCTATAAATTAAACATAATAATAAGTTATTTTATTGCGAATACGCTGATATAGGGTTGCCTGCAAAAAGCCTGTCCTGAACGAGGGTTGCCGAATTTTAAAGACTATGTCTTGACTATGTCTTGTGCGATAGACGAAGACACAGCATTTGCATTAATGTGTAATACAGAATGATGAGACATCAAGACGCGATCATAATCATTTCGTATTGCATGAACCTCTGACATACTACGTACTGTACTCACTTACTTCCCGGTAGTCAAGCCACGCGCTCCTACAACTCTTTCTTCTTCTATCGGCCTATCGCACAACACATATCTCAGAATGATGTCTCGGATCTCTTTGTCGTACGTTCACAATTTCATTTTTGCTTTCCAATTTTTTAAAATTTTATGTTTAATTTATAGATTAAACAAGTAGGTTAAGATACCTATATTCTAAGTAGGTACCTGTTTGAACCAGGCAACCCAATAGTAAGGCCGGGAAAAATGAAGGCAACCCTACGTTTTCATACTCCATAGGTTTAAATAAATAAAAAATACATAAATATTGACATTTTTGGTTCTATTTCTAAGCCAAGCTAGCGGAGTTAGCGCTATAAAGCCCTCTCTTACACTCAACTGGGAAGGCCCGGGACCGCCTGGTTGACATGCCCGGAAAGCATGGCCAGAAAATGTAGGAAGTGTAGGACTCGAACCAATAACCTTTGGGGTGAAAGTCAGAGTCCGTGCCACTACCCTACATGTCTTGGCTGGCTTAGTAATTATGTCTAGTGTAAAAAATGTTCGTTAAGCACATTGGTGCAAATTCAACAAAAAAAGTGATTTTCGAATTTTGAATTAATGATAGCTTGGACAGGATTTTTTCAGGCAACCCCTTTTTTTATAATTCTAAGCTTACTAAATTGCTTATAAAACTATTTTCCTCCATTAAACAGATCGGTGAAGGTCGATCTTACTTCGGATCTCCTACTAATCTATTTCGAACTTTTGTTTAAACAAAAGATGTAGTTTTATTTTATTGTATCTGCAGTAGACCTACCTACCTACATGTATGTATGAAGCCCTTATTAAATTCAGATCTTTGACTTAATTCGTCACTGAGTATACTTGCCTATATGGCCCATTATTGTCAGTTTCACCACCCCCTCAAAATTCCGCCATTCGTGGAAAGTGTCAGCACTTTTGGAGCGCGGACGAGACAGTCATTCATAAAGTCGCCGCCGTGTCTTCCATAAGTATGAGTAAAACTTAGTACCGAAGGGATGCTCTCAGCATCTGCTACTAACTTGGTTTGAAATTTGATTATTGTCTTGTGGGGTTGATTTTGAACGGCTACGACCAACTTTAGGCAGGACAGATAAGTTTGGGGGTCTACCTTACTAAGGACCGTGTCATGTATTCTATTTTATTATAATTTCATCCTACCAATAGGATCGGGTAAGTTTAGGTTAGATTAGGTTAGTTTACATTTGGAAAATTTCCGCTCGGAAACTTTTTTGGAAGTTGGTGGGAACGATCCTTAGGGCAAAACCAGCCCTAAATTAACCTGTGCGTTAAACAAATAACTTAGCAAAAACAGTTTTAGTTTTTCTTTTTTGTAATGTGTGGCAATTGGTATTTTTCTACAAAATATGTAATACTGTGACTACATCTTGTTTTCTGGGAATTCATTTATCTCACTTTCTCTGCGAAAGCTCAGTAATGCGTGAATCACAGACTTGATTGCAGTGGGCGGAAGTGAGATAAGCTATCATAGCTACCATGTGTCAGGCACGCATTTGAGCGTGAATTTTCTATCATTTTTTAAAAAAATAATTTTTTGCACAAAACCAAATAGTTTTTTTTGGGAAAGCAACCTGTCCTGTTTCATTACTCAATTTAACACTTAAAACATCTCTGAAGGTAGAAATCATCGATAGAAAGATTTCGCAGAAAAATTATTTTTAGTCATTTTTCATTGAAGTTTAGTTATTTTTATTTTTTTACCCCTGAAGCAAACAATCAGGGGGCAAGCTACCCCCCGCATTTTATCAGCATTAATAACGGCTAGAATGCATGTGAATTTAAAATAAATCGTTGGAGCCGTTTTTGAGAAATGAATTTTTTAGACGTTTTTTTGGAGTCTTTTGATAATAACCCCCCCCCCCCCCCCAATTGAGTTAGCCCCATATAAAAGAAAATGGTGTCGAGGTATGATTTTTTTAAACCTACATGCCAAATTTCAACCAAATCCAGCGAGTAGTTTGCCCGCAAATCTACTCACAGACAGACATTTCGTAAAAACCACTTTTTTGAGTTCCTGTGACCTCAAACGTGTCAATCCGGTGAAATCTCGGTATCCCAAATTTCGACCATCACAAAGCTTTCCTTATACTACGTATAAATTGGAAAGCAAAAAATAGTGAAATCGGTCCAGCCGTTCACGCGTGATGACGTGACCAAGGGAAATAGGGATGCATTGTTGCGTTCCAATTTATACGTAGTATAAGGAAAGCTTTGTGACATTCCAAATTTTCGGTTCCGAGATTTCAACGGAATTACACGTTTAGAGGTCCCAGGAACCCAAAAAGTGTTTTTTACGAAATGTCTGTCTGTCGCTCTGTCTGTCTGTATGTCTGTCTGTTCATCGATTTCTGGGCAAACTACTCGGCCGACTTTGATGAAATTTAGCATGTAGGTTCACAAAAATCATACCTCGGGACCATTTTTTTATTTGTGGCTAACTCAGTTTGGGGGGTTTTATTCTCAAAAAACTCCAAAAAAACGTCTAAAAAAATTATTTCTCAAAAACGGCTCCAACGATTTCTTTTAAATTCACATATATTGTAGTCGATATTAATGTTGACAAAATGCGGGGGGTCGCTTGCCCCTCCATAGTTTGCTTCTGGGGGTAAAAAAATAAAAAATACTAAATTTTAATGTTTTAGGTGTTAAATTGAGTAACGAAACCGGACAGGTTACTTTCCCAAAAATCTATTTGGTTTTGTGAAAAAAAATATTTTTTTGAAAAAAATGATAGAAAAATCACGCTCAAATGCATTGCGTGCTCTGCCATTATTGCTGTGTGGTAATGTGTTGGTCTGACCTATCTAGAATTTACCTCACCTCCAGTGACGTTAGATGGAAAAATGTTGAAGAATTAGTGGCGAGTTACGTCTAGCGACACGATAATTTGTTGCATTAGTATGCAAATTAACGTCCTGGCGACAATTATCGCTTCCACGACATTTAACATTTCAGGCATCAACCTTACAGTTGCCCGAGGGGTATCTTATAGTACGGTATATCCTGATGGCATCAGATATTACCTGGAATTGCGCCCCTGAAATATGTCTCTAAGGTTTCGTAAGAGGAGTAAATAATAGTGGAATTGAAAGGGAATCCTTCGAAATGTATTGGAAACAACATGGCGTGACAGCTTATTAATTAATGTCTCTTTCCACGGTCCCTATATTGACAAAATCGGGTGAAACTTTTAGGCAGAAATATCAAAGGAAATGTGACTGAGTTTGTAGGGTTCCAACTAATAAGGTGCATATTCCACCGACCGGCTAGGGCTAAATACAAATACGGTGACGTGGTAACAGACATTCAAGACTTGGCGGGGTTTCCATCGACCTCGCATTGCAGAATGCTAATGACATTGACGGAAATGTTTGTTTTTCTTTTTATAGAAATCTATTAAAATGTTTGTAATTAACATATCCCATGTCGCCATTTTTTAATTTTAGTTTGTTTGTGATTTTACTCTATGATCATTGATCAATTTTAACTATGGCATAGAGTAAAACAAACATTTCCGTCAATGTCATTTGCATTCTGCAATGCGAGGTCGATGGAAACCCCGCCTAAGTCTTGAATGTCTGTTACCACGTCACCTTATTTGTATTTATCCCTAGCCGGTCGGTGGAATAAGCGCCTAAAGAAAAGAAAATGGCGGCTAATGAAAAACAATTCAACCGTCAGGGCTGCATGCGGATGCCTATCTTGCCAGTGGCGTTGGCTGTGTCTTTTTCATTGCCCAAATTTTGCAAAATAGCAAACTTTTCAAAACATCGTTGAAATTGATTTTGTCATATTTAACAAACTCCTAAAGGCGCCATTCCACATACGTACAACTTCAATGAAAATTATGAAATTGAAGGTGGTAGCAGACATTAAAGACATACTAAAAATTCTGCTACCACCTTCAATTTCATAATTTTCATTGACGTTGTACGTATGTGGAATGGGCACCTAAGGCAAGGTAACATTAAATTATATTTATATGGGTAATTCGTGTCGTCCGTGGTATTCGTAAGTGGGTAAACTGTTTTATGTTGACGTTGCATGAAAACCGAACCCCCCCCAAATAAAAAATCTGGCTACGCCACTGAATGGAATGCTAATTGCTTTATTTCTTTTCTATTTTAGGTGACATTTGCTGAAAGCTCGTGAGAATGAGTACTGGACGGAGAAGACTTTCCCTAATTGGAAAATTATCGGAGAATCGTCGACTGGTAAGTCTATTAATGTTTCCCTATGTATACGCTATATATCACCGCAGCATTCTTGAAGACACAATAAATCACGTATTATTTGAAGGCAGCCTGTTGCATAATGCAGTTTAATGGGGTCATAAGAAGGTACTTCCGGTAATTTTGATTGCATTGTCATAGCGCCCTTCCTTCATTCATTCAATTCTGCAGCCAAGTCATTTGCCACTCATGAGGGCATGTTGTATTATTGGCGAATATAGCAATATATGGCCGTGGTCTAAGGTGACCATCCGTCCCGATTTTTCCGGGACAGTCCCGATTTTTTAGGTCTGGTCCCGAATTTCTTGGGGGCGGTCATTTGCCCCGGATTTAGATATTTGTCCCGAATTTAACTATAATTAAGTAAAAATTACGTTCCAAGTTTAAATTATGTTAAAAGTTGTTGAATTTTTGCTCTGCCTTCCTGGAACCAACGCACCAACTCAACGAGTGTTTTCAATAATGAATGAAATAATGAATGTGGTCGTCAGAAAAAACACAATTATCAGTTGACACTTTGAAATAAATTTTGGTGACAAAAGTTAACTTTCACAAGTCTTGCCAAAACTTTTATAAAATGTTTCTTTCTAACAAAGACTTACTTAAGAAGGTTCATTCCTCTGAAAATTACCATTAAGGCTCATAATAATAATTTGTACCTACCTAGTCATTATGATGATTACAAACAACTTTCGTATCCAACTTAGAATGTGCTTTTTATGCATACTGTTTTTTTTTTTTTTTTTTTTACCTTCGTGGGGCCTACTCGTTTGAGTTCCTATAAGCGTCGACCTAGAAGGTCTTTTGCTTCCACGTTTGCCGTCTACGCCCATCTTATAACACCAGTCTTTTTGATAAATTCTAGTGTTTTTGTGATGGGATTAGATCGGATGGTTTCCTCTTCAGACCTAGGGTGGCCAAGAGTTTGGTATCGAGTTTTTCCCAGCGCTTCACATTCAAAGAGAATGTGTTCAGCTGTTTCTTCTTCAACTTCACACAGTCTGCATCTACTGTCGTTTTTCACGCCAACCCTATGCATGTGTTTGTTGAAGTGGCCGTGGCCCGTAAGCGTGCCAACCACCCTTCTAGCTTGCTCTCTACTTAAAGAGAGAAGCTGATCGGTGAGCTTTTTACTAGGACCCGGAATAACCTTCTTAGCAAATCTGCTTTCCGGGACTTTCTTCCATTCCTCTGCAGTTTTTCTCTGCACCCATTTTTGTACAGAAGTACGGGCCTGGCAATAAGCCATCCCATACTTAGGTTCTGCACCAATGAATGGCGTTTCTGCACCTTTTCGAGCCAGCTCGTCGGCTCTTTCATTCCCATCAAAGTTCGAGTGAGCCGGGACCCAAATCAGCGAGACTGAGTTTTCCCGACACACCTTTATTAGGAGGTTGATGCAGTGCCACACCATTTTTGATGTGATCTTTATAGCCTCCACAGCCTTAATCGCTGCCTGCGAGTCTGTATAGATAATAATGGTTTTGCCCTTGCTTTCCATTTCCATACACTCCTCTAGGCATTTTATAATGGCCCCTACCTCAGCCTGAAAGACTGTAGCATATTTGCCGAGGCTTAGGACTATGGATTTGTCTACAGTTTCCCCATAGACTCCTCCTCCAGCCCCATTTTCCATTTTCGACCCATCTGTATACCAGACTAGGTCATTGTCCCCTGTTTGATGTTCTTCAGCATTCCATTCTTTTCTAGCTGGAATTCTAGTGTTAAATGGTTTGCTGAATGAGAGCAGGGGTGTCATTCGGTCTGACGGCATTAAAAGCGTGTCTTCCGATATGCTTTTAGTAATATTGGAGTGGCCTGACCTTTTGCTTCTCCAGCAGCCTTCCAGCTCCAATCTATAGGCGCCCATCCTGGCCTGTGCTTCAATTCAGGGTTGGCAGGTTCAATAAAGTATTCAGGACATCCCCTGGTGAAGTTGACATTGCTCCTGTGATACAGAGGCAGGCCAGCCTCTGGAGCCCATTCAACTTGGTTGTCACTGTGACCTGTGTAGTCTTGGTCCACCAAACTACACTTCCATAGGTAATCACCGGCCTAATGACCATTGTGTAAATCCACATTGCCATTTTGGGCCTGATTCCCCACGTTGTGCCTATTGCCCGTCTGCAAACATAAATTAATTGTTTAGCTCGGTTAATAGTTTTTGTAATATGGGGATTCCAGGTAAGTCCTTTGTCTAGGTTAACCCCTAGATACTTAACCTCCGTCCCCAGTTTTACAACTTGATTGAAAAGCTTAGGCAGCTTTCCCCCATCAAGATTCTTCTTTCGAGTAAATGGTACCATCGAGATTTTGGATGGGTTGATGCTCAGATTTTCAGCCTTGCACCATTTTTCTACTTCAGAAAAAGCCATTTGCATTAGCTCGGTTATGACCGTCATGGACTTACCCCTAATCACAATGGCCAAATCATCCGCATATCCTTGTGCGTACACTCCCACCTCATTGAGTCTGGTGATGATTTTGTCCACCACAAGGTTCCACAACAGGGGCGAGATAACCCCCCCCCCTGTGCCGTACCCCTGGTGGCCCTTACCATCACCTTCTCATCAGATAGGGATGCTAGAATCTTCCTATTGCTAAGCATGGATCTGATCCATCTACACACAGTTGCATTTACGCCAACTCTCTCCAACGCCCTTACCATGGAGTCATGTCCCGCATTGGAGAAAGCCGCCTCAATGTCCAAAAACGCTGCCAGTGCAATCTCCCCATTGTCCAGGCTTTCCTCCAGTCTGCTCACCAGTTGATGCAATGCAGTCTCAGAGGATCTGCCAGGGCGGTACGCATACTGAGAACTATGCAAACCAGCGTTAGTGCGTATTTTTTCCCGGATATGTTTATCCAGGATTTTCTCTAGAGCTTTTAATAGAAAAGAACTGAGACATATCGGCCTGTATGACCTGGCCTGGGCGTAGTTCGCCTTTCCAGGTTTAGGTATAAATACTACCTTAGCCATTGCCCACGACTTAGGAACATGTCCAAGCGCTACACTGGCCTGATAGATGGTTGTCAATGCCGGGGTGAGGATCTCTTTCCCCTCCTGAAGAAGGAGGGGAAAAATCCCATCCGGACCTGGAGCCTTGCATGGCTCAAAAGTGCTGATGGACCAGCCCACCTGTCCCGGTTTTATCAGCCTTTTGGCACAGTTCCAATCAGCCCTTCGGGCTTTATTGTCTTCTGATGTGCTGCTGTTGTCGCATTTCACCGAACCGGGGAAGTGACACCCTAAAAGTTTTTCCAGTGTCTCCTCCCCTGTCCGAGTAAACTTGCCATCAGAATTTTCCAGAGTTCCCACGGGGTTAGTGTGGGTGGATTTCAGTATTTTATGGAGTCTAGCTGTTTCTGCTGTATTTTCAACTTTTTCGCAGAAGCTTCTCCATGTTTTCCGTTTTGCTTTCCGAATAGCTTTGTTGTACTCTGTGAGTCTGCTATGATAAGCTTCCCACTTACCAACTTTTGCTGAGGTCTTGAATAACTTACGTACCTCAGTCTTCATTTTTGCTAATTCGTTATTCCACCACTTCGTACTTTTTTTGATGTTTTTTTCGATTACGGGGCAGTTTCTGTTGTACGAGGATAAGATGGTCTGCTCGATGAGCTCCACCGCCTCGTCCAATTCCACTGTACCCCTCGTTTGACAGTTAATATCTCTCACTGCATTTCTCAGATCTTCCCGGTATGCATACTGTTAGTCTTATCCAATACCAATAGGTTAATTTATCGGATTTTGGGTCTGTCCCGGATTCGGTTCAGAAAAATATGGTCATCTTACCGTGGTCCCAACTGAATAATATGGTAGATGCCTGTGACTTGACTGATGTGAAGTACGATGCAACTGTTCTTCTTATAATCACATTTATCACTTTGTTTATAAACAGTCATAAACTCATAACGTGAGATTCAGCCGAATTTATAAACAGAAGTATTTACTTAAAGATTACAAGGTATAGCAAGTGCTATTTTTAATATGCATAAAAAAAATAGCCCTTAGCTTCGATATGTTTTATCCGCTTGGTTAAGTTGTCTGGCTGCCTTCTTTCGAAGTGGCCCCACCATGACAGTCGGGCATTATCGACTCCTCTAGTTTGAAATACGTTCGGGTGGGAAGTGCGCTCATTTTTAGTATTTTCTGTCAATATTCTTAGCTTTTTCGAACTAGCAAGGTGTAGATAGAGACAGTTGTTGTTGTATCCTATGTCCGGTAGCCTATACCTATTTTATTGTTTGTTAATAGTCATTTTGATGGAGGCGTTGGCGTCCGGTGAACATTTTATTGACTGATGGCCTTCGCTATTGCCATTCAAAGCTGGGCGTCTTGCTGCTCGTACCTGGGGTTCTAACAGTTGGATACCTGCATGTAGGAGAGATAGGGCATACTTTTCCCGCCAAAACTTTTTTTTAATTCCTGGGACCACCGGCTAAGTCTCCTACGACCAGTCTTTGCAAAGACTGAATTCTAGGAACCCTAGGATTCTAAAAATATATTTCGTGGGCTCGAATGTACCGTCTCTCCTGTATAGAACTCTACTGGTACCTACGTGAACCACACATGAGCCTTTGAAAAACGTGCACGCCTCTAAGAAAAGAAAGAAAGAACTAATATTGTCTCAAACCGTTTTTAAATAGGCCGGACTGCAGGTTGCTGCATATCATGTAATGTACCTATAAGAAGCAATGTTTTTCGACTGGCTGCAGTACATATAACCAATGGCATTTTCATAGCCTAAAATGATGGCAGAATACGTTAAGCGGCTATATGCTACAGTAAATACACACGTTTAAGACTGAGGATGCCCTCAGGCCTCAAATGTAAATAAATAAATATTGACTTTTTGTTCCATTACTAAGCCAACCTAGCGGAGTTAGGGCTATAAAGCCCTCTTACAAATGTGTAGAGTAGTAAAATTAAACAAATTTGCACCCAAATTGAATGAATTTGTTAAATTTTACTACTCTACACATTATGCTTCGTTTCCACGAAGTCACGAGAGAAACCCTACATTGGACCCTCTCTTACACTCAGCTAGGAAGGCCCGGGACCGCCTGCTTTAAATGCCTCCGAAGCATGGCCAGAAAATGTAGCAAGTGTGGGACTCGAACTAACAACCTTTCGTGTGAAAATTGGAGTCTGTACCTCTACTCTGCAATATGTCCTGAACTTTTTATATGTTCGTGCTGTAATGTTCTTTTTTTGGCAACAAAAAAAAAGCAGCCCTTTGATTAAACACGCAAATATCGCGTGCTCGGGATATACCGACGTTTTTTTATGGCTTAATGTCAAAGCCAATGTTGTGACACGGTGCTACAATTCAAGTAGGCAAGTAGCATTCAAACCATTTTTTTTTTTCTTATTTTGTAGTGTATGTTTTTGCGTACGCGTTTAAGCCCCGTGGTGACTCCTTGTTCCCTTCTTCTTCTTCCTCTTCCCTCTTAGTGCCGCATGCGTAGCGTGAGCGGGTCACCCCGGACATATTTCTTGTACTCGCCCTGGTCGGACACCTTGAGCTTGGTCATTGTTTTTCCACTTGCTCCGGCGAGTTGTTCAATTCTTTGCTCGAGTGTTGCCCTCAGTCTGCCGGTGGGTCTCATACCTTAATAGCCAGCCATTAAAACTGGTCACTTTATAGAGTAAAACCAAAGAAACTGGTATATATAGCACTTGCCATTCTAAAATTATCTTGTTTACATTATTAATCCAAGGTGGAGATTAAAAAGTAATCACCATGGTAGATTACGAAAAATATTATGTAGCCGCATAACCGTTCTCCAGACTATAAATAAACAAACAAACCAACTTTGATTTATTGATACAGATAGTGCGCTATATTTAGGAGGGGTCCCGAACCTTCCGTACGCGGCACGCGTATATACAGCGATCGATGGACGTCGCGCGCGCCCCCGTCTAGGATCTAGGTCACGGTCAGGATCACAGCAAGATAATCCCATCTATACGCGGAAATATGGGTTGTGAACTGTCAAGGTGACAGTTCGAGACTCGGCATGGGTCCAACCAACCCCAGGGTACCGTAGGGTTTGTTTGTTTGTTTTTCCAACGCCTGCTACCACCCAGCTTTTCGTCTTTTAAGCAACCCTGTCAGCCTGGCAGGGGAGTGAGTCTGATTATTAACTTGAGGCACCCTAGAGGCAGACTCATTCACCACAGGGAGAACTGAGAAGGGGAGTTGACTGACAGGTTGGATCTCCTGATTAGAGTGGATTCCGAACCACTTGGGGAACATTGTAAAGTCACATGATTAATTCGGAGAGGACTCGGCACGCACTTTTCTAGACTGACTGGCAGTCTCAGCGCGTTACCATATCCCACCATGTTCCCCTGCCAACGTTGAGCACACTACCAAGTTTCCTGCCGTTTTGGACAGGCTCTGTTTTTGTTGATTCAACAGATCAACTTGGTGTGACTGTTGGCTCAACCGGGAAAAACTTGACTGCGCAATGTTATGGCAGATTTACATATACTCTGAGAATGCCCGAGCAGCACTTATACGGAGAATAGAGAGGAATGCGCTTTTGGACATTGGTGCCGACTTGGCAAACGTTTTGGGGGTACTCAAACATGACGTTACTAACACTATCAGACTTGTGCATGCACCGTAAATAACTAACACCGTGTGTCACTGAAATTCTCTCATGCTAGAGCTGTTGTTATGCATAATGCGAACTCGACTATACCGTATTGGTTACAGTTAATGGCAATGGTGTAATACTGTTTAACAAAGGGTTAGTTGCACTTACATTCCCTACTGTGCTAATAGTCATTAGGGGAAGGGGCGACGTTTCGGAAGTGGGTTCTACTCTCCTATCATCAGGCTTAGTCCTGAGAAGGACTGATGGTTTTTGGACGATTGACTCATTGCTCTTGCACTCTACTCTGAATTATTGAGTAAATCCGATCCCGCTGAGGATTTGAACTACCGTTCTCCCGATTGAAATGTAAGCTCTCTTATAACCACTTGACTACGGCCCTCGCCAGGGCGAGTGGTTGTTAAATAATATTACCATTTGCCATTAACCTCTACCAAATAGTTCCTCACAGGTAGGGGAAAATACGGTTGCCGGGTATGTTGCTGACCACAATACCCAAATAAAGCTGTGGTCAAGAAAGGGGATCCTCTACCCGTCCTCGGGTGTAGACAATGGGAGTTATTGTGACATAGTGTTTTTCTTGAATCTACTACGCTTTAATCCTAACAGCATATAGCTGGAAATCGTTTTCATTCAAACGTAAAGCAATAAAATCAAACTATTCTGATGACAAATTTATATCATCATAAAATTACAGGCCCATGATCATAACAATTTTATTAGATAACCTTCGTTTATTCAGCTGCTATCAGCGAAGAAGTGAACCTCGGTCGAACGTTTGGGCATTGAGGTAGAACCCGAGGGGGTGGGGGTAGGTTTCGAGCCTGCGCAGTACTCGTGGGGCACAGTGCCCCGGCAGGCGGTAGTGTCGACAGCGGGCCGGTATGCTATGCGGGAGCATGCTCCCGCCAATATCTCGGCCGGGGACCTACTTAATAACAGCCCCCCTGGCCCGCCAACGTACCTGAGCCCCCCTGTGCCCTCTGCCGAATACCTGAGTGCCCCTGGACCGTCGACGCCGCTGGCAGCGGAACCGCGCCGTAACCGGGTCCAGCGTACATCGGATAAATTTTTGGGATGGCTGCGTCGTGCGATTGGATCGAAAGAAGAGGTTGGTTTGATGTTTTGAAAATGTTGTTATGTGAAGGCTGTATTCAGCGCAGGATTGGCCTGTGGGCCATTCAGAGCTTCAAGCGAATTACATATTGTAATTAGGGCGAAATTAATAAATTACTTAATGGAAGCTGAAGGTTATTGCTCTCGGCTTCTATCGGTCTCAGGGGTGTTCCGACAAAGTTTATTGCTTAATTACAGTTGACTTAATATCCAATTAATGGGGGGAAACAGATTAATGAACTAACGCCGCCTTAACATTAGACAAGGTCTGCTAGCTCAAATACAATAAAATATTACAAACAAGGTTTCATTCTAGATATCTCTTTTTTATAATGACAAAACTTCCTTTTCATTTAAACGAAATAAAGTACCCAATATTCACTTTTAAAATAACTAAATGCAAAATTCGATAACACAACGGTGAATGAGTTACCTACAAAACTACAGGGGCATGAAAATACACCAATAACTTTTTATATTTTTAATAACTAGACTTGTCGCACATACCATCATATAATTTCTTATATGGGCTTCTTCCTCGTATTTTAAAGAGGGCGCCAACAGAAATTACTGATGAAGGGTAAGGTCCTGTACCTTTAGTTAAACAAGATGATAGGTACGACAAGACTATTCCAAAATACAATATTAAAAAATGAACAAATCTCCCGAAGTAATATAATGAAAATAATTTGAAGACATAGAGTGAGCAGTAGATATTATTAAAGATGTTTAAGTCCAGCCTCGAAACTCTCGGTCCTTTTTCCGTGTCCCATTGCCTTAACGTTTAAGCCATCATCGCGCTAGGTCGGTGCCTCAGTATAGGTTGAATACAAACATGACAATTTTCCCCATGATGAAATCTAAAAGCAAAGTGTAACCACTGCTATTGGAGAACAGTCCTAAACACACATACAATTTATTTTGAAATTGATTATATATTTGGCACAAGGAACAACTTGAACTTACTGCGATAATCCAACTATGTATTACGTTAAGGCGCCCATTCCATTGACCGGCTAGGGCTATTTCCAAAAACGGTGACGTGGTAGCAGACATTCAAGACTTAGGTGGCGTTTCCACCGACCTCGCATTGCAGAATTGACGGAAATGTTTATTTTCCTCTATGCCATAGTTAAAATTGATGAATGATCATACAGTAAAATCACAAACAAACAAACTAAAATTAAAGAATGGCGTCATGGGATATGTTAAGTACAAACATTTTAATAGATTTCTATAAAAAGAAAAATTCTAATTTCCGTCAATGTCATTTGCATTCTGCAATGCGAGATCGGTGGAAACGCAACCTAAGTCTTGAATGTCTGCTACCACGTCACTGTTTTTAGAAATAGCCCTAGCCGGTCAATGGAATGGGCGCCTTAGGTTTAGAGTCAATGTTATTCAAAGAATGATGTATTTCCAAATAAAAATGTAATATTATTAAAAATAATATTCTTTCTGTTAAATGTCCTCTGTCCGCTGACAAGTCAAGCTCTTGTTTTTTACGTGCCACTAGCTAACTTGCAATAATGAGCCTTATGTACTTTCGCGGTTAATTTCAAACTACAATATGAATACTTCATTATTATATTGCATTAACAAATTAGGTCTCCAACTGCAGGTCGCTTCACTTTGCATTTTTACTATAAATGTAACCATGTTACAACAGGTAGTCCGAAACTCGACTGCATAAAAAGGAAAAAATATTCCGATAGACTATAATGGGTACATTATCTTCATAGGTAGGGAACAAACGCGGCTGCTGGGCATGTTGTATGCCACAACATCCCAAATAAAGCATTGGTTGAGAGAGATGTTTTCTTACACTTGACGATGGTGTGAGCCGAAACCAGTTGTGGGTGTTTTTATGATATAACGTAAAGCATTACCAAGTAATTTATTCACAATGAGTGACAGCAAGTTTTACAAAGTTACTAAGGAGAAAGAGGGAGGGAGATTCTGCACCAGTTTTTTTTAAGGGCTTTTTGTGTTTTAGTGCCTATTTTCAAGGGTGAGGGAATATAACAATCAATCAACTTCAATCAACTTAGAATGTACTTTTTATGCATACTGTTAGTCTTATCCAATACCAACAGGTTAATTTATCGGATTTTGGGTCTGTCCCGGATTCGGTTCAGAAAAATATGGTCACCTTACCGTGGTCCCAACTGAATAATATGGAAGATGCCTGTGACTTGACTGATGTGAAGTACGATGCAACTGTTCTTCTTATAATCACATTTATCACTTTGTTTATAAACAGTCATAAACTCATAACGTGAGATTCAGCCGAATTTATAAACAGAAGTATTTACTTAAAGATTAAAAGGTATAGCAAGTGCTATTCATGGCGATTTTAATCCCGGGGGTAATATAATACCATGTCACGTCATGGTATTAATTCACTTGTTTAAAATAAAAGACAGGCAAATTTCAGTTTTTTTTTATTTTTTATGTTGGCAATCGTCGCAAGCGTGGAAAATTCAAATCGCTTCTATTTAAACAATTGAATCTTCAGCTATATTTTTGGTGAGTTTCTTCATTTTTTCTACCTTAGATTTAGACAAATTATTTATAATCCTTAATATACTAATTCAAAATACTAAGACTTGTGTATTTCTAGGGAGATATTATGTGTTTATATTTGCTATTTATATTTCCTACAGCAGCGTTGCGTCAGTTCAGTTCTTTAATATTGCCAACATCACAATTTAAAAATTCTGAAATATGCTTTTCATTTATTCTAAACTATTGAATTAATACCATCACGTGACATGGTATTATATTACCCCCGGGATTTAAATCGCCATGATCAGCCTGCAGGTCAACGGGGATTTTTTTTTTTTTTTTTTTGAATACCTGTGGGCCGATTATGGCGATTGGTATTAACACTGTAAACAAACAAATTTTGAATATCATTTTCCATTGTAAAATTATCTTGTTTACATTTTTAATACCAGGGTATTATATTAACCCCGGTATTATAATCGCCATGATGGGGCCAAAGAGGCATAGAAATTCTGTTCAAAAAGTATATCATGAAAATTTGTGCTAGTGATCATTTATTTTGTCTTTCCGGGACAACGTGGTCAGCTTACTTTTCTTAATAATAATAATAATAATAACTTTTATTTTTCTTCTAGTATTTTACTTTTGCTGCCCCTTATCCTCATGGAAGATCGGCGGCACGACAGCTGTGCTTCCACACAGTCCTGTTGTGTGCGCCCTCAGTTGAGGGAGTCCGCTGGTCAGCTATTGCCGTTTTTTATTGACTTGCAATAATGTCCGGAAGGACGTTTTTATTTTTATAGTTTTATAGTTCAAACCTGAAAATACAAAGTACTGCAACTAACAAGAAAGACCTGAGCGCATTTGAACTCAGACAAAGTGCCCTAGAAACTATACACAATCTATATCCAGCTACCGAGTGGCTCCATGTTTATACCGACGGCTCATACAACCCTGAATCAAACTCCACAGGAGCTGGATCTTTCTGTAATTTATTTCAACAGCACTCAGCAGTAGGAAGGAATACAAGCAACTACGACGGTGAAGTTGTCGCCATTACCGAAGCTACCAACAGAATTCTCAACCTCACAACTAATCCCGGCAACCTGGTGTTCCTGATCGACTCCCAGGCGGCAATTCTGGCACTCAGTAACAACAAGCCCACTGACTGTCCCCGCACATCAAACTGCCGCAACAAACTAGCCGAACTCATCAATGCTGGGTGGAATGCCAGGCTTCAGTGGGTCCCAAGCCACGTCGGTCTCGTAGGAAATGAAATAGCGGACAAAATGGCAAAAAAGGGAGCGGAAGCAGACCAACCCGAAGCTCCACAAACCCTCCAGTCAGCACGGAACATAATAGCCGCGAAAATCTCCAAGGCCACTAGTCTTCAACTTCGGAGCCTGAGCACTGGTAAAAAATGGGAGCCACTCACCACCCCCGGACACATCCCGTCAAACTTGGAGAGAAGCGCTGCGGTCGCGCGTTTCCGCCTAACTACCGGACACGACTTACTCCAAGCCCACCTTCACCGCATCGGAATTGCTGACTCCGACATCTGTCCACTGTGCGCGTCCGGAAGGATGGTGGCCACTCACTTGGAGACCTGTTCCAGATTAAAACTTCTTCCTGCCGACACAACGAGGCGCTACTGGGAGGCTCGGCGTCTAATGGCCCAACTGCCACAGACGGGCGTTGGCTAAACTAAACTAAACTATTTTTATAGTGGTCCATTGGTCCCTTGTCCAATGCCAACTACCCCATGGATTTCGGTGATTATTTATATTGTTTCCGTAAGAATATTGGGCCATTGGTAAACTGATATACGTCCTCGACGTCAATTACCGTCAACGCCTGCAAGCGATAATGGTCAAGCTGTAACAAGCTTACCATTGGCGCAGTGTAACCGGTGGAGGCGTGACTGACTGAACCAAGTACAGAATTAATTTTTTGGGTATATTTCCTGTGGAGACTGTGTCCCTGCTAAGCTACTATATTTAATGCACAAAAAAAACGCTGCTCCAGCACGACAAACCAATGAGTTCCTGAGGACTCTTACAGGATCCTCCTTCTTGGCCACTGCTCTATTTGGTATGTTGTAGTCTAGTCAGCAACATGTCCGGCAGCCGAGCTACCTACGCTCCAATCAAGGTACTCATAAGGGTAGTGTGAACCCATCTACCGCGTCATAATGCATTTCTCTACGACTGGACCTGACTATTTCGGACCAATTAACATCAAATCGGGTTGTTAAGTCATTCTCCCACATGTTACATTGCGCCAATGGTAAGCTTGTCACAGCTTGTCCATTGTCGCTTGTAGCCGGTGTAGGTTGACATCAAGGACGTCTACCAGTTTGCCAATCAAGGGCGGATTTTGCCTCCAATTTAGGGGGGGGGGGGGTCAGCGGGCAGGTTCAGTAGATTTATTTTTAACTCCCACTGTAAACCCATCGTTATCTAGTGTAAGTTAATTTATTTTTTTTTGTGGGGGGGGTCCGGGGACCCTCTGACCCCCCCCCCTAAAATCCGCCCTTGTTGCCAATGGCCCAAAATAACTAGGCCTAGGTTCATAAAAACGTCCTTCAGGACATTGTTATTGTAAGAGAGACCACAAAATAGAACTTGCAACTATACAATCTTACCCCTTTGAAGAACCTTTCAGCGGCACGTAATTCAATATTCCTCGTGTGTGTGTGTGTGTGTGTGGAAACTAGTTTGTCTTTTTTAAAACTTGCAATACCTTTCATCCCCTAAATTGAGATTGAACTGTTACATTTCGCTTTGTATTGTTTCAATTTCCTATACGGCACAAAGCTTTGAAATGCATGATATTCTTGTTGTTCGATTTGTTTTCT
Organism: Psococerastis gibbosa; assembly: GCA_963971405.1. NCBI lineage: Eukaryota > Metazoa > Arthropoda > Insecta > Psocodea > Psocidae > Psococerastis > Psococerastis gibbosa. The sequence continues at coordinate 4,894,129 of OZ020488.1, read as the reverse complement.
TATTATAACGGAATGTGAAATATTCTACGCAAAATTAAAGTGTCAGGGCATGTATAGTAGTGGCACAGACGCCGACTTTCACCTGAAAGGTTGTTGGTTTGAATCCCACACTTTTCTGGCCATGCATCCTAGTTGAGTGTACGAGAGGGCTTTATAGCCCGAACTCAGTTAGGTTGGCTTAGTAATTGAATTAAAAGTCATTATTTATTTATTTATAAATCCGACACCTCCACTACAATTTTTTATTGTACAAAGTCAAATTTCCCGTGAAATATCAATCATAGAGGTATAAATTAGAAAGAATTAAAAAAATAAGAAGAAGAAGGAACGGTTCGAGTGAACACGTACGTGCTTTCTTATTTATCAACTTGTATAGGTACCGATAAAGCTAATATGAGTAGTTCCATGGTAAATAATTGTCCTAGGGTTAAATTTCGGTTGTCTCGACTTTCCCTATCCCAAAGCACTGAATTGATCAATGGGATGATTGCATAGTCTAGAACGGGTCGACCAATATATTGCAACACTGTAATAATGCCAAGGTGTGCAGGGTATTGAATTGTCCATAATTTCTTTAAAAAAAATTTTTTTGTGCAAACTAAATCTTTGCTTGGGAAAGAAACCGGTTCGGGTTTGTTACTCTATTTAATACCTAAAACATACCTGAAGTTAGAAAGCATTGATAGAAAGGTTCCGCAGAAAAGTTATGTTATCATGAAAATTGAGTTTTTTCTTTTTTAAGTTTTTTTAGGATAAAACCCTCAAAAATTGAGTTGGCCTTAAATAAAATAAACTGTCCCGAAGCATGATTTCTATGAACCGACTTGCCAAATTTAATCGAAATCAATAGCGTAGTTTGTCCACAAATCTACGAACCGACAGACAGATGACCGCACCCGCCACTCTTTGCTATGCCTGTTAAAAACTCTGCGTAGGAAAATCCGTCTGTAGAGCTTTTTAGGGAGATTCATCTACCTATTGAGATTTTAGGAAACACTCTAACTTCCGTAAATATTATCTGATTTTGAAGAAACTTGGCACAAAAATTGATCATAAAAATGTCTTGATCGTGTTCGTTAACCGGCTAGATCCACTGCTGTTTAGTTACAAGATGGCGGCCGATTGAAACCTAATATAATTCATATCTCAGTTAATATTGGTCGCAGAGGAATGAATTAAAATCTGACTGAAAGCCCGAATTATTATCTACGATAATGATTATTAACACTTTTTACGACAAATCAACGATTTCAAGATGACGTCCAGTCAAAGTAAAAATAATTTAATAAGTAAAAGCTCATAGTCGCCATTGTTTGGAACACAAGAGTGTTTTGTGTGTTGAGGTTGTGGTCGGGATAATAATGAAGTATTTTTTATTTTTATTACATATATATATATATACCGTAGTTAGCCAAGGGCGGGGGGTCAGAAGGTCCGGACCACCCCCCCCCCCTAAGTAAAATGAACTTACACTCGATAACAATGGATTTACAGTGGGAATTAAAAATAATAATGTTTTTTAATGTTATAATCCACTAACCTGCCCGCTGAACCCCCCCCCCCCTAAATTGGAGGCAAAATCCGCCATTGTACGTAGCGTAGAGGAAAAGCAGGGTCTGCGGAATCTCCCTACACCTGATCGGCCAGAGCCGAAAGGGATTTTTTTACATATTGCGTCGAACATACTGTAAATATGAGCAAAAAACATTTCAATTAGAATGTTGACCTAGGCAAGGTAAATGTGTTTTATTGCTTGGGGGAGGGGTTGACCTTCCCTAGTACAAGACAATCAATATAGGGGTGATATTTTATGTGCCTTATATAGGTTATTAGGATCTTATACCGAGTTTAACGGCGTTTTACATATACAGTAGATGTATCGTAAAGTTTGGCATGGCTCAAAATAAAATTAGCAATTGTTAGCTTGATTTGGGGCTTGGTTTGAAAAAAATCTTGATTGCTTTGAAAAGCTTGGAACGCTTTTTTCGAGAATGGTCAGCAACATGTCCAACAGCCGCGTTTTGCTCTACCGATGAGTGTAATGTACCCATTAGGGTTGGGGGGAAATTTTTTCGTTTTACGTCTTAAGCCTCAAGCCGTGACCTTCCTTTTCGTAATCTAGTTCTCTACTACTTGGACAATAACACGCCTAGACTTAGAAGTTAGAGCTCATTTTATAGAAAGCAGATTTCCTACCCGTACAAACATAGTAAAAAAACATGCGTTTGTGAAGGGTACAAATGTTTCCTTCTCTAGAGCCTATAAAAATTATCTTAAAATGACACTTCGCCCCATGAAAAAAAAACCTACTGCATGCTTATCTTAAGCTTTTGCCGCTGGAAAAATAGCTTTCTTTAAAATTAATGGGCTATTAAACTATTTGTATATTATTTCTTTGGCCAGCGGTGGCCTATACAAATGTGAACTATGTCAAATCTTGTCCGATTTCGATTTGTTTTGGACCTGCAGTACTGTTTACTTTTTCCGTTAGTCATCATGCTGCCAGCCACCACTAGTGCACTATCCGACGAGTATTATTAGCTGAGCTTCTAATAGCGTTTCCGTTTTTCCTCTAGTTTAATGTTTATTTCTGAAAATGTTGAGGGATCACGTGAGTAGTACAGCTGTTGATTGTTTTTCTTATTAAATTAGTTAGGGCAGGTCAGGAAATTGAGGCGCATTTGTTTACTGTTTTGCGCGCTCTGTTATTTCTTTATGGAACTACCATACTGTCTATACAATTTACAGATGGAATATAAAGAATTGGGCCGTCAGTAGACGGTGAAACATTCATTATAGGATTGGGTTGACCCAGGTCAAGACGAAAGTGTTGAGTGTTTCATATAGTTAAGCTCTCAACCATACTATTAACTATTTCTACTTCCTCCCATATATTCGAATCTAATTTTTTTAGCATAAACATTTGTTATAATGGAGTCTATAAATAGACCCCGTGCACAAAGGCAGATTCTACGACAACATCTGCGCATGTAGAGTAGTGGTACTGACTCAGACTTTCACACAAAACGTTGCTGGTTTGAGTCCCACACTACTTGTTACAATTTCTGGCCATGCTTCGGAGGGCATGCAAAGCAGGTGGTCCCGGGCCTTGATAGTTGAGTGTAAGATACTAACTAAGGTTGGTGTAGTAAAAGAACTAAAAAATACATTATTTATTTATCTGTGGCGATACCTTAAAGCAAGTGAGTTGGTGCTCAGAGACAGATCCTACTCCAGTAGATCTGGCGAGATACATTGGTGCACAGATTCTACGGCAGCAGATTTTACTTAAGGTGTGCACCACTTCTCAGCAGATCTGCTGCGTATCTGTTGGCGTAGAATCTGCCTTTGTACACAGGGCCTTATATCACAGTAAAGTCCTGTCACGTGCGCAGGTTTCTTTGGCTGCCAAAAGATTTTCTAAGGACCGCGACCTTGACACTGCTGCCCTCCAACCCATTGCCGAGGTTGCACCTGTAAAGATATATTGATTGATTGATGGGGCAGATATAGTCAACAATGTTTTCTCATACATGGTTATCAGTACTTTTCAAAATATAATTTTTTATAGAAACGTACTGTAAGTTTTAAGAGGAAGCTGGCCGTTTACATTGGCTATTTTTTTTTACTCTAACCAAGGCCGTATTTATGGGGGTAGGGGGGTCCAGGGGTCCGGACCCCGGACCCCCCCCCCCGCCGTGAAAAAATAAATATTACTTGCTGCTTGATACTAAACAAACTAAAAATATGAACAACATGAAATTCTATATTTCCACTTGTTGTAGCCTATTTACCAAAATTCAGTTTTGCTTTCTTAAGCTCGGTATGAACTACTATTGTAGCCCCGGACCTTAGGCTAGCTTATCCCATACCTGCCACACTGAGTCTAGACTTTCGACCCCCACCCCCCCCCCCCACCCGTCGCAAATTTATAGCTAACGCCTTGACTTTATTTATAACGGTTTGGTCTGTTCAATTAGCAGAGACGTATTTCATATACCTAATCTAGCCAATTGTCTGTTACAAAGTTTCAGCGTTTTCTTAAAAGGAAAAATAGGTCAATTGGAATAATCAGAATTATTGGTCCTGAGGGATAATTTTTGTCAAATTTCATCGAAATCCATCAAGTAGTTTGCCCCTACAATCGATGAATCGACGGACAGGCAGACATTTCATAAAAGCCACTATTTTTGGTTCCTGAGGTCCTTCAAAACGTGTTGAAATCTCGAAAATGTCGACCGTCACATCACCTTTCCTCATACTAATGTATTTAAATACTCGTAGGAAAGCAAAAATCCTTTTTATTGAACATACAGTAGGTTTTAAGGAGAAATACTTAAAGTAGCCGGCTGATGGGTAATTTGTCATTTTTCTCCTGTATACTGTTTTACTCGAAATTGGCGCAGTCGAGCTCACGTATGTTACGTTGTGTTAAACATGTCTCAGCTTTACCATATCGCTTGCAGCCGGTGTGGGTTGATATCAAGAACGTGTACCAGTTTATTACAAACCGTTAAAGTTCAATGAGCCTAGAATTTAAAAAACAAAATTGGCACGTTGGAATGTCGGATCTCTCCTATATAGAATTCTAGGCTCCCCCTCCTTAAAATAATCCTGGATACGCCGCCACATTGCTATTGTTGACGCCAAAGATGTCCAATTTATTGATGAGTCTCTATTAACTCGGGAATTGCAATCAGTTCATTTGGAAACGTCGTAGGAGTAATGCATGGAATCCGTAGAAAGAGAAAAAGAATCACTAAGGTTAGTAGGTACTAATTTATATATGATTACGGAATATTTAATTATTGATCTTTTTGCTGAAGAACGAACGGGAACGGGATTTAAACCCGAGTCTACACGGTGACAGATTTGGTGTAGATGTCAGCGTGCCACCCTGGAAGGTGGGGACTCGGATTTGCGTCCATTTTTTAATATCAATCTATTTATATCTACATACTGTACTATCTCAGACAGTCCCTGGACAGCATCGTTGTCCAGTGCACTCCTAAAAACCACTTAACTAAACCATCACCACCACCTGTCAGAAACCCCCACCTAACGGCGCAAATATACGAAATGATCCCGCGCCTTATAACTTTAATAAATAAAAACAATGAACAAAATAATAAAGAACAGTTAATAACAACAACAAAAACAAGAAAAATAAAAAGCCTACAAGCTAAACCAGCACCTTTCTCGAATCCCATATTCCTAAGCCTGCAGCCCGATCACGGCGATTTTAATACCGAGGTTAATATAATACCATGTCACGTGATGGTGTTAATTCAATTGTTTAAAATAAATGAACAGTAAATTTCAGCAATTTTTAAGTTTTGATGTTGGTATAATCGTCGCAAGAGTGCTAAGCGCGGAAAATTCAAATTGTGTCTATGATTAAAACAATGATCTTTGGCTATATTTTTGATGAGTTTCTTATTTTTTTCTGCTTTAGATTTAGACAAATTATTTATATTTCTTATATATTTATAATATACATACTGTATATATTTCAAAATTAAAACTTGTTCATTTTAATGTTTATTTCTAGGGCGATATGTTTACAATTTGCTATTTATATTTATATTTGCTACGGCAGCGTCGCGTCAGTTCAGTTCTTCAGTATTGCCAACATCACAATTTAAAAAATTCTGAAATTTACTGTTCATTTATTTTAAACAATTGAATTAATACCATCACGTGACATGGTATTTTATTAACCCCGGTATTAAAATCGCTATGATGGGGCTACTCCGGTACTTTTAGCTCTAACGCAAGTTATAATTATATGTATAATATAATAATTCGTGCTCTAAGACGCCCAGTCACTATACTCAAGCGAACATCCCATTTCACGCTAATCCTTGTTTGACGAAAATGCTAGTTTGGGGAGCCATCAACCGAAAAAACCAGCGGAGTGAAGGAGTAGAATAAAATAAAGTGTTTCTGTATAAATTGATTTTCGATTCATTGAACAATCTATCCAATTAATTTAAGTTCAACGGTCACACCTACGCCTTAATTATATTTTCACAAGAAACTGGAAGCACGTGTTTGTCCATTACTAGGAAAGTCGGAAAATCAACTAATGACTGGTCACGTGGCTGGACATTGTTTCTAGAAGGGGGGGGGGGGTTCAGGGGGTGGGAAATTGTTTTATGCCTTCTTAATAATTCTTCCGACTCTACAGACCTTTGATTTTGACCTGCTCAACAACACTCCGCCAGTCATCTTGGTTTAGCACGACGCTTTACGGACTCCCAACTTGCGGAGGTCGGTTTCTAATTGGTCCTTCCGGTGGTTTCGTAGACGTTCTTGTAGTTTTTATTTTTTTATATATGTTTTTTTAATATTTCAATTACACCATAGCATTAGGATTCCGCCATCAGCTTTCTTGCAGCCCAATACAGCACATAATCTGGTGAACCTCTGCTATTGATGAGAGCCGGGCACGTATTTTAAAGTGTTTTCCGTCCATCGCTTCCTGGGTGTCGCATAAACAACAGAAAGGCTCCGCTGCTACACCTTTACGGTGAAGATGTTTTTGAAGGTAGTCGTGACCCGTAGTTCACTTAAAATTCAGCCACTGACTGGTATCTGGGTAGGTTTTTTGACGGTCTGTCTTTCTTCTGTCCTTGTAGTCGTCTTCCCCTCATGCTTGCTTTGTACATTTCGTTCGGCATCTGGTTTCTTGAGACTCCAAAAAGTGTCACAACTCCCAGTCGTAATCTTCTTCTTCAAGTTACAGCCGGATGATGGCTGGTTGGCAGCAACATATTCCAGCGATGTCTCCAATCTCCGCGATTTTGACATGCCCTCTTCAGCTCCACATAGGACGTTATCCCCAAATCATGTTTAACTTGTTGGAGATATTCGTCTCGTGGCCGTCCCCGTCGATTTACGCCTTCCATGTCGTATTAGACAGTTGTAAAACAGACTTCATACTTTTCGTACGGTTCTCTTAAGCAATTGGTTGTGAATGTTATCGAAAGGTTTCCGATGCAGCAGTTGGACTCTCCAAAATGGTCTCTCCTTTACCTCGTGTTCTAGGTGTGGATTTTTTTTTAAATTCCCCCACATCTCAGACTTTAAAATGTGTAAAATGTAAAAATTTAGTGTAAGAATAGGAAGGCGCAGGACCGAGAGAGCTGGAGGATGATATGCAGGGAGTTGCTGCCAACCAATCGCTGAGATTGTGACCTGAGAAGAAAGATAGAATGAATGAAGTGTTGCTGTAGGTACATAAATTGGTTTTCGATTAATTGAACACTCAATCCAATTAATTTGTTGAGCGGTTTCCTCACCTACGCATTAATTATATTTTCATAAGGAACTGGAAGCACGTGTTTTTCCATTTCTGGGAAAGTCAGAAAATCATCTATTGACTGGTCACGTGGTGGTTCACTGTCTACAGAAGAGGGAGGGGGTGTTCCAGCGGTTTCGTGGTCGTTCCTGTAGGCGTGCTCGTTTTTAAATAAATAAATATTGACTTTTTTGTTCTATTACTAAGCCAACCTAGCGGAGTTAGGGCTATAAACCCCTCTCTTACACTCAACTAGGAAGGCCCGGGACCGCCTGCTTTACATGCCCTCCGAAGCATGGCCAGAAAATGTGGGAAGTGTAGGACTCGAACAAACAACCTTTCGGGTCAGAGTCCGTACCACTACTCTACATGTCTTGACATTTTTTACATTTTGTTCCGACAACTTCATACAAAGTTCCAATTATTGCGCAATTACAAAGCGGACCTCGTACATTACGTACAGTTCTTTTATTGCTTTCCAATTTATATGTAGTATAAGGAAAGCTTTGTTATTGTCAAAATTTTTGATTCCGAGATTTCCACGGATTTACACGTTTTGAGGTCCCAGGAACCCCAAAAAGTGGTTTTTACGAAATGTCTGTCTGTCGCTCTGTCTGTCTGTGCGTCGATTTCCGGGCAAACTACTCGGTCGATTTTGATGAAATTTAGCGTGTAGGTTTACAAACATCATACCTCGAGACCATTTTATTTTTATTTTGGGCTAACTCAATTTGGGGGAATTTATTATCAAAACGTCTAAAAAAAATTATTTCTCAAAAACGGCTCCAACGATTTCTTTTAAATTCACATACATTGTAGTCGTTTTTAATGTTAACAAAATGCGGGGGGCGCTTGCCCCTTGATAGTTTGCTTCTGGGGGTAAAAAAATAAACATAACTAAATTTTAATGAAAAATTACTAAAATATAATTTTTCTGCGAAACCTTTCTATCGATGAATTCTACCTTCACAGGCATTTTTTAGCTGTTAAATTGAGTAACGAAACCGGACAGATTGCTTTCCCAAAAATCTATTTGGTATTGTGCAAATTTTTTTTTTTTTTTAATGAAAATTAACGCACAAATGCATTGCGTGCCCTGCTATTATTGCTGTGTTGTAATGTGTTGGTCTGACCTATCTTGAATTTATCTCACCTTCAGTGACGTCAGGTGGACCCCCCCCCCCCCGAGATATCGAAAATTTAGCCATAGGAAAATTATTTACCATCAAATTACTCATTTTCCCTATCTACTAATTTTGATTTGATAAATTGGAAAGCATGTTGAGTAAACTCAAACCGGTTCTTTCAAATGTGTAACCTGTTCTTAAAATAAATAAATAAATCAATTTCTTAGTGTTATTTGGAGGTTTTCGATTTGGTTGGTGCTGCCAGAAAATGTAGATGAAGAGCTATTATTAATATTACTATTATTGCAGAAAAGATACAAAATGAGCAATAATAGGGAAAAATAAGCATCCGGAGAAAATCAATAAAATCAGTTTAAAATACAAAGATACTTATTCGAAATTTAAACATGCTCAATGGCTAACTGTAAAAAAATCTTAAAATACAAAGTTATAAATGAAAATTATTTTAATAATTTATAATATAAAGTAACGGAGTAAATTAGACAAATAAATATATAGATAAATATACATATATATATTTTTTTTATATAAAAAGATAAATCGCATGCAAACAATTTAATGAATGTATCCGATTGACCTTTTCAGTCGCCTCTGTAGGTTATTACCCGTGGTGAGTACGACACGTCTCCGATTGCATGGCGTGTAAAGACTCGCACAAGTGCAAGCACGTTACCACCTGGCCATCGAAGTCGATACAGTATATATTTCTGTAAATTATGCAATCGACTTCGATGGCCGGGTGGTAATGTGCTTGCACTTGTGCGTGTTCGGAGACGTGTCGTAACTCAACACGGGTACTAACCTACAGAGGCGACTGAAGAGGTCAATCGGATACATTCATTAAATTGTTTGTATGCGATTAACCTTAAAAAAAAAAAATTAATCAACAACAGAAACTGCAGGTACCTGTTACGTACAACGAGTTCGGGGATAGACAGAATATAGTTTTCATACCAGAGATTTTAACGAAATCCCCCTTTCATTGAAAAATGAAAAAAAAATGGGAATGCCAAAAAGTTATAAAAAGGCGTTTAATACTGAAAAATTAATGAGACCATTGGCCATAGTTATTGAACATTTGAGCTTTTAATTTTTTTTTTTTTAAATTTAGGACACTGGGTCACTCAAGACCTCAAGTGACTCAAGTCAAAGAAGTACCCATACTGTGGTCAATTTGAGGTAGGGTGACCACTTATTATATATCAAAGTGTAGAGGAATATTTCTTCTACTATATGCCGTACTCATGCTTGATGAGGAACGAAAAGTATTGTCTATAATGGAATATAAGGACAGAGGGCTCTCGGCAGAAGAAGAACATTCTGGTTGAAAAACATCAGGCAGTGGTTTGGCAAGAGCACGAGTTCCCTTATCAGAGCAGCAGTCCCCAAGTTCCAAATTGCCATGATGATCGCCAATCCTCGACAGAAGAGGCATTAAAATAAGAAGACTATATGACATCTCATTTACATTCAATATTTCCTATGAAATTAGATTTCTATAAAAATCGTCTGGGTGGTTGGCTGATAATCTCTTAAATTGTAAACGTAATATGTCTGCCAAAATTTCCCAGCCGATGTCAGTAGAGTAGAAAGGGGGTTTCTGGCGCTTATCCCACCCCCCGTCGTGCTATCCCATCTATCCCCCGCGGGTGGTCTATCTATTTTTGTGTGTTACCCCTCGTGGGTGGTCTGAGGTTCTGGCGCTTACCCCACCCCCCCGTCGAGCTACCCCATCTACCCCACCCCCCGTCATGCTACCCCTCGTGGGTGGTCTGAGGTTCTGGCGCTTATCCCCCCCCCGTCGAGACCCGTGGGTGGTCTTTCTATGGCACCATGATCGTTTTTTTTTATAATTACTAATTTGTGAGATACAGAGTTATTTTTTTTTTTTTTATTTTTTTTTTTATTTTTTTTTTTTTTTTATTTTTTTTTATTTTTTTTTTTTTTAATGGTGTTAATTGAATTAAAACATTTCTTTCTTCTTCTTTCTTCTTCGTGGGTGGTCTTTCTATGGCACTATGATTGTTTTTTTTTATAACCCAGGTAAACATAAGCTAAATATAGACACCCGTAGTATTTAAAAACCTTAAAATAAATTAATATAAATTTTTTTTATCAGCAATATTTACATCGATGAACACGCTTGAGCTAATGCATAATGTTTAGTACACTACATTGAGTAAACATAAGCTAAATATAGACACCCATAGTATTTAAAGACCGTAAAATAAATTAATATAAGTTTTTTTCTTAATTATTTATTATCAGATAAATTTACATCGGTGAACACGATTGTGCTAATTAATAATGTTAAGTACACTACATTAAGTAAACATAAGCTAAATATAGACACCCATAGTATTTGAAGACCGTTAAATAAATTAATATAAGTTTTTTTCTTATTAATTTTTATCAGCAACATTTACATCGATGAACACGCTTGAGCTAATGCATAATGTTAAGTACACTACATTGAGTAAAGATAAGCTAAATATAGACACCCATAGTATTTAAAGACCGTAAAATAAATTAATATAAGTTTTTTTCTTAATTATTTATTATCAGATAAATTTACATCGGTGAACACGATTGTGCTAATTAATAATGTTAAGTACACTACATTAAGTAAACATAAGCTAAATATAGACACCCATAGTATTTGAAGACCGTTAAATAAATTAATATAAGTTTTTTTCTTATTAATTTTTATCAGCAACATTTACATCGATGACCACGCTTGAGCTAATGCATAATGTTAAGTACACTACAATAAGTAAACATAAGCTAAATATAGACACCCATAGTATTTAAAGACCGTAAAATAAATTAATATAAGTTTTTTTCTTAATTATTTATTATCAGATAAATTTACATCGGTGAACACGATTGTGCTAATTAATAATGTTAAGTACACTACATTAAGTAAACATAAGCTAAATATAGACACCCATAGTATTTGAAGACCGTTAAATAAATTAATATAAGTTTTTTTCTTATTAATTTTTATCAGCAATATTTACATCGATGAACACGCTTGAGCTAATGCATAATGTTTAGTACACTACATTGAGTAAACATAAGCTAGATATAGACACCCATAGTATTTAAAGACCGTTAAATAAATTAATATAAGTTTTTTTCTTATTAATTTTTATTAGCTAAATTTACATCGATGACCACGCTTGAGCTAATGCATAATGTTAAGTACACTACATTGAGTAAAGATAAGCTAAATATAGACACCCATAGTATTTAAAAACCTTAAAATAAGTTAATATAAGTTTTTTTCTTATTAATTTTTTTTTTTTATCAGCTACATTTACATCGATGAACACGCTTGAGCTAATGCATAATGTTTAGTACACTACATTGAGTAAAGATAAGCTAAATATAGACACCCATAGTATTTAAAAACCTTAAAATAAATTAATATAAGTTTTTTCTTATTAATTTTTTATCAGCTACATTTACATCGACGAACACGCTTGAGCTAATGGGAGACAGGGATAGATAGACCAGTGAGGGTGAGCGCCATTGAATAATGCACATATTAATTACCTAATTTGAAACAGTGGACTACCCACGAATGATAGACGGTAAGGGTGGGACTCGGCGTTGCACTCAGTATCTTAAAAGAAATGTATTAATCCCACAATAGGTGTTCAATATACCCACCAGCCATGTTTATAAAAATGAATTTTCAATAATCCCAACTAAGTCTCAGTTTCTCACAATGGGTGTGCAATATACCAGGCAGTCGTGTTTTCTATGTTAGATTTAGTTACATTGGGCTAGGACAGGTTAAGTTATAATATTAGGCTAGGTTAAATTTTTATATCAAGTTAGGGTAGGTTACATTGGATTAGGATAGGCCAGATTAGGTTACATTGGGTTAGGTTAGCTGTTTACCTAGATTAAATTCATCATTTTTTTAACAAAAATATTTTTATATCAAATAAATATGATGTTAAGTTAGGTTACATTGAATTAGGATAGGTTAGATTAGGTTACATTGGGTAAGGATAGGTTGAGTTAGCCACAAACAAGCTATTAATAAATCTACCCCTCGCTGACAGTCCATTGTAAGCTAAAGTGATTTTTGTTTTCGTAAATCTATCCAACACTTAGGTTGAAGCATGGTCATTATCACATTATAGATATGTCTTAGGTTTAAAAGTTTGTTTTAAGTGATTGTATGTAAAGACATTGTTTATGAGGGAAGATTTTACTGATCATAATAATAATTGCACAATTATGAGCGGAGGAGCACTATCTAACGAGGGGAACTTTGTATGCAAACATCTATAGCTCTAGATGGTGTTGTAAAATAATACAATTATAAAAACATAACCATACGTCATGATCCCGTTGTATATTTACATAATATGGAAGGTGAGGTTGATTCAATTACAACTGAAAACATAAAACTTTTTAAAGTGATTAAATGGTATAAAGGACAAGTCCCGTGCTGGGCAATTAATAAATCTATCCAACGCACAGGTTTAAGGGAAGTATTGATTTAGTAAACAGATAACCGTGTGCAGATTCAAACCTGTTGAGAATCACCAGGTGCACTCAGTACACCCATCACACCAGGGGGTCCATTGTAAGCTAAGTGAATTTTGTTTTTGCATCAGTTGCACCCGGCAATGATAAAAACTATACTGAAGCATGGTTTCTTGCTAAAAACGAACAACTTCTCCTCACTGATGACTCCACAATAAAATATCAACAAATAAGCAAACAACATTTACAATATTAAAAATGGTAGGGGGGGGGGGCCTTTAAAAGCAAAAGTGAACATTACAATTGCAAATACAAGTAAAGAAAAAATGTACGAATTAAGTAAAAAAAAAAAAAATTTAAACGTTAATAGAAAAACAATTGTGCAGGCAGATAACTGAAGTAATGTAGGCTAATAATAAAATATTGGTTGACAATCGACACTGAGAGAACATCCACTTTACAGTATGTATCCCAATTTTCATTAAGTCTAGTTGCTAAGTAGGGACGTGATGTTATTGGGGTTGGAAGAAATTAGGTATTTTATGTGTCTTGAAACTTGTTATGCTGACGGAGTCCTTTATGTTGTCCGGTAGGGAATTGTACAATGGAATAGACTTATACATAATATGCGAATGCATAAAGTGTTCCGTATTCGGTTTCAAAGTTTTTAGGTTGCGTCCGGTACCAAGTCTGGTATTAATTTTATGATGGACGAAATCACCTTGCCCAAGAATGGTTTTTGCCCTTTTTAAATCGAAAAAGTAGAAGTTGTTTTGCACATAGCAATGGCAATGGGAGGGCATTGAATTCCTGAAAAAGAAGATTTGAAGGGTAGCGGCGAGGCTTCCCTATAGCTACCCTGATGGCTATTCTTACATCAGTTTCTAGGGAGCATATATGGGAAGAGTGAGCACCACCCCAGGCTAATATGCTATATTGGAAAATTGATTGGACTAAAGCATGATAAACTTACCTTACAGAGTGTCAACGTTAAGTGTACACCTTAGCATCCTTAATTTGTTATAGGTTCTTCTAATTCGTTTTGATGTTAGGAGGATTTGTTCATACCACTTGAGATGATTATCAATGGTAACGCCTAAATATTTAATAGTATTTGCTTTTGCGATTATCTGACATGTGCATGGATTAAGGTTGCAATTATTATGGAGTATTAAACTGAGATAGAATAGAAGAATAGAATAATGTATTTCGTTCCTTCAATAATACATATACATGCACACCAATATAATGAGGTAGGGGTGGCCCAAAGGATTTCTCCCGTGCTGGGGACCCCTTAATACTATAATAACTAAGCTAAAACTTTATCGATAATAATTAATTTTATGTAGACTCTAAGTAACATCACTAAGTAAGGAAATAAGTAAGATCATATACTAAGATGGTTTATCACTCTGTTGAATCCGGGGTTGTTATGCTAACACACTATTGCTGGAAGATTTCTTAGTTGATTTTGGGACAGATGAAAGCTAATTTTACTAATGAATTTTTTTTTTTTTTTTGATGTAGATTTTTTTTATGAACTCAGGAAGGCTGTTATATAATGGAACTGATAGGTAAATGTGAGAATGTGTGAAAAGGGTAGTGTTATGATTGGGGATCTGAAGATTGCGACCAACACCAAGTCCAGTATAGCTAAAACTATGGAAGAATATATAGCCTTCAGTATTGGAGAGTTATGCTTTTAAGACACTTACCAATTTATGGCCTCCTCATTAGATTCAGTAGTTAAAAATCTTGTTGATGCGGATAAAAATAAATTTAAAATTATGAAAACATGTTTTGTGGATGAAAAATTAGACTTGATGTTGAGGAAGGGTGTCTTCCCCTATGAATATATAACGCACGAGTCACAATTTAATGAGGAACACTTACCTACAATCATTGCATTTTTAGTCAATTAACTCAAGAGTGGATTTCACAAGAAAAATATGAACATGCTCAAAAGGTGTGGAATGCTTTTGATATAAAGAATTTAGAAGAATACCAAGACTTGAATGTATTAAACAACACCCTTCTCTTTTGCGATGTTTTTGAAACCTTTAGAGCCTAATGTTTTGAAAACGATAACCTCGAAATTTGTCACATGTACACTGCACCAGGGCTAGCTCTTCAGAGCTGTCTGAAAATATTAGTGGGTTTCGCTGGATGGAGGAGGAAGAAATCAAAAAATTTTAATGTAATGCTCGCACCTAATGAGGACGATGGTGGGTTCATATTACATGTGGACTTGGAATATCCACAAAAATTACATGATTTACATAATGAATACCCACTAGCAGCTGAACATTGTGTTGTAACTTCAGACATGATTTCTCCATATTGCAAGGAATTTCTCGCTATCAAATAAATATGATATAAAAAATATTTTTGTTAAAAAAATGATGAATGTAATCTAGGTAAACAGCTAACCTAATCCAATGTAACCTAATCTGGCCTATCCTAATCCAATGTAACCTAATCTAACCTATCCTAATTCAATGTAACCTAACTTAACATTATATTTATTTGATATAAAAAAATATTTTTGTTAAAAAAAAATGATGAATTTAATCTAGGTAAACAGCTAACCTAACCCAATGTAACCTAATCTGGCCTATCCTAATCCAATGTAACCTACCCTAACTTGATATAAAAATTTAACCTAGCCTAATATTATAACTTAACCTGTCCTAGCCCAATGTAATTAAATCTAACATAGAAAACACGACTGCCTGGTATATTGCACCCAATGTAACCTAAACTAACCTATCCTAATTCAATGTAACCTAACTTAACATCATATTTATTTGATATAAAAATATTTTTGTTAAAAAAAATGATGAATTTAATCTAGGTAAACAGCTAACCTAACCCAATGTAACGTAATCTGGCCTATCCTAATCCAATGTAACCTAATCTAACCTATCCTAATTCAATGTAACCTAACTTAACATCATATTTATTTGATATAAAAATATTTTTGTTAAAAAAATGATGAATTTAATCTAGGTAAACAGCTAACCTAACCCAATGTAACCTAATCTGGCCTATCCTAATCCAATGTAACCTACCCTAACTTGATATAAAAATTTAACCTAGCCTAATATTATAACTTAACCTGTCCTAGCCCAATGTAATTAAATCTAACATAGAAAACACGACTGCCTGGTATATTGCACACCTATTGTGAGAAACTGAGACTTAGTTGGGATTATTGAAAATTCATTTTTATAAACACGGCTGGTGGGTATATTGAACACCTATTGTGGGATTAATACATTTCTTTTAAGATGCTGAGTGCACTTATTATATCGGCGTACCTGAATAAATAGCGATGTGTCATAATCTTAATGCGAGGGGGACTGAAATGGCCACCGACCTTATGCACTCCAATATATAAAGGGTTGTCTGCATGGCAAATAAAGGGACTGTCTACTCATCAGCGACTGCTTATATGAATATGTACCTTTAACTGGTATTGTACATCAACTATTGTAAATGAATGTAAACCATTTTATGATATACAAATTTTATAATACACATATTTTAAAAGAAATCAATGTCTTTTCATACAATCACTTAAAACAAGCTTTTAAGCCTAAGACTTATCTATAATACAATAATGACCATGAGCTAAACGAATGTAAACCATTTTATGATATACAAATTTTATAATACACATATTTTAAAAGAAATCAATGTCTTTACATACAATCACTTAAAACAAACTTTTAAACCTAAGACATATCTATAATGCGATAATGACCCGGGAAACGTTCGGGGATGCTTCATCCTGCATGTAGTATTGTTTCCGGAAATTGAGAAAATGTTCATACAATACAGCAACAACCTTTTTTGTTGAAGTTCGCCTGTAGCGGATGGTATGGATAGCATTCTGAGCCGAGGAATAGTTGCATTTGTCGTACAGCACATTGATCGAAGGCAGTAGCGTCTTTCAAATATCATCTGCTCGTGCTGCTTGGAAGCCAATAATAGCAAACCGTGGTTTTTCACTTGAAGAAATCATTCGCACAGGGTTTCGCACATGATCAACAGTTATTCCATTGAGTTCATAGCATATTTCGGAGAATAAGTGTGCCATAGCATTAGCGCTAAGCCAGTCTTCACCTTGATAAGCAATTGTTGTCACACCTTTTTCCAGCACACCTTCAATATGCAGTCGGCTTTCACATGGTAGAGTAATAAGTATATCTTGTTGATGGATTGGTATGCGAATTTCATCATTTATCACCATACTTTTGTTCTCGAAATCATTACAAGCTAATTAAAATCGATAAAGGGTCGCATCCAAGCGCTTTGCTTAAAAGCTAAAATTTTATGTATACATTTTTAATTGTAATGCCAATTCTAAACATTGCTTCAAATTTCGATAATGTATTATATAGTTGTGTTTATCGTTTAAGTTGGGAATAAGCATTGAGATGGTGGATGTTAAAGATATATTATTTTCAGCGAGAAATTCCTTGCAATATGGAGAAATCATGTCTGAAGTTACAACACAATGTTCAGCTGCTAGTGGGTATTCATTATGTAAATCATGTAATTTTTGTGGATATTCCAAGTCCACATGTAATATGAACCCACCATCGTCCTCATTAGGTGCGAGCATTACATTAAAATTTTTTGATTTCTTCCTCCTCCATCCAGCGAAACCCACTAATATTTTCAGACAGCTCTGAAGAGCTAGCCCTGGTGCAGTGTACATGTGACAAATTTCGAGGTTATCGTTTTCAAAACATTAGGCTCTAAAGGCTTCAAAAACATCGCAAAAGAGAAGGGTGTTGTTTAATACATTCAAGTCTTGGTATTCTTCTAAATTCTTTATATCAAAAGCATTCCACACCTTTTGAGCATGTTCATATTTTTCTTGTGAAATCCACTCTTGAGTTAATTGACTAAAAATGCAATGATTGTAGGTAAGTGTTCCTCATTAAATTGTGACTCGTGCGTTATATATTCATAGGGGAAGACACCCTTCCTCAACATCAAGTCTAATTTTTCATCCACAAAACATGTTTTCATAATTTTAAATTTATTTTTATCCGCATCAACAAGATTTTTAACTACTGAATCTAATGAGGAGGCCATAAATTGGTAAGTGTCTTAAAAGCATAACTCTCCAATACTGAAGGCTATATATTCTTCCATAGTTTTAGCTATACTGGACTTGGTGTTGGTCGCAATCTTCAGATCCCCAATCATAACACTACCCTTTTCACACATTCTCACATTTACCTATCAGTTCCATTATATAACAGCCTTCCTGAGTTCATAAAAAAAATCTACATCAAAAAAAAAAAAAAATTCATTAGTAAAATTAGCTTTCATCTGTCCCAAAATCAACTAAGAAATCTTCCAGCAATAGTGTGTTAGCATAACAACCCCGGATTCAACAGAGTGATAAACCATCTTAGTATATGATCTTACTTATTTCCTTACTTAGTGATGTTACTTAGAGTCTACATAAAATTAATTATTATCGATAAAGTTTTAGCTTAGTTATTATAGTATTAAGGGGTCCCCAGCACGGGAGAAATCCTTTGGGCCACCCCTACCTCATTATATTGGTGTGCATGTATATGTATTATTGAAGGAACGAAATACATTATTCTATTCTTCTATTCTATCTCAGTTTAATACTCCATAATAATTGCAACCTTAATCCATGCACATGTCAGATAATCGCAAAAGCAAATACTATTAAATATTTAGGCGTTACCATTGATAATCATCTCAAGTGGTATGAACAAATCCTCCTAACATCAAAACGAATTAGAAGAACCTATAACAAATTAAGGATGCTAAGGTGTACACTTAACGTTGACACTCTGTAAGGTAAGTTTATCATGCTTTAGTCCAATCAATTTTCCAATATAGCATATTAGCCTGGGGTGGTGCTCACTCTTCCCATATATGCTCCCTAGAAACTGATGTAAGAATAGCCATCAGGGTAGCTATAGGGAAGCCTCGCCGCTACCCTTCAAATCTTCTTTTTCAGGAATTCAATGCCCTCCCATTGCCATTGCTATGTGCAAAACAACTTCTACTTTTTCGATTTAAAAAGGGCAAAAACCATTCTTGGGCAAGGTGATTTCGTCCATCATAAAATTAATACCAGACTTGGTACCGGACGCAACCTAAAAACTTTGAAACCGAATACGGAACACTTTATGCATTCGCATATTATGTATAAGTCTATTCCATTGTACAATTCCCTACCGGACAACATAAAGGACTCCGTCAGCATAACAAGTTTCAAGACACATAAAATACCTAATTTCTTCCAACCCCAATAACATCACGTCCCTACTTAGCAACTAGACTTAATGAAAATTGGGATACATACTGTAAAGTGGATGTTCTCTCAGTGTCGATTGTCAACCAATATTTTATTATTAGCCTACATTACTTCAGTTATCTGCCTGCACAATTGTTTTTCTATTAACGTTTAAATTTTTTTTTTTTTTACTTAATTCGTACATTTTTTCTTTACTTGTATTTGCAATTGTAATGTTCACTTTTGCTTTTAAAGGCCCCCCCCCCCCTACCATTTTTAATATTGTAAATGTTGTTTGCTTATTTGTTGATATTTTATTGTGGAGTCATCAGTGAGGAGAAGTTGTTCGTTTTTAGCAAGAAACCATGCTTCAGTATAGTTTTTATCATTGCCGGGTGCAACTGATGCAAAAACAAAATTCACTTAGCTTACAATGGACCCCCTGGTGTGATGGGTGTACTGAGTGCACCTGGTGATTCTCAACAGGTTTGAATCTGCACACGGTTATCTGTTTACTAAATCAATACTTCCCTTAAACCTGTGCGTTGGATAGATTTATTAATTGCCCAGCACGGGACTTGTCCTTTATACCATTTAATCACTTTAAAAAGTTTTATGTTTTCAGTTGTAATTGAATCAACCTCACCTTCCATATTATGTAAATATACAACGGGATCATGACGTATGGTTATGTTTTTATAATTGTATTATTTTACAACACCATCTAGAGCTATAGATGTTTGCATACAAAGTTCCCCTCGTTAGATAGTGCTCCTCCGCTCATAATTGTGCAATTATTATTATGATCAGTAAAATCTTCCCTCATAAACAATGTCTTTACATACAATCACTTAAAACAAACTTTTAAACCTAAGACATATCTATAATGTGATAATGACCATGCTTCAACCTAAGTGTTGGATAGATTTACGAAAACAAAAATCACTTTAGCTTACAATGGACTGTCAGCGAGGGGTAGATTTATTAATAGCTTGTTTGTGGCTAACTCAACCTATCCTTACCCAATGTAACCTAATCTAACCTATCCTAATTCAATGTAACCTAACTTAACATCATATTTATTTGATATAAAAATATTTTTGTTAAAAAAATGATGAATTTAATCTAGGTAAACAGCTAACCTAACCCAATGTAACCTAATCTGGCCTATCCTAATCCAATGTAACCTACCCTAACTTGATATAAAAATTTAACCTAGCCTAATATTATAACTTAACCTGTCCTAGCCCAATGTAACTAAATCTAACATAGAAAACACGACTGCCTGGTATATTGCACACCCATTGTGAGAAACTGAGACTTAGTTGGGATTATTGAAAATTCATTTTTATAAACATGGCTGGTGGGTATATTGAACACCTATTGTGGGATTAATACATTTCTTTTAAGATACTGAGTGCAACGCCGAGTCCCACCCTTACCGTCTATCATTCGTGGGTAGTCCACTGTTTCAAATTAGGTAATTAATATGTGCATTATTCAATGGCGCTCACCCTCACTGGTCTATCTATCCCTGTCTCCCATTAGCTCAAGCGTGTTCGTCGATGTAAATGTAGCTGATAAAAAATTAATAAGAAAAAACTTATATTAATTTATTTTAAGGTTTTTAAATACTATGGGGCACCAAATTTTATTATTAGCCTACATTACTTCAGTTATCTGCCTGCACAATTGTTTTTCTATTAACGTTTAAATTTTTTTTTTTTTTACTTAATTCGTACATTTTTTCTTTACTTGTATTTGCAATTGTAATGTTCACTTTTGCTTTTAAAGGCCCCCCCCCCCTACCATTTTTAATATTGTAAATGTTGTTTGTTTATTTGTTGATATTTTATTGTGGAGTCATCAGTGAGGAGAAGTTGTTCGTTTTTAGCAAGAAACCATGCTTCAGTATAGTTTTTATCATTGCCGGGTGCAACTGATGCAAAAACAAAATTCACTTAGCTTACAATGGACCCCCTGGTGTGATGGGTGTACTGAGTGCACCTGGTGATTCTCAACAGGTTTGAATCTGCACACGGTTATCTGTTTACTAAATCAATACTTCCCTTAAACCTGTGCGTTGGATAGATTTATTAATTGCCCAGCACGGGACTTGTCCTTTATACCATTTAATCACTTTAAAAAGTTTTATGTTTTCAGTTGTAATTGAATCAACCTCACCTTCCATATTATGTAAATATACAACGGGATCATGACGTATGGTTATGTTTTTATAATTGTATTATTTTACAACACCATCTAGAGCTATAGATGTTTGCATACAAAGTTCCCCTCGTTAGATAGTGCTCCTCCGCTCATAATTGTGCAATTATTATTATGATCAGTAAAATCTTCCCTCATAAACAATGTCTTTACATACAATCACTTAAAACAAACTTTTAAACCTAAGACATATCTATAATGCGATAATGACCATGCTTCAACCTAAGTGTTGGATAGATTTACGAAAACAAAAATCACTTTAGCTTACAATGGACTGTCAGCGAGGGGTAGATTTATTAATAGCTTGTTTGTGGCTAACTCAACCTATCCTTACCCAATGTAACCTAATCTAACCTATCCTAATTCAATGTAACCTAACTTAACATCATATTTATTTGATATAAAAATATTTTTGTTAAAAAAATGATGAATTTAATCTAGGTAAACAGCTAACCTAACCCAATGTAACCTAATCTGGCCTATCCTAATCCAATGTAACCTACCCTAACTTGATATAAAAATTTAACCTAGCCTAATATTATAACTTAACCTGTCCTAGCCCAATGTAACTAAATCTAACATAGAAAACACGACTGCCTGGTATATTGCACACCCATTGTGAGAAACTGAGACTTAGTTGGGATTATTGAAAATTCATTTTTATAAACATGGCTGGTGGGTATATTGAACACCTATTGTGGGATTAATACATTTCTTTTAAGATACTGAGTGCAACGCCGAGTCCCACCCTTACCGTCTATCATTCGTGGGTAGTCCACTGTTTCAAATTAGGTAATTAATATGTGCATTATTCAATGGCGCTCACCCTCACTGGTCTATCTATCCCTGTCTCCCATTAGCTCAAGCGTGTTCGTCGATGTAAATGTAGCTGATAAAAAATTAATAAGAAAAAACTTATATTAATTTATTTTAAGGTTTTTAAATACTATGGGTGTCTATATTTAGCTTATCTTTACTCAATGTAGTGTACTAAACATTATGCATTAGCTCAAGCGTGTTCATCGATGTAAATGTAGCTGATAAAAAAAAAAAAATTAATAAGAAAAAAACTTATATTAACTTATTTTAAGGTTTTTAAATACTATGGGTGTCTATATTTAGCTTATCTTTACTCAATGTAGTGTACTTAACATTATGCATTAGCTCAAGCGTGGTCATCGATGTAAATTTAGCTAATAAAAATTAATAAGAAAAAAACTTATATTAATTTATTTAACGGTCTTTAAATACTATGGGTGTCTATATCTAGCTTATGTTTACTCAATGTAGTGTACTAAACATTATGCATTAGCTCAAGCGTGTTCATCGATGTAAATATTGCTGATAAAAATTAATAAGAAAAAAACTTATATTAATTTATTTAACGGTCTTCAAATACTATGGGTGTCTATATTTAGCTTATGTTTACTTAATGTAGTGTACTTAACATTATTAATTAGCACAATCGTGTTCACCGATGTAAATTTATCTGATAATAAATAATTAAGAAAAAAACTTATATTAATTTATTTTACGGTCTTTAAATACTATGGGTGTCTATATTTAGCTTATGTTAACTTATTGTAGTGTACTTAACATTATGCATTAGCTCAAGCGTGGTCATCGATGTAAATTTAGCTGATAATAAATAATTAAGAAAAAACTTATATTAATTTATTTTACGGTCTTTAAATACTATGGGTGTCTATATTTAGCTTATGTTTACTCAATGTAGTGTACTAAACATTATGCATTAGCTCAAGCGTGTTCATCGATGTAAATATAGCTGATAAAAAAAAATTTATATTAATTTATTTTAAGGTTTTTAAATACTACGGGTGTCTATATTTAGCTTATGTTTACCTGGGTTATAAAAAAAAAACAATCATAGTGCCATAGAAAGACCACCCACGAAGAAGAAAGAAGAAGAAGAAAGAAATGTTTTAATTCAATTACACCATAAAAAAAAAAAAAAAAAAAAATATATATAACTCTATCTCACAAATTAGTAATTATAAAAAAAAAAAAAAACGATCATGGTGCCATAGAAAGACCACCCACGGGTCTCGACGGGGGGGGGATAAGCGCAGAACCTCAGACCACCCACGAGGGGTAGCATGACGGGGGGTGGGGTAGATGGGGTAGCTCGACGGGGGGTGGGGTAAGCGCCAGAAACTCAGACCACCCACGAGGGGTAGCATGACGGGGGGTGGGGTAGATGGGGTAGCTCGACGGGGGGTGGGGTAAGCGCCAGAAACCCCCTTTCTATACTACTGATGTCTTGCATGCGTGATGTACTATATAATTGACGTCATAATTGCATGTGACTGTCATGTGTGGATTTGGAGTCTACGCCATAGTAATCAAGAGATCGGTGAGCACTCATTCCTTCATAATTACATATTATTAATTATTACATTTACAATACATATATGAAAGTGGCGCAGTCGGTAGGGGGGTCAAGGAGTTATTACGGTGCGGAAAAACTACCGTTGTTTATGAACCAGCCCTTAGTTTTTATGATAACCGGATTTTCCCTATTATCGCAAGCTGTTGGATAAGGCGTATAAAACCGGCTTACAATCCATTGTATTATGTAATCAATATAATTTTGTAGGGGTTCGTATGTCGTTGTCAGGAAAAAAAAAATATGGTAGTTACACAATCAGGAAAACCAGGATTTGATTATAAACTAGAATTTTGATGATGATGGGGTGGAAGAAGAAAAACTGGCTAAAATGTGTTGTAGGCAGTAAACTATTATTATGCGGTAGAGCTTTTCGAAATTGAGCGGGAAAAATGGTTTTATTCTTCTCTCTTCTTCAAGTTACAGCCGGATGGCTGGTTGGCAGCAACATGTGACTTCGATGCCTCCACTCCCCTCGATCCTGGTACGCTCTCTTCAGCTCCACGTTTTATTATAATAAGCAAATTGCTGAACTTTTTTAGAGGACTCGTATTGATCTTCCCTGGATCACGCAAAAATCAGTGAGAGACTATTTGATATTTAATTTACTCCGTAAGCTATAAAGATTTGGTCCATGGAAGTATTAGGGCCTTATGGGACTATTTTAAGTATACTTACAGGTACAGATTAGAAACTAGTGTTAGTGTGATGAACTAGTAAAATAGAATATACAAGTACTACAAACGGTACAGTAAATTGTGCGGTGATCCCAACGCGCCTTCTTGGCACCGATTTTTAGAAAAATTTATAATGTTTTTTGGATAAATACACGAATTATTATTATTATTAAACGCAATATCATCGTACCAAGTTACAGAACCAGTTCAAAACTGCCGAAAACATGGTAGTGTGCCCGGCATTGACAGGGGAATATTAACGTTAACGTGCAGTGTGTGTACACGCACACGTCGACACGTTGAGTCCTGGTCACCTTTGAATTAACCACGTAACTGTACTATGTTCCCCAAGTGGTTGGAATCCACTATAATCAGGACATCCACCCCATCAGTCAACTCCTTAAAGCTTAAAGCAGAAATGCTGAAAGCAGGCGTTGGAAAACACAAAGCTTTTTGGTGTTGCCATTTATCCTTGAACTTTACATTGTGAGAAATTGCCAAATTGTTGTCTAGTCCTCTGTTAAGTAAAGTAAAGTAAATTTTTATTTCCTTCAAAATATAGATTTACAATAATTTTATAAGTATAAAATCAGTAGGAGGAGACCCTTTAGGAAGAGCCTGTGCTTAATAATCCAGTTCTTCCGGTTGCCGGCAGCTATACCAAGTTGAATCCAGCGGACCAGAGCAGGTTCAAAGCTGCAGATAACTTGGTCGTGTGCACAGTGCCGGTAGGGAAACATGATAGGACTTGTCCTGGTCACCTCCGAACTAATCGTGTGACTTCACTGTGTTTCCCAAGTATTTCGGAATCCACCATAATCAGGAGGTCCACTGTCCTATGGGCCCACACCGTGGCCTGGGACTGTGTCCAACCATACTACTTCTTCCGGTTATGTGCATCTTCTGGTGACAAGCCAAGGGTCCTGAGGTCCTCCCTGACTTTTGTTTCCAGGGACATCTTTGGTTGGCCGAGTGGTCTGGCGCCCTCCACCGAATTGTCACTCATAATTACAGCACCAAAAATTAAAAATACCCTAAATCACCTATGATATTGTGGATGATGTAGACCTTTACCGACGACTTACATAAACCAAACCTGGCGTTGTTAATTAAATATGAAATAACGTCCAATCCATGGGGGGGGGGGGGGGATTTCTACCATATGTTCGACATCCTCTTCAGGGCTATATTCAGGTATAACAAACCCAACCGGTTTTGACCTGACAAAAAAAAAGTTATAGTACTGTATTGATAAAAATAATGTTACTATTTTTATTTCTCTATAGGCTATAGGCCATCATCAGGCTAGGAACCACTATAGTAATTGTTATGGTCAATCCTATCGATGATTTAAAAAATTAATATTTTGTAAATAATTAATTAAAATAATTATATTTTAGACCTTTCCTCTCACCGGCTTATAACGTTTAAAAAATGAATTCCACTTATGATAGTTTTACCAACGTTCGTGGGAGCTACCCTTACATCCCCCATTTTCTAATATTAGTAGATCTTGAGATCCATAAGTTAAGTATTGAAGTTAAGTATCTCTTTGTTGCTGTCGTGGGTGCCGCAGTGCGCGGCACACTGTCGGGTCACAAGTCAATTGCTCAGTCAATATAATTTCTTCAAGGCCATTATACTTGTTGCGTGCTGAATGTCAACATTGATTTTAACAGATCTGTTGGTACTGAAGCGTGCCCTAGAACTAAATTATGATCATGTGTATAAGTGGGCTATATAACTAATGCAGAAATTAAGAGGGGCGTGTAGAGTAGTGGTTCGGACTCTGACTTTCACCCGAAAGGCTGTTGGTTCGAGTCCCACACTTGCTGCATTTACTGGCCACACTTCGTACGGCATGGAAAGCAAGCGATCCCGGGCCTTCATAGTTGAGTGTAAGAGAGGTCTTTATAGTCTCAACTCCGCTTTGTAAAAGAACAAAAAAGACAATATTTATTTAAGAGGAAGCTGAATTTATATGTTGGCCCAATGGTTCGCCCCAAAGTCTGCAATATATGAGACAGAGAGAGAAAGAGAGAAAATACTAATTTCAAATATTGACTAATTATTAGCCATTCTAATTAGTTTTCAAATGGATCTCATTCATGTGTAAAGTATTAAAATCAAACAAATTTGCACAATTTCCACATAAACATATATATTGTTAAACGTTAAAAAATTAAAAATCAGATACAGCTGTTTCGGTGTTACACCATCATCAGATGGATTAATTTTTTAACGTTTAACAATATATATATTTATGTGGAAATTGTGCAAATTTGTTTGATTTCAAGAATTTACACATTATGTTTCGTTTCCACGAAGTCACGAGAGAAACCCTATATTGGATCTCATTCATTTGCCCTGTGGCTAGAGTGGGTAGCCTACTCTATAATGGTTTATTATTTTTAATTATTAATAAAAAAAAGTAATTTTGCAGTGCACTACTCAAAGATCGCTCGATAAGTGGAAGCTTCAGCGTGATAATTTCCTTTTCTATTAATTTTTACTTTCCAATTTATACGTAGCATAAGGAAAGCTTTGTGATGGTCGAAATTTTCGATTCCAAGTTTTCAACGGATTTACACGTTTTGAGGTCCCAGGAACCAAAAAAAGTGGTTTTTACGAAATGTCTGTCTGTCGCTCTGTCTGTGCGTCGATTTTTTTTTGCTAACTCAATTTTGGGGGGTTTTATTCTCAAAAAACGTCTAAAAAAATTATTTCTCAAAAGCGGCTCCAACGATTTCTTTTAAATTCACATATATTGTAGTCGTCATTAAAGTCAACAAAATGCGGTGGGTCGCGTGCCCCTTGATAATTTGCTTCTGGGAGTCAAAAAATAAAAATAACTTAACTAATTTTCATGAAAAATTACTAAAAAATAATTTTTCTGTGGAACCTTTCTATCGATGATTTCTACCTTCAGATATGTGTTAGGTGTTCAATAGAGTAACAAAACCAAACCGGTTGCTTTCCCAAAAGAATATTTCGTTCTGGAAAAAAAAAAATTTTGAAGAAATTATGGAAAATACATTGCTTGCCCTGTCATTGTTACTACTGTTGAAATGAAATGAAATGAAAAAACGACTCTATTGCAAACAAAAGGCGAACTGTTACTGTTACAATATATTGGTCTGTTCGTTCCAGAATATGCAATTGAGTTTTAAGGGGTTTTTAATATATTGAGGTGGACTGGTTTTTTGTACAAAAACCTAAAGAATCATATAAGGAACAATCGAACAAAAAATATACCTGCAGCTGATTTCTGTTCAAACAGCAGTAATAATGTTATAGATATTTAACTTTTTGAACAGTACGAGTATTCTACGGACTTTCCTCGCTAAATAAAGACAACTATTGTTCTCTACAAGGTTTTGTTACAGTACCGGTGCTACAGCAGTAGTAAAATATTTTTATTGTTTATCCGATAATGTTGGTTTAAGCGTGCCTTATACTAGCGACATGACCATGACCCCCGTAATGTGTAGGGGTCGTAAATTCTTTTTAATTGCCGAATATTTACAGAATGCCAACATTGCTGTTTTAGGAAGCCCCCAAATTATGCTCAGAGCTATATAAATGCAGGTTATTTGGCTGATATTTTCATTCGTGCTTAGAACCTTCCAAGTAGTGAGATGTTAGAGGCTTTACAAGTACGGTAATTTCTATGTTAATTTTTAATGTTTGTGTAATATTGATGAAAATAATTAATTTCTCGTTCCACAGTTGCAAACAAAAAAAGCTCCAAAGTCTGTCTATTTCTCGTAAGGATTTACCGTTATTCCTTCAAATCGGTTTAATGAACTTAATTGGGAGTTTCTAAAGCAATAAAATATTTCAATTGAGATAATGTAAATTTCCCGGGAAAACGTAATTTTATTTTGAACCACTTGCACATCTTTTTGGATATGGTTCGAAAAATTAATTGATTCCCTAAAAAAATATGTGACCACTCCTTGTTTACAAAACATTTTGAAATATGTCCCTTAATTCTCTAAAGTCGTCTGTTCCAAGGTCCTTGGCAACACACAAGGATAAACCCCCAGCATCAGGGTGAACTGCTTTCGAGGTCGAGCAAAAAAATATTGGCCAAAATAATCCGTCATAAGGCGGGGTTTCCACATACGTCAATGGTCAATGGTAAATATGGTTTTGACGTGGTAACAGATATTTTTAGTATGTCTTTAATGTCTGCTACCAAAGATGGTGCAACGCTTATTGTTATGTTTCTTCTTCGAATTTCTTGAAGAATTCTTTGCATTTTCATCGCCCACAATTCTGATTTGTTTTTTTTTCGTTGGTTTTAGTCGGAGAGCCATGGCGCAGATGCTGGGCCGGACTTGGACCAGGAAATGGAGAAAGTGTTTGCCATGGATGGGGATAAATTCGACCTTAATAAAATCTCGTCCTCGCCGGATACTGAGCGACTTAATCGCCGCAGCTACAGCGACAGAGATTTTCAGCGTAAGTATTTATTCCACTAATCCATAACTTATGACTACCATCAGGTCAGCATAAACCTAGTGCAAGGCAAATGACTTATCTAAGAATAAGTGCTAAGTATCCTTTTTTATGACCACTTGGCTAAGCCATTAGCAGGTCGAGGTACAGCAAAAGCTTAGTGATGCCTAAATAAAATTTTAATTTATCCTAAATAAATCACAAAGAATGTAAATTAACTCACTTCCCCCCTCTCTGCATTGCGAAACAGAGGGGACGCTGTAACATCTTATCATAGAATGCAACATTTCCTCAATGATCAGTGTATGAGGTCAACGTGAGAGATGTTTCGCAGATTTCTAGAAATTTCCGGTTAATTGAATGCAAATAAATTAATGAATGTATCCGCTTGACCTCTGCAGTCGCCTCAATGAGTAAATTAGTACTTGTGCTGAGTTACGACACGTCTCCGATCGCATAGTGCGTACAGACTCGGTCCAACACAAGCCCGCTACCGCCTTGCCACCGAAGCCTTGCCACCGTAACTAATCCGAAGGAAACTAAGTGGATTAAAGTTTCGCTTCTATAAGAACTTTAGTTTGATGTGAAATCTAATTTAAGGCAACTTACATTCACAAGGAGGAAAAAACGCTGCTGCTGGAAATGTTGCTGCACATCTCATGGAGCCGTGTTCAAGGAATAGTACCCTCTGCCAGCAACCATTTTAGTTTTTTTTAAACTGTATTTATTTTTTGCAGAACATCGAAAGAAGTCGTACCCGCACGTATTTCCTCCCCTCAAATCCATTCGCCCCCGACGTGTAACGTCCCCCCGTCCTTCCATATCCGAAGAAGCTCATGTAAGTTATTTAATTAATAATCAATTAATTAAATTAAGGGTAACTACAGCCATAAAATAATCTAGTGGTCCACGGACAAAAAAGGTTGGGAACCCCTGTTTCACAGGATAAATGCTCGAGTTTGGCATAATGATTATTTCGAACCTACTTTTATTGTTATCGTTATATTTTCTAGGAAGGTGAGGAGCATGGGTCGAGAACGGATCCAATGGTAGTGGTTGTTCCCCCCATGTCCGATGACGAGACAGAGCGGTTCGAGTCGGTACGAAGTGGTAGCAGTGAGTCGGAAGCTCCTCTGTCAGAGAGAGCGGCAGGAGAGGGTTTTGATGCTGGATACGCAAGTCAGCTGGATGCATTGCGGCGAGTACAGTTCCAAATCGGTAAGTAACTAACATTTTGTAATTCAATAGAATAAGTAGAAGTGTTGACGAACCATTGGTGGTGAGGATAGGGAGAAGGACATTGCATGGCAAAATGTAACATGTAACCAGCCATTGAAAAAAAAAAACGTACCATGTAAGCCCAGGATTCAAAAAATATTTTTGGCGCGCTCGAATGTCCCACCTGTCCTATATAGAACAGACCTCTAGAATTCTGCAATGGGTCGGCCACGTCAAGAGAATAACAGCCGGTACGTGAAGAAGTAGTTGGAAGAGGAAATAGAGGATGCTCGAGGGATTAGGACTCATGAAGCTATATTGAAGACCATCTAGTTAACAAATAGTTACCTATGAGTTAGAAAGTTATGAAATTCAGACTATATGAGACTATGGTAGTAATGTTGCAATTGTTATTTTTATTTTTCAGGTGAAATCCCGGAACTTCCTGATTCGCCAACCGACGAGGCCACAGACTCATTGGAAGTGCCACCCATCCCGAAGGACCGTCGTGACTCACGTGACAGCCAGAGGGGAGACGAGGACAAGAGGCGGAAACACCGGTAAGAGTGCAGATTTGATTGGGGGTGGAGAGGATAGCTTGAAGGAGACGGCAACGCTTCGGACACGTAAAGCAAATGGATAACAGTAGGAGAGGATAGCTTGAAGGAGACATCAATGGGTTGGACACGTAAAGCGAATGGATAACAGTAGGAGAGGATAGCTTGAAGGAGACGGCAATGGGTCCGACACGTAAAGCGAATGGATAGCAGCTGGATAGGATAGCTTGAAGGAGACGGCAATGGGTCGGACTCGTAAAGCGAATGGCTAACAGCAGGAGATGATAGCTTGAAGGAGACGGCAATGCTTCGGACACGTAAAGAGATTGGATAACAGTAGGAGATGGATTCGGCATTAGCCCATCGTCAGGTTGAACAGGGAAAGAACTTCGGTGTTAGCTTTCAGGAGAACAGGAGGGACTTAGGGAATACTTTTCAAACTGACGATGGCCTAGTGCCGAAATCGATTGGTTCATTAGATTTTTTCTGTGGTAACTACAAAACTAGGTTATCATTTTAAAATCATTTAATTAATTAGTATTTTTGTTTCTTGTTGTGCAGACATCACCACCACCACCATCATGGCCGCCAGCACCGAAAGTACAGCCTGCAGGAGGACCTGGTGTCCCGGAAAAGGGCTGGGTCAGAGTTTTCTGCAGCAGAAACCACGAGGCGATCGAGTATTCGTCCGGAAGAGGCCGGGACCTTGGAAGCTGTTGATGTCGAGAATTTAGAAAGTAAGTTAAGGAACCAGAAGCCATAGCACCAACGCAACGCCAAGGAATAACTTACCCGGGGAATTATATTTACTCGGTACTTTCCGTACTACCATGACTTACAGGCAGCCCACCTCAGCAGACTAGCCATGTGTCCCCATTGCGACTTCCAAACAATGGATGCTGCACATCTGTACAGCTGCCCAATTCTTACTTAGGGAAGGCGGATACTGTCACTAGCAGAGTCATCACTTAGACCTTAGACTCGTATCTGTACTTTGTTAAGTCATGCTTCCGCTTGTCACAGCTTGTCCTTTATCGCTTGTAGCCTGTTTAGGTTGACATCGAGGACGTATGCCAGCTTGCCAATGGCCCAAAATTCTTACGGAAACAATAAAAATAATGCCCACAATCCATGGGGTCGTTGCCATTGGACAAGGAACCAATAAGGTTCAAAAAACGTCCTTCAGGGCATTATAATTATTACACTACATATTTAAATAAATAAATATTGACTTGTCGTTCTATTACGAAGCCAACCTAGCGGAGTTAGGGCTACAAAGCCCTCTCGTACACCCAATTAGGAGAGCTCGGGACCGCCTGCTTTACATGCCCTCCGAATTATGGCCAGAAAATGTAACTAGTGGGGGACTCGAACCAACAGCCTTTCGAGTGTACCACTACTCTACATGTCCTGACTGTTCAGCGAGGCGCCTGACGGCAGAAAGGCCAAGGGTGGGTGTTGCCTAGTAAGTAAGTGGCACCAGAAATTCAAAAAATATCCATGGTGGGAGCGATTGTCCCATCTCTCTTATATATATAGTATAAGTCAAGAATACTGCTGGGTTTGCAGAGTACCTACTGTATATGAACGTATACAATATTTCGTTTGTTTATGTTTCAGGTCGGCGATTCGACGATGTTCGCCGGTACCCGAAGCTGCCGTCACGCGGCTCGGGTTTGTCTGTGATACGGATTGGAAGGAAGGAGGGGGATCCAATGAGTAACGTAGTGCCTATAGTCAGTGATAAGAAGACGATCGATCACAGTCCTCACGCTGTAAGTTCTTCTTCTTTCTTCTTTAAATGTCTCTTCTATCGAAGATTGGCGATCATCATGGCATGCTGCTCTGAAAAGGGAAGTCGTGCTTCTGCCAAGCCACTGCCCTAAGTTTTTCAACCAGGATATTCTTCTCCTGCCGGGAGTCCTCAGTCCTTCCATCTTCCCATGGATTATTGCATGCGATACAGGCGATACTTTTCGTTCCTCATCACATGGCAGAAGTATGTTAGTTTCCGTTTCTTAACCGTCAGCAGCAACTCTGCTTCTGTATCAATTCGCCTCAAGTTAATGTATGCGTGAATTCTATTGTAGTCATCATCATCAATAACACGTTAGCCTCTTCCACTGCCTACTGCCTCTAATTCTAATTAGTCAACACGTCCCCTAGTACTAGTCCCTTACTCCTGAGACCATCCTCAATCTGCTTTCTTGCCTTTTCCTTGGTCAACCTCTTCATCGTGTTTCCTCTATTTCTTCCTACAGTCATTGCCTCGCGCTCCTGCAGTTATCCATTCGCTTTGCGTGTCCGAATCATGAGACAGGGAGAGCGGTGTGGGCTGTATTAGAGAGGGGGTACATGCGCCCTAAGTTGGGCGCGCTGACCGTCACTGAAGCGCTGCTACTGACCACGATCTTAGTGGCGAGAACGGGGCTGGACGGCAGTGGAGAAGGGAAGAGGAAACAAAAACTAGGCACTCGCGAGTAAATGATGTTAGAAATAATTGCAAAAATTAGAGAATGGCATGCGATCGGTTTTACAAACGATTGCGTGTCCGATCCAATCGTTCTGTCACCCCGAACTCTCTTCTCATCACTTCATTTCAAATCCTGTCCCTTTTGTTCTGCGTTGGGCTGTTTCGATGAACCTCATCTCAGCCGCGTCTTGTTTGTTGGTCGTTACAGGCCTGTGTCTCTAAACGGTGCGTCATAATTAGTGTAAAGTAAGTTTTAAATAACGTAGTCATCATAATCAGGTCTAGAGTTTTTTTTATAAGAGAGATGGTGTTATCGCCGCATTTTGAGAATACCTTGGCAAGACCATGTAACTAATGAGGAAGTCCTAACCCAAATAAATGAAAAAAGGACCCTTGTTGCATCCATATCCACTAGGAGGGCACGCTGGATCGGACACCTACTTCGGCATGATAACTTAGTCTGCTGCATCATTGAAGGGACAATAGAAAGCGTAAATCGACGGGGACGGCCACGAAACGAGTATCTCCAACAAGTTAAAAATGATTTGGGGATAACGTCCTATGTGGAGCTGAAGAGGACATGTCAAAATCGCGGAGACTGGAGACATCGCTGCAATATGTTGCTGCCAACCAGCCATCATCCTGCTGTAACTTGAAGAAGGGGACATTCGAACCTGCCGAAATTTTTTTTTTTTTTAATCCTGGGGCCACCAAGTCCTTCCAAAAGCTGGTCGAAATATATTTTTGGTGGGAAGTGAACAATGTCCCATCTCTCCTATAAAGTTGCACCGATGTGATAGAAATGCCTCCTCCCCTCCATACTTGTCACTCCACTTCTCATTCAGTACTTCTTCTGGTAGCAGTCCCACTCTCCTGAGATCGTGCTCAATCTGGCTTCTGTATCTCTTCATTGGTCATCTTCGTGTCCCTATACCCTCTATTTCCTTTTACAGCCACTTCTTCGCGCACCGGCTGCTGTCCCATTTTTTCCGTGATCGAATCAGTGCAATTGTCTTCTCGCTATTCTTTCCGATTGATTAATTTCACTCTTCTGGCTGGTGTACCATAATGCTATGTAGGTTGGTGGCGATGTAGTCGTGGGCAGTTGGGGGTTCTAAATACTTTGAATTCTCAGGGAGCATGTTGTTAATTGAACTTATGCCTTTCCAGGTGTTCGTTCAACTGGATGAGTTGTCTGGCTCTGGAGACGAGCGCGAATGGAAAGAGACTGCCCGCTGGATCAAGTACGAGGAGGATGTTGAAGAAGGTGCAGATAGATGGGGACAGCCGCATGTCGCATCCCTGAGCTTTCACAGTCTCCTCAACTTGAGGCGATGCCTCGAGACAGGTTCGTAGATCAATACAGAGCGTTGGCGTAAGGGACATGTAGAATAGCGGTACGGACTCTGACTTTCACCCGAAAGGTTGTTGGTTCGAGTCCTACACTTCCTACATTTTCTGGCCATGCTTCGGAGGGCATGTAAAGCAGGCGGTCCCGGGTCTTCCTAGTTGAGTGTAAGAGAGGGCTTTAAAGCCCTAACTCCGTTAGGTTGGCTTAGTAATAGAACAAAAAAGTCAATATTTAATAGTGGAACGGACTCTGACTTTCACACGAAAAGTTGTTGGTTCGAGTGCTACCGTAGGTGCATTTTCGGAGGGCATGTAAAGCAAGCTGAGTGTAAGAGAGAGGTCCTAACTCAGCTAGGTTGGCTTAGTAATAGAACAAAAAGTCATTATTATTAACTTATAAGGCAAAGATGTTATTACAAGCAATGAAAGCTCATTGGTAATTCAGTGTTGATGAAGGTAATGGTAGATAGGGCCAGCCGCGTACCCCGTCTCTTCTTCAGTCTCCTCAAGTTGTGGCAATGCTTCGAAACAGGTTCGTAGATGAGGTAAAAGACCGAACTACGACACAGGAGGGATTGGCCCAGCTATGTGGCACGCCGTCAATTAATGGTCTACCAGCCAAGGACGGGAGTTGGCTGAAGAAGAAGAAGAAGGTTCGTAGGTCAACTTAAGGCCATCGTATGCGTTTTCAAACCAAGGAAAGGCTCCCCAAGTTATCCGTAATTCTGGAAGACAGTGGCATTTTGAAAGTAGCCCCAATTTCTGCATTTACTGCAGTTATTATTCTAAGTTGAAAGATTTGCTTGGTTTACCATGGCTCATATTTGAGGAGATGATGACCGGTTAACTTCTAGACGATACTGACAGGGCTGGGGTACCTACTGCTAATTTATTTTCAACCGCCTGCAAGCCATTCTGTCTATCCCCTCTTTTGAATTGTGAAAAATGTCGGTAATTTCTCTGTTCGTTTCAGGTGTCGTCCTTTTGGATCTAGAGGAGAAAGATCTGCCTGCTGTGTCGTACCGCATAGTCGAGCAGATGGTGACAGATGAACTTATAGACGAAGGAGACAGAGCTACGGTTCTGCGGGCTCTACTACTTAAGCATCGCCATGTGAACGACCACGATCGCTTCCGGTTTGGTATGAAGCGAAATTTCTCGAGTTACACTAGTTTGCAGGTAAGCTTGCATGCAATATATATATTAATTAATAAAATAATGAAAAAACGGCGGTGTATACAGTGATTCCTTTAAATAAAGGATTCCTCAATGGCAAGTTTGGACATTTTCACTTATATGCCAACAGATTTTACATGGGTGGCTTTATATCAATTCAATGCATTGCCTTTATGCAATAAAGTAAGCTCACAGACCTGTTGTTGTGTAGCTGTGCTAACCTGTCTAACAATTCGAATCGTTTATTCGAATCCCACCAAGTCCAGTTTTTTCCATATCCTTTAATTACTCAGATGATGGGCAATTGCATTGAAAAAGCAGGGCCTGAATATTTGAGATTCAATTTTTATTATTTCTCACTAAAATGACTGAATTAATTTTAAAATATACAATACTAAGAACTAATCAATCAAAATACAAATTACAAGCTTTTTGCAAAAAAATCAATTAATTTTAAAATTCCAATTTCTCCAATTTTTTCTGTGGAATTCTGCCTACCTGTAGTTTTTGTAAGAAAACCGGATGGTTGAAACCTTGCGGCAGTAACAATTCAAATTTCAAAAGAATAAATTATGAAAATATAACATACCTTAGAAAAAATGTTCCTCCACATTGGGGTGTACTGTATGTGGCCGTCACGAACACCGAAAAAACAAACAGGATTAAGGATGAGAAATTCAAAAATTGTGGCCCATTGACGGCCACTTACATATTTTACATCAAAATGTAGAATTAGTAAAGGTTGTGACAGTTCTTATAGCTCACATGGGTTTTGTTAAAGAAGTGGACAGCAGGTGTGGCCGATTGGCTGCCTCCTAATTGCATTTTAAAATAATTCTTCTGGTTCTATTCGAAGAACCAAAATTATAATCCTCAGGTTTCTAACCATAGGTTCGAATTTGCTTTTCTTACAAGTGCATATCAAATGTTTATATTTTTTCTTCTAAAGGTTAATGAAATGAATGTATCCGATTCACCTCTTAAGTCGTTTCTGTAGGTTAGTACCCGTGTGAGTTACGACTTGTCTCCGATCGCATGGCGTGCAGAGACCCGCACAAGTACTAGCACGCTAGCCCCTTGCCATTTAAGTTGATGCTGCTGTTCGAAATATACAATACATCTGCCTTGCGTACTATAAGGAGACCTGTGGGCCGATTATGGCAATTGGTATTAACTTACTCCTGGGGTTAAAACTGTTAGCAAACAAATTTTGAATAGCACTTTTCATTGTAAAATTATCTTGTTTACATTTTTAATACCGGGGGTTAATATTAACCCTGGTATTATAATCGCCATGATCGGGCCGCAGAAGTAGTAACAGTAGTCCCCAACTCTGTATCTCTATGCAAACGGTCCCTACCCCTAATGGATCTGACGCATGGCGCGTACGCTAAGTGACGGTTCACCTGAATTCACCCCCAGCTCAGTGCCAACGGCCTTACCATGTTGAATCCATTAGAGCAGAGCATGTTTCAAACTGCGGCAACTTGGTAGTCTGTACAGCGTTGGCAGGGGAACATGGTGGGACATGATAACGCGATAACATGATAGGCAGTATAAGTCGAGTCCTGGTCACCTCCGATTTAATCGTGTGACTTCACCATGTTCCCCAAGTGGTTTGGAATCCACTATAATCAGGAGGTCCACCCTGTTAGTCAACTCCCCTTTCCCCGAGGTGAAAGAGTCTGCCCTTAGAGTGCCTCAAGTTAACAAATAGACTCACTCCACCCGCCAGGCTGACAGGGTTGCTTAAAACAGAAATGCTGAAAGCAGGCGTTAGCAACAACAACAACCCCCTGCTCAGTGAAAGTACCAAACATGTCTAAGGAAATTATCACTTCAAAAACCTTGACTTCTAACGGTTGATTTTGTTTATTTTATATGCTAGTCCTTTCGGAGAGTTTCGGAGGAAGATAATTGCACGCTTTGCGACGCCGAAGAATTCGCCAAAGTATTACATTTTTTTCTCTAACGTTTTATTAGAGTTTTTTGTCCACAGTAGACTTCTGTAGCAAAGTTTTACTTCCTACATCACTCATTGATAATATACATCATTATAAACGTACTGTATTGTAGTATATCCTTTGCCAATACATTAATTTTAAGAAAAAATGTTTTAATAATGTTGTTTCTTCACTTTGTTCATTTATTTGCATGGAAACCACTGTTTTGACTCCTGTTACGTTGGGTATGGCCAATTTGTTTATTATTACCACTTGTGACATATTAGTTTATCCCCTTGGGTTACCTGCGACCATTTTTGGAGTATTTTATTTACTAAGAGAAGTAAATAATTAATTCTATGAAAAATGGACTAATGCGGCTGGTCGTAGTATCTAACTTTCTATTTAACTCGATCCCATACTTGGTTAAGTCGAGCTAACACCTGTTGGTAGCTTGGTTGAGCTTGCGCATTGACACTTGTAGTCGGTGTGGGTTCACATCGAGGAGTGAGCCAGTTTGCCAATGGCTAGAAATTCATTCGAATACAATACCAATAATGTCTTAAAACCGATGGGGTCGTTGGCTGGGCTAGGTTCATTGGGCCACACTGCAAGTTGGCCTACGTCCATGAAAACCCATCAATAATAATATGATGTACCCTTATTATGTACCCTTGTATCATTTCACTATGAGGAAAGTGTCGTAAGTTGATAGAAAGAGTTCAGTTCGATAATATAGAATTGTTAATGTATCGCAACGGAAAAGAATTTTAAATTACCTGTTGCTATACGATATAATTTCATACACATCTCATAGCTATAACTGACAGCTACCTACTGCCTTCGTAGAATTAAGGAGTGTCCAAATTTTTGGAAAACTATACGGCGTGAGAGCTTATTGATTAAATTGTCGTTCCACATTTGCTATATTGGCAAAATTGTGCTCACCTCCTGAAATCTATAAATGGCAATACTTTTGTTTATATAAATTATTGTTAATCTAAAAAGTAAAATAATCTAAAAGAATTAAGCAGATGGCATATATTACAGAACTGGAACTTACTTTATCAATTGTTATGGATTAACAATAGTTCACTAGACAAAATCTATTTGGTAGTATCACAATTTATATATTTCAGATGGTGTTCAAAAAGCATATTTGTCAATATAAGGGATCTAAATTGAGAATATTCAGCCCATGTTGTTTTTGAAGAAACAAAAATTGAAAGATTGCCCTAACTAATTTATGTTTAATTTTAATCGATCTCATCGCAACATAAGAAGTATGTTGCCTTATCTCTCCATACAATCTGACAGTAATCCATTGCCCATTGGGTAAGTTCGGCCTGGTTGGTGTTTATTTAATTTGATCTTTATCCTGAAAAATTGCAGTTACTGTCCATCACTGTGCTAAATACTGACGTGCTACCTGCCAGAAATTTTTATATTTAATTTTCTTACTTAGCATTGCTTGCGGTTTCAAAGCATGATTTTAGCTCTATATAGTCCCATAGCAGCATGACTTCGTTGACGGTTAAATCATTTATCATCGTTGGTAACCCCTTATTTGGTATAAAGTAGATAGAAACAAGAATGGCTTTTTCTAATACATTTTCAAATACGTGCAGGACTAGTTCCCCTGAAATTTCCATTTTTTTTAAACAAATGACTACTGAGTTTTTGCGACGAAATTATTTCCTCTGTCCACAACCGCAAACTTATTCCAATGGTACCTACACAAGATCTCACTATAAATCGATATTTTTCCCCTGAAACGTTACTTTAAAAAAAACACGATAAAGTGCCTTGTACAGACTTTATAGTATAGACTGTAGTAAACCAGAGAATGAAATGAAATGAAAAAACGACTTTATTGCAAACAAAAGCCGGAGTAATGTCAGCGTTTAAAAAAAAAACTTAGATGTATTTGTTATGAAGTATCCAATATAGGGTTTCTCTCGTGACTTTGTGGAAACGAAACATTACGTGTAAAGTATTAAAATCAAACAAATTTGCACAATTTCCACATAAAATTTAACTTAAACGCATATTGTTATGAAGTCTTCAAAAGATTAATCTAATAGTTTAGTTGCTGTGAATCGTGAAATAGATTAATTGCGTTAAATTAACTCAGGCGCTGTTTGTTTACAAAAAAAAAAATTGGGACGTCCTGCCCCATCCCTGCTCTTTAAGCTGTAACTAAGCTTAAACCTCTTTAACATCCTACCCTTTAGACAACCGTGTAGTTTCATATGGTTACTTATTATTTGTTTCAGAATTTGCACAGTGATGGGAAACCCCGGATTATTCCGTCTAACGCAAGTATTGACACCACATCACCTAGCAAGATTAACAGATCGAATTCTGTGGAGAAGCCGAACGGAGATTTTCATCATGCCGTAAGTTGATTATTTAACCACTAATTGTTACAATAAAGATTGTTATGGCCTGAAGTCGACGCATAACGATAAAGTAGCAGGAGCTGACGGGGTATGATTCCACTGCCTCCTGAACCATTGAAGTCTCACTCTCACACTCCTGCCTCTTCCATCGAAGATTGGCGATCATCATGGCATTTGTAGTTAGGATGACTGTACTAGGGAATTGTGATGTAGTGGTTTCCCTTTGCCTTCTGCATCCTTATGCCGTTCGCTGTTCATTGAGTTCCTTCGCCTTTGGGGCCAGTTTCCCAACCCTAAAACAAACGAGTGCCCTGCGCATAAAAGACTGTTTTTAGCTTATTCCAGCCCAAATCCCCTATCTGTTCAGTCGCCGTTACGCGCTTCCGTCTTCACCACGAGGAGACCCAGATTAGGGATATTCACGCCTTCACCTCTGAGACCAGAAGGCATTATTCAAAAGCTCAACTGCTTTACACTACCCCAAACTCCCTTCTAGCCATGACATACCTCCCTTAAGAATATTTGATATACATGTACATGTGTATTCCTAATATTCCTAATTTCTAAAACGCATTGACTACTTACTTCACTTTAGCGGCGTCTTATCGTATCTCCCATGGGATTGGCGGTGTGGATCTTCACCTTCCACCTGTCTTGTGCATCTTCTAGTGACAGGCCAAGGGTCCAGAGGTTCTCCCTCACTTTTGTTTCTAAGGACATCCTTGGTTGTCCTTGTAGTCTTGCACCCCCCACCGAATAGTTACTCACACGCTACAGCAGGTGGCCATCTTCTCTCCGTTTTGGTTGGCCCCACCAGGCTAACGTCCGTTCCCTGACTTTTTCAGTGGCTACCTGCGTCTCCGCTCTGGTATAGCTTCGTTCCTCCTGTCCGTCAACCTATTCCCGAGGGAGTAATGCTACATTCGCATCTCTGCTCCATGCAGCAGTTCCTCAGTGGCCAGCACTCTGCCCCGTACGTCATACACGGTACCACTACTTGTGTATACCGGTAGATGTGACCCTTCAATTTTTTCGGCATTCTCCTGTCCTTCAAAATCCCCGCCATATCTCACCACCGGGCCAGGCTCAACTGGGCTGTATTTTATTGTATGGTACAGTCGTAATACTGTTCAATATAGATTTATTTATTTATTTATGCAGATTGATATGAAAGAAGAGCAAACGTATCTGTCGTCGAGCGAAGATCTTCGTAATAAGACGGCAAAGGAGAGTATTCTACGGAAAATTCCAGCGGGAGCCGAAGCGACGACAGTTCTTGTAGGCGCTGTCGACTTTCTGGAGCAGCCGACTATTGCCTTCGCCCGACTGGCTGAGGGAATCCATATGCCTTCGCTTACTGAGGTATTCACGCAATAATTGGAACAGAGAAGAACGCTTTAACATCTGGCTGGTCCTCGAATGACGAATGCAAACTTGCCTCTATATTGAGGCTTAATATGGAGTTAGGCCCGGTACACACGGACTATTTGACACGTGCGAGTTGCCGCCGTATTTTGTTTTTGTAACAAATCGGCTTGGCCAATGGTTGGTTCAAAACCACAGGGTTTCACTTCAAAAGATTTCTCTGAGTTGACGTGTCGAGGGGAAAACCGCGTAATTTCGTGCGGTCGCCTGCCTCATGTTACCCTTAATCTGCCCCTAACTTATTAATAGTACATTTTCGGTGTAAAACTTATCCAGTACGTGATTTTGACAGGTACCCCGTATGTTGGGACATGTAAATTACAGTAGAGGTACGGACTTTCACCCGAAAGGTTGTTGGTGCCGAATCCCATAATTGTTACATTTTCTGGTCATGTAAAACTGGTAGTCCCGGACCTTTCTACTTAAATGTAAGAGAGTGCTTTATATCTTGGAAAGGTTCGCTTAGAACTACCATAGTTATTATTTTTTTAATAATTTTATATGCAGTAGATAGTGTGATTGCAAAATCTTATATTTACTCATGCTAGTATGATTTTTCAGGTGTCCATTCCAGTCCGGTTTCTATTTATTCTTCTAGGACCTTCTAAAGCTGATCTCGACTACCATGAAATTGGTCGATCTATTTCTACCCTTATGTCTAATGCTGTAAGTATTACTGTGTAAATATTCAGGCTTTCGGGTATGCTACATAGACGTTACATAGTACAAAAATTTTGCTGTTAGGCTCCGTTCGAAGTCCACGTACGGCAAGATAACTGCCAATTATCAAATTCCTGTAACCAATCTCATGTCAGCATGCATCCATCACGCTCATCGCATAGGCCATAGCTACTGTATTTGGTAATAGGTACTATAATACCTACCACCTACACCCAACATGAATAATTCGTGCTTACGTCTGTGACATTGTGTCAGTGGTAAGCTTGTCACGGCTTGTCTATTATCACTTGAAACCGGTTGACTTCGACGCGTACCAGTTTGCCAATAGCCAAGCATGCATATGGAAACAATATCAATAATGTTCGAAAATCCATGGGGTCAATGGCATTGCACAAGAGACCTATGGCCCAAAGAAGCCTTTCGGAACATTATATTTTACCATACACCCTATCATTTGAAATGACTGTTTTTATCTACTGCGCTATATAATACACATGAATTCATGTTGGCCTATACACTGTGCGACTGATATTTAGATTTAGTGGAATATATGCGCATTTAGCCTTTGAAATACAAGGGTTGTATCATGAGAACTAAAAATACGCATCCAATGCTTCGCTTATAAATTGAAAGGTTATATTTCACCGCCTGTTACATTGCGTCAATGGTAACCTTGACTCACCTTGTCCTTTATCGCTTGTAGCCGATGAAGGTTGATATCGACGACGGATACCGCACCAATTCATACGAAAACAATACAAATAAGGTCCGAAATCCATGGGTGGCATTGGACAAGGGACCAATGGGCCACTTGTAGGCC
The DNA here is from genome assembly GCA_963971405.1 of Psococerastis gibbosa. Classification (NCBI taxonomy): domain Eukaryota; kingdom Metazoa; phylum Arthropoda; class Insecta; order Psocodea; family Psocidae; genus Psococerastis; species Psococerastis gibbosa. The sequence continues at coordinate 4,851,055 of OZ020488.1, read as the reverse complement.
AAGTAGGCTTAGGTTCATAAAAAGTCCTACAGGACATTATTATTATTATTATTACACCGCAACCTATGCCACTGACTTAGCAATTATAAATCTTAGAAACGTGTGAAAAAATAATATGAAGAGAGAAATGGTCTTGTGCCGCCATAACGAGGTTTTCAGTTCAACAAAAGCCCAGTAGATTAGCAGGACCACCAAAATTCTGCTCAATAGCAATATAAGATTAAACGTAGGGTAGGAGAATCCGGGCTCGAGAGGTTGTATTTTGCTTAAATAATAAATTAGTAGTAGGCTACTAGGCTGTATAAACAAACAAAAATATTTGCGAATATGCTCTCGCCCTCGGTTTTGTACTAATCCACAAGTTAAATATTTAATCTGTTGGCAGCAATTTCACAATGTCGCATATAAAGCCTCGGAACGAAAGGATTTGCTGTCGGCCATCAATGAGTTTCTCGACGACAGCATAGTACTGCCTCCAGGCGACTGGGAGAGTAAAGCACTACTGCCGTTTAGCGAGCTCAAGGCCAAGAGCGAGGCGATACGACGTCGGAAAAACAAAAGACTGAACAGTGAGAAGAACATTGATGACGAGGCCCAGAAAGGTAGGTGAATGTTAGTGGCAGTTAGTTATTTCAGGTAGATAGCGGCATAGTACTGCCGACTGGGAGAGTAAACTACTACTGCCGTTTCGTGAGCTAAAAGCCAAGAGCGAGGCGATACGACGTCGGAAAAACAAGACTGAACAGTGAGAAGAACATTGATGACGAGGCCCAGAAAGGTAGGTGAATGTTAGTGGCAGTTACTTCAGGTAGATAGCGGCATAGTGTTGCCGACTAGATCTTGGTGGCGGTGGCTCATTATGCCTGTTTGTTAACGAGTCTGGGGTCGAAAGTCTGTTTAAAACGCTCAATTTACTCTGCCGACGATCGGCGTGTGAAGAAGAAAGTTGATGACATACACAAAAAGGATGATGAAGTTTGGAGAAACAAAAAAAGCCCTTTCCTTAGCAGAGGTGGCTGTGTCAGCCCCTGGACTAAGTCCTATTCCTTTTGCTTTGCTTTAGCTACCTCAAAAACTTACCAATTTCTATCAGGCCTCCATGTGTTTTACACATTCTGACAGGTTTTAAGCAGTCTCTATCATGTACCTGGTTATTGAAATCATCGAATATAACAGCAGCAGGATGCACCAAGTTCAGATTGTTCACTTTGACAAGTTGCTGCAAGTTTCCAACAAGAAGTTGGTCCTACAAGCTACACAAGTGTATGGTCGAGCTTCAGGAAGGTCGGAATTAGTGGGGTCCCAAGTAATTACCAAACTGTATGTGGCTTTCCCCTTATATCGTGCATATATACTGTATTTTGGAATTATTTTTTTACAGCCCTTCTGCCAGGATACGCTGACGACGATGGGAAGAAACCGCCGTTCGACAATCCGTTGAAACGAACGCGACGGCCGTTCGGCGGTCTGGTGAACGACCTGAAACGTCGCTACCCTCACTACTGGTCCGATGTCAAGGAGGGGCTGAACCTTCAGTGCTTTGCCGCGTCCATTTTCATGTACTTTGCCGCGCTCTCTGGTGCTATTACGTTTGGTGGTCTCATGGGTGCGTATTCCTGTTTTACGTTGGTATTTTGAAGTGGCAACGCCACAGTCCAGGTGCTGCGGGCGGCCAAAGTTGGAGACACAACATAAGAGTAAACTTTTTCCATCGGGCTACATGCCTCTTCTAGAGAAGATTTTTTTTATTGACTTTTCGTTCTATTACTAAGCCAACCTAGCGGAGTTAGGGCTATAGGCCCTCTCTTACACTCAACTAGGAAAGCCCGGGACCGCCTGCTTTACATGCCCTCCTAAGCATGGCCAGAAAATGTAGCAAGATTGACGATCATCATGACAATTGGAGACCTTGGAGACTGCTGAAAAGGGAAGTCGTGCTCTTGCCAAACCACTGCCGTAGGTTTTTCTAACAAGATGTTCTTCTTCCGCCAAGAACACTATACATCTAAATTCCCGTTGGATTATAAAATGCAGAAGGCGATATTTTTCGTTACTCGTTACTTACATGGGCGAAGTATGTTAGTTTCCGTTTCTTAACCGTCAGCAGCAACTCGGCTTCTGTATCCATGTCCCTCGGGACCTCGGCATTAGAGACGCGATCTCTCCAAGATATGCGCAGCATTCGTCTGGACATCCACATTTCACTGATTCTGTTCTCCATAGCTTTTGTCAACGTCCATACCTCCATACCCTATAGAACGATTGGGAACACATAATATTTCACCATTCTCAATCGAAGGTCCAACCGCATATTCCGGCACCGAAGTACTTTACCTGCATCTTGATGAAGATATTTCGAGCTTGTTCTTTGCGGCCGCGGATATCCTGGCTCACCTCCCAATCACTGGTTACCATGCCTCCGAGATACCAGTATTGTTTACGTAGTACCATAGGCGCACCATCAAGAGCAGCTCTTAATGGTTGGAAAAAATCTTCGTAAATTTCACGATGACATGGCAAATTTTCGGAACTCGATAGGATTTTAAATGCAGGATTTATTGACAACACAAGCACTAAAATAAAACAAATTAAGCATTAAGTAAATGTTTGCATTTGCGACTAATGTACACGAATTTTAAAGAATCGAGCTGAAATTGTTTACATAATGAGGTGTAAGCATCAGACACCTTTTTTAAGTTTTTTTACTCTGGATTTAACCCAACTGTAATTGGAATTTCATTAGAACTTTCATCATTGCGCTTCCCAACCACTACAATTTGCTTACCATTGGCACATTTAAAACTTACACTACTGCATTATTTTATTTATTTACATTTTAAATGGCCTATATATTTCATTAATAAATTATACTGTATGCTCTGTTCATTTAGGTGACAAGACAGAGAACCGAGTGGGCATCTCCGAGACTTTGATAGCTACAAGTGGGGCTGGTGTTGTATTTGCCCTCCTCTCCGGGCAACCACTCGTCATTGTTGGCACCACTGGACCTCTGCTCCTTTTTGACGAAAGCTTATTTAAAGTAAGTTGTGATGAGGTTATACAGTATGTGCCACAAGAAAAAAAACTTCCCGCCAACTTCCCAACCAATTAATCACTTGCCATGTATAAGAATGGGAAAAACATTGCGGCTTCTTTCGATCCCCGCTATGAGATGAAAACTTATTTAAGTTATGTCGTGAGGAGGTTATAAAATGTGATTGTGCCGCAAGAAAAAAAATTTCCCGCCATAGATAAAGATGGCGGATTAGCGAAGATGAAAAATAAAGAGCAAACTGATAACAAAAAATAACAAAAACTTGTTATAACAACCCGAATTAGTGAAACCCAAATAATCGTTAAGAAATTAACTTTGTCTAAGAAACCCACTTGTGTTAGTATAAAACCCTGAGCGCTTTCGGCAAGAACTGCCATCTACAGAGGGAAACCCACTAGCACAGTTACACCTTAACTATTATATAACAGGTATAGGAGACACCAACACCAACAGCACATTCGCGAAACACCTTAACTCGGAAAATCACACATTCGATCCTCACAATTGGACAACCCTACACAAAATAAAGAAAAGTTACACTTTAAATTTTTTTGAAAATGTTGAAATCAAGAGAGCTTTACACAATAGGGAAAAATTAACAAACGATATAACATTCACACAATCATCCCCTCTAATAGATCTAGCTAGTAGGTTAGGAATAGGTAACCACCCACGCCCCCTCCCACCCCCTCCTCCCCCCGCTCCCAGTCCTATATAAACCAAGGTTTCCTCTCCCTAGTCACATTTGCATCTTCTCCTCGAGTTGAGCAAGTCTCAAATCGCAGATAAGGTGTAACTGTGCTAGTGGGTTTCCCTCTGTAGATGGCAGTTCTTGCCGAAAGCGCTCAGGGTTTTATACTAACACAAGTGGGTTTCTTAGACAAAGTTAATTTCTTAACGATTATTTGGGTTTTACTAATTCGGGTTGTTATAACAAGTTTTTCTAAAACTCTAAGTTTTTGTTATTTTTTGTTTATCAACATGAAATACCACGAAGTCACGAGTAATCTAATTATTTATGAGCAAACAGATTGCGTACAATACCAGAGTGATGCGTGTGAAAGTGGTGAAATGTGGAGGAACAGGAAGGGGTGAAGTAGGCCCATACATGTATATCACCGTAGTTGATAGCAGATCAGGATGGATTTTAATAAAGGCGCAAATCATATAAAACAACTTCCAATTTGCTACTTAGTTTCAGATTGAGTCCCAACGTCACTTATCGTGTCTGCAAGGAATACTGAACGGCACCGCCATCTATCAGTGCATGGCGGTATCGTGTAGTGCCTACCGAGACTTTTCCAGAAAACCGCCCGGGTGCTAAACTATTTCCATGTGTTTCAGTTCTGCCAATCGAACGACCTAGACTTTCTCAAAATGCGGACGTACATTGGGATGTGGCTGGGAATAATCAGTTTGGTGGTTGCTATGTTAGAGGGCAGTGTGTTCGTCAAGCTGTTTACAAGGTTCACCGAGGAAATTTTTGCCTCCTTGATTTCGCTACTGTATATAGTTGAGAGTGTTCAGATGCTGTTCTTGGTAAGTAGAATTAGAATACAGCAACTAGGTGGCAATGGAAATTTTCAGAAACCTATCAACTATCACCCTAGGCCTGTATGGGATCTCGCTTCAGTCCTTTTCACTTTTTTAGTCTTATCAACAGAAACCTATGGGTAAAAGAAAAAATTGAGGGGTCAGTGGCGGAGCGTGCATGTAAGGCGTGCAATGCCGCATTGTACTGCAATGCATGAAGAGCTTCGTTGAAATCTATAGGAGGATTGTATGAGCATGATGTTAATTGTAAGAGTGGGCCGAAAGGCCCAAAATTCGCCCATATGGAAAATAAAGACAATTTTCCTTCTTTCTTTCTTTATTTCAACGCAGTAAGAAAATTAAGAATCTCGTCACGTTAGAATTCAAATATGTCTTCTTTCTTGTTTTCAATTTTTTTCTTTTTAAGAAGACAGAACATGTTATATAAAATGATGCGTTTTTTTTTTTTTTTTAACTTAAATAAATATGTGCAAGCATTACACTCGCAATTATCCCACGCTCTGCCACTACAACGGCGCTAGGCAGAACATTCTGGTATAAAAATCTGCGGTTGTGGTTTGACAAGAGCGCGACTTCCCTTTTCACAGCAGTAGTCTACTAGGGACAGATTGCCATGATGATCGCCAATCTTCAGATAGCTTAATGGCTTTTCCTTGCAGTTGTACCGGCAACACCCTCTGATGGAGCTCGAAGAGTACTGCATTGTCAACAACGTCACGGGCCTTAACGGAACCGATTTCCTCATTGATGCTGCTGCCGTAAATGAGACAGTTGGTATCCCTGGGAAGACGGTGCTGGGACAGCCCAATACTGCTCTCTTTTGCACCATTCTCGCGCTTGGCACATTCTTCATTGCATACTACTTGCGTCAATTCCGTAATAGCAAATTTCTGGGACGCAGCGTAAGTGCCATTCTTCGCCTAAGGCAAGGCCGTAGGAAGGAGGCTAGTAGGACTGCAACGCTCCCCCTGCCAAGATAGTAATTAATTAAGCCTAATGTCGGTAGGAAACAAAATCTTCAAACAATATTTGAATTTCTTCTTCTGATCAAAACGACAGAACCGTAGAATTTCGGTATTGAACAAAATATACAATACATTCAAACAAAGTCCGGCGCCGCGGTTTGGAGTTAAGCAATATAAGAGGATATACTATACGTATGTAATATGAGATATTTCGGTAATCAGCTGAGTTTGACAGATTCAAACAAGTCGTGCGCAGCATAAGAAGACCACTTCAATACAATTAGGATGCACTGTAAGTCGCCTTCTTCTTACACTTAGCACAGTGCAGCACATAAACTTAGACAAGTTGCTTTTCCTTCTGACCAGCTGGTTTTGACACTTGAGCTATCCTGTACACCTGTTTCTAACACGATTCTTAGTGATTTGTTTGCAAAATGAATTGCTCAAGGTGCAAGGAACTGGTTAGGGAGGAGGACTGTCCAACCTGCGTGGCGTGTAAGGGAATATATCACTTTGATTGCTCCATCCAGGAGACAGCTTGGAAAAAGTACCGTAAACAGAGAAAAGCAGAATGGAAGTGCGCACGGTGCCGCGAAGCTTCTGGAACAACCGTTGGGGACTCTGAGAATGACGATAAAGTTAGAAGAGAGAATAACGAAGAAGATTTGGAAAACGTGACTGCGGGCAAAGTGTACCAGTTATTTCAACTAATAAGAAAAGACATGCAAAGAAACCATGACGAGACCAGTAAAAAACTAATGGATCTGGAAGAAAGCTACTCCTTCCTCTCAGATAAATATGATGAACTTCATAAGAAACTAAGTGAGATTACGAACTTGGAATCGAAGATAACAAAACTAGAAGCTGAGAAAGAGAGACACAACAACCAGATATTTCAAATGCATAGCAGGCTTCTCCATCTCGAGCAGTATAGTAGAAAACAAAATATAGAAATCAGGGAAGTGAAACATACCGCAGGAGAAAATTTAGAAAATATCGTACTTAAAGTAGCGCAACAACTAAATGTACCCCTAACCAGCAATGGCATCGAAGCAGCCCATCGACTCAAGGCGGCCCCGGGGAAAATACCCCCTATCATCGCCCGACTGACGAGCAGAAAGACAAGGGACCAGCTACTAAGCGCAAAAAATCAAACAATTACAAACAAGGAAATCACCGGTGCCAACAATGGAGGGAAAATATACGTCGGAGAGAACCTCTGCCCATTTTACCGCAACCTACTATGGGAAACGAAACAAAAAGCTAAGGACATGTCTTATAAGTTTGTGTGGTGGAAGGACGCAGTATTGGTCAGAAAATCAGAAAATTGCAATGTAATAAAAATTAATTGTCTAGATGATCTGGAAAAATTGAAATAAATAAATGAATAAACACCTTTAACCTTGAACTATATCATAAAATGATGCATGATGAGGACGATGAGATATTAAATATAAACCAAATAAACTCAATAGTCATTGAAAATTGTCGCCAACTATCCCGAAATATAATAAAAAATGGAAATCTGTACATACTCCATATGAACATACGATCCATTAGTCACAATTTGGATGAATTTCTTATTTTTCTGCAGAGCCTACCTGTCGTGATGGATATAATTGTGTTAACTGAAGCTTTTATAAATGAAATTAGCCCTGCCTTCAGCCTAGATGGGTATGACTTCTTCGCTAAGGGTGGTTCTCTAACACGCAATGAGGGGGTCGTAATATTTTGTAAATCCACCCACAAAGCCTCAGTAGTTGATATTAAAATAACAGAATGCACTTCACTATTACTTGAATTGAAACCCCAAAAGGTGGCGAAGTCCCTGTCAGTTCTGGGCATCTACAGAACACCCTCTATTAAAAATACAGAAAATTTTATTAATGATCTTGACATGTGCTTACATATGCGCAAAAATCAATTAGGACTAGGCCCTATTTTAGCAGGAGACATAAACATCGACGTGTTAGACAAAGAGGGGGATGAATATCAAAATATGCTTAGCGGCCATGGCTACGTCCAGTGTATAAATAACTACACCAGAGTTACCGATGTAAGTCAATCATGCATTGACCATATTTATATCCCTGAAAACTATTCCACCACCGACATACAATCCTTTGTTATTCAAACATCAATAACTGACCACTATACTCAACTGTTATCCCTACCCATGCCTTCCCACTATTCAAAAATTGAAAATAAGTTAGGGTGCAAGTTAAAAATAAATAAAATTGATTATAATGCCTTAAATCGGTCCTTAGAACAGGAAACATGGGATAGTGTATATTTAAATAACGACGGCAATGCAACATACAACAATTTCTTACATATCTTCAAGAAACAAATACAAAATAATACTAAGCAGTTCGAAGTTAGGCCCAACAACAAAACAAAAAAGTTGAAACCATGGATAACAACTGAAATCGTTGAAGCAATACGACATCGTGATAAATTGCATAAAAATAGTAAGAAACGACCCCATGACCTCATATTAAAATCTCATGCTAAATCATTCTCGGCCCAAGTTAAAACGCAAATTAAAATAATAAAGTCCACATATTACCAAAACAAATTACACGATGCAGGACATAATTTGAGAAAAAAAATGGGAAATAGTAAATGAAATAACTGGAGGTACGAAGAAACAAAACATTAAAGAAACTAACATCTCTTCCAAAGCATTTAACGAATACTTTTTAAAAGTAGGCGCGAACCTTGCCCGTGAAATACCCCATGACCCAGCAAGTCTGAACATTCGCCTAGGAGCAATCCCATTTAATCCATATACACTGTTCCTAACCCCTACAACCCCACAAGAAATAAGTACAATAATATCGAATTTAAAAAATTATTCTGCCCCCGGTCATGACAATATTACAAACTATACCCTTAAGTCCGTCAAACCCCATATAGCGGAACCGTTAACTCATGCCATCAATGCATCTTTGTCGACCTGTACGTTTCCCGATAGCCTAAAGCTAGCAATAGTCACTCCAATATTCAAGGACAATAGCCCAGATGACCCTGCAAACTATAGGCCAATATCAGTACTACCTGCTATCAGTAAAATCTATGAAAAAGTCCTATATACCAGACTAAGCGATTTTGCCGAAAAACATAAGCTTATTTCTTCCCAGCAATTTGGATTCCAAAAAAACAAGGGAACAACGGAAGCAATATGTGACCTAATAAATGAATTAAGTGATATTTCTAACAAGAAACAATACAGTCTTTGCATCCTAAATGACTTAAAAAAAGGTTTTGACACTATTTCCCACAGTATACTACTTAAAAAAATGGAGAAACTAGGGCTCAGAGGGCAAGTCCACACTTTGCTAACCAGTTACCTGACTAATCGAAAACAAAAAACAAAAACGTTACCTAGTTCTGACAAATGCATTTGTTTTAGCGATGAAGATACCGTTACGTGTGGCATACCCCAAGGCACGGTACTTGGACCATTTTGCTTCAATTTAATCTTAAATGATTTATTAACCTTAAAACTAAGTAGCAAAATAAATGCATTTGCGGATGATACGATACTAATATGCAGAGGCTCCACAAGAGCCGAGCTATATGAGTCTGCAAACAATGATCTGAAAATTGTAAAATCATGGATGAATGACAATTTACTTACTCTAAACTTAAAAAAAACGTATTATATAGAGTTCACTAATTCACAAACCAACATACAAACTGACAACTACCGAATTGAGGGAATCCAAAGAGTAGATAGCGCAAAATATCTTGGTTTGATAATAGACAAAAAACTAAACTGGCAGGAACAAATTAATACCCTTATATTGAAACTTAGAAAATCTATTTACAAATTCGTCCAAGTTAGGAATATAGTTGATGAACACTTACTGAGAGCCATATACTTTGCTTTAATACAGTCACACTTACAATATGGGATTATAGCATGGGGGGCTTCATATAAAAATGAACTTGAACGGCTAATTAAAATTCAAAAGAAAATCCTTAAAATTATGTACAAAAAGCCTAAATTATTCCCCACTGAAGAGCTTTTTCATATTGCCAAAGTCCCAACCATCAATAAAATATTTACCAAACAATCTCTAATACAGTTATACAAAAATAAGCTTTTAGGCCTGCATCCCGAAGTCTCCCACGAACATGGCACAAGATATAAAGAGAGAAAACCCCTACTGCACGAAAAACCAAGAACAAGTAAAACTAAAAATACAGCGCAATACAAGGCACTCTCTATCTATAATGATCTGCCCAGAAACTTGAAGGATGGTAAAAGCCTACGAGTATTTATAACCCAGCACTTGAATCTCTTTTAAGAATATGTAATTTTCAACTCCCCCCCCCCTCCCCTTCCAATAAGATTCCATTCATTCATTTACTTATTTCAATTCTTTTCAATATTAAACTAATCAGCATCAAGGACAATTTTATTGAGTGCACTGTGAACTTTTAGAAAATAAGCAACTAACCTAACCTAACGTAATATTTAATTAACTTTATTTTTAAGCTTGACTAACATCCCTTTAACTAGCCACGCACGGCCTTGGCCTGTGGCAATACCTATGTATCACTATGTAATGTTTATGGGACTGAATAAATATAATAATAATAATAAAAAAAAAAAAAAAACGTAGAAAATTGTCACCCCAAAATTAATACTTTTCATTTTTTATTTAAATAACTCGGCAAGTTATTAAAAATTGCTATTGAAGGACATGGTTGTCTTCGCTAACAAGGTTAAGCTGCTGTTTTTCAACAGTTAATTAATTGGCTAAGGGCATAGTTTGAATGATTGGGATGTGATCCCAATAATTATGCTGTTCAAAGGGTCCCCAGACCTATGTCAGCTCAACCCTCTAAATAATAATAATATTAAAAATTTGGCTCATCTTAGTTGTAGAAGACTACTTCGTGCATTATATAATCAGGTATTTTTACTTTTTGGTTTTGTAGTTCTTCCAAAAATCCCAGAATACGCGAAATTTTAGTCCTGTCTAGTTTTTACGAAAGAGCTACTAAGGTACTAAAAATTTAATATTTCCTATTATATGATGCATGAAGTAGTCTTCTACAACTTCCAAGAGCCAAATCTTTAATGACTTGCTGAGTTAATTAAATAAAGAAATAAAAAGGCAATAAAAACAGCAAATTTTGGGGTGCTCATTTTCTACGTAGCATGTCCTCTTAACTTTAAATTGGTAACGCTTTTTGGAATTAGGTCTTTCGCAGATGTATTCAGTTAGATAAGTGGCGTATATATAAAAGATTTTCTGGGGGGGGGGGGGCTCGAGACTAGAATGTCTTTAGCTATCAATCTCTTGCCGCGGGCAGAGGACCGAGGAGGCATTGAACTCTACCCACCAAACTTGTATTTTCCCCATTTCGGCCGCATACGCCACTGAGTTATAATATAACTTGTGTGGCTTTGCTAACCTGTCTAACTTTACGAATCGTGCCTATGAGCATCATATAGTTCTTCTGTTCATCTGTTGTGTTGTTTTACATTCAGGCACGGCGGGCCCTGGGAGACTTTGGTGTGCCTCTGGCCATAGTAATCATGGTCCTTATGTCGTACCTGAACCAGCAAACATATACAGAAAAGCTACAAGTACCTGAAGGCCTAGCTCCGAGTCGCTCCGACATTCGCGGATGGTTCATTTCTCCAGCTGGCGTAGAAATTTGGGTCATATTTGCCGCAGGTAATTTTTATATACATATACTTCGTTTGTAGTTGAAAATGAAAATTCAGAAATACCATCTGTGACCCCAAAAAAAAACCCTACTTCTATATGCTGAGCTCACGCTGGTGTTTTCCGAAAAATCATCATGAGCTTAGCGAAAGCAATCTTTTCTTCTTACACTCTGTGTCTTTGCACCAACCCATTTGCTCCAATGCAATGACGGATTTACGTGCCTTTATGCACAAGGCCTCGTGTTGGAGACAGCGTCTAGCATTGCTACTGGTAGTTCGTAAGTCTCAGTTGCATATAGTGATTTGAAATACTGTACCTAATTCCCGTAACATCAAGCGCAGCCATTAATAAAATCACGAAAATACAGGGAATATGTACCTACTGTCAATTGTTGCAATGGCTTGCTCAATTTATTGCAGCTGTATATTGAATAAAGCGTTGCATTTATGCAATTAAGAAAGCTCACAGGCCTGTTTGGCCAGATAGTTGTGTACCGGGTATCTGTCTAGCAAATACGAATCTTGTCAAAGTGCATATAAGTAGAGGATTTAGCGAACTATGTGCTTGTGGGCTTTTGATCCAGTGGTTAAGACGATGCCCCGGATAGGCATAGATCGTGGGATCGAATCCGGCCAAGTCCAGATTTTTCTAAACCCTTCGGCTTGCTCAATCCAAACGTATCAAGTGAATACTTGACTAAACACTATTTCCAAATAATCTGTCGTCAGGTGGGCCGGCTATACTTGTATACATCCTAATATTCATGGAAACCAACATTACCGAGCTTATCATCGACAAGAAGGAGCGGAAACTGAAGAAGGGCTCAGGATTCCACCTGGATATCGTAATTCTGTGTCTGACCAACATAGGCTGCGGTTTGATGGGAGCACCGTGGATGTGTGCAGCCACTGTGCGCTCTATAGCTCATGTCTCTGCTCTGACAGTCATGTCCACAACACATGCGCCTGGAGATAGTGCTCACATCATCGAGGTCAAAGGTAGGTTGATTGAACTGCCATCTAGCGGTAGTAAATAATATTAAGACTACAATATAGGCTGTGGCCATCGCTGGAGTGCAGAGCGTTTTCAATCTGGATAACTATTGAATAAAATAAGTACGGAGTTTCGCTGGATGAGTGAGCCTACACAAGCTAAGTAAAGAGTTGTGACTACTATGCTGTAATGTTTACGCTTTCTATATTTTTTTTCTCCTGTATAGTTCGCTAATGGTTCTCTTAGGGTGTCCCATAAGAAAAATATTATGATTGCGCGAATTCATGGATTTTCTATTTCTTTGGCTGGAGCAGATATATTGTCAGGATATTTTCAATTTTTTTTTTTTTACATAATGACGCAAAAAAATTGCTGTTATTTTTTCAGAGCAACGCTTGAGTGCTTTACTTGTATCCAGCCTCGTAGGCATTTCGGTTCTGATGTCGCCCCTACTACGGATGGTTCCCATGTCTGTTCTCTTTGGTGTTTTCTTGTACATGGGTGTCTCTTCCACCAACGGTATTCAATTCTTTGACCGACTCAAACTATTCTTCATGCCAGTCAAGCACCATTCGCAAGCCAATTATGTGAGAAGGGTAAGTATAGTGTTCTACCCATGAAAAAAAATTCTTATTACAGTTTTAGGTTATAATCATAAAATTCATACGAGATATATACATTCGTTCCCACCAAATAATATTTTTTTTTAATTTCTGGGACCACCCGCTACGTTTACTATGACCAGACATTGAAAAGATGTAGTAGGTGGCTCCAGGATTCTTCTCTCCTATATAGTACACTAGGTAGTAGTAGTAGTGGTAGTATGGTTGGACACAGTCCCAGGCCACGGTGTAGGCCCATAGGACAGGGGACCTCCTGATTATAGTGGATTCCGAACCACTTGGGAAACACAGTGAAGTCACACGATTAGTTCGGAGGTGACCAGGACAAGTCCTACCATGTTTCCCTACCGGCACTGTGCACACTACCAAGTTGTCTGCATCATTGAACCTGCTCTGGTCCGCTGGATTCAACTTGGTAAGGCGGCCGGCTAGTACACTACGTAAAAGAACCGGTTCGAGTTTACTCGAACATGCTTTCCAATTTATCAAAATTAGTAGATAGAGAAAATGAGTAATTTCTTGGTAAATAATTTTCCTATGGTAAAATTTCCGATATCTGGGGGGGGGGGGGCTGTCCACCTGACGCCACTCGTCACTGGTGGTGAGGTAAATTCTAGATAGATCAGACCAACACATTACCACACAGCAATACTGGCAAGGCACGCAATGCATTTGAGCGTGAATTTTCTATCAATTTTTCAAAAAAACATTTTTTTGTACAAAACCAAATACTTTTTTGGGAAAGCAACCTGTCCGGTTTCGTTACTCAATTTAACACCTAAAACATACCTGAAGGTAGAAATCATCGATAGAAAGGTGTGGTAGAAAAATTATTTTTTAGTCATTTTTCATTAAAATTTAGTCATTTTTATTTTTTTACCCCCAGAAGCAAACTATCAAGGGGCAAGCGACCCCCCGCATTTTATCAACATTAACAACAACTTACATCATATGTGAATTTAATAGAAATCGTTGGAGCCGTTTTTGGGAAATAATTTTTTTAGACGTTTTTTTGAAGTTTTTTGAAAATAAAAACCCCCCAAATTGAGATAGCCCAAAATAAAAAAAAATGGTCCCGAGGTATGATTTTTGTGAACCTACATGCCGAATTTCATCAAAATTGACCGAGTAGTTTGCCTGGAAATCGACGAACAGACAGACAGACATTTCGTAAAAACCACTTTTTTGGGTTCCTGGGACCTTAAAACGTGTAAAGCCGTTGAAATCTCGGAATCGAAAATTTCGACCGTCACAAAGCTTTCCTTATACTACGTATAAATTGGGGAGCGAAAACAGTGGCACGATAACCCAAATGGGTTGGCTCGACCCAGGCCATGGAATATTTTGCCTTTTCTGTTGAGTCTCGAACATTGACCTTCCATTTCATAGTCCACTTCTCTGCCGACTTGTTATACATACGAAAGCTCAATCGCATTTATCATTTGTAAGATGAACGTTGTCCCCATAACACTTGCACAGTGTGCCTCTTGTGCCTCTGTCAGCTGGCCATGATTCTTCTGCTGTGGCATGTGGCTTAGTGTAGTTTTATAATAGTGTGTAATCATTTTGATTTTAATGCTTGCGATTTGTGTTTTAGGTGCAAACCTTGAAGATGCATCTATTCACAACAATTCAACTCTCGTGCCTGGTCGTACTTTGGGTAGTAAAGTCGACCGCTATCTCACTAGCCTTCCCATTTTTCCTGATCTTGATGGTGCCCCTTCGAGCGCAGCTCCGTTGTTTTTTCACTCCAGCTGAGCTACGCGCCGTAAGTATTTTATTTAAATGCCTATTTTGTTAAGCAAGAGAAAAAAAGGCTGTGTGCATCTGGCCATACAAGGGAAGTGAGACTTCAAATGAAGGACCCGGTGGAAGAGGGGTCGATTTGCCGGCTCCCTAGTGTTCAATTCACCTTTTATAATAGCAGGTTAAGTTTTTAAATTTTATTTTTTGGCGAGAGTGTTTCCCCTTCACAGTCAATCAGCATCATCAATAATTAGCCTCCTCCACTTCCTCCTGTCTTTCCACTTCTGATTATTCAGCACTTCCTCCGGTACCAGTTCCACTCTTCTGAGATCGTCCTCAATCTGGCATCAATACCCTTCCTTGGGCGGGGTTTCCATTGACCTCGCATTGCAGAATGCACATACGTTGACGTGGTAGCAGACATCATTAATAAGTCTTTAATCACTTGTCGACGTCATGGACATTCTGCAATGCGACGTCAATGGAAACCCCGCCTTAGTCTTCCTTTTTCTTCGTGTTCACTCTTTCTTCCTGCAGCCATTTCCTCGTGCACCTGCTGTTATCCATTCGCTTTTCGCGTTCGAGCCATTGCCGTCTTTTTCTCGCTATTCTCCCAAGTGTCAACCAATGGCTCTTCCACCCCGAACTCTCTTCTCATCACCTCTTGTCTAATCCTATCCCTTCGTCTCCTCTGACAATAGTGCCAAACTGTTCCAATGAACTTCTACAGTCGATATCAGTGCCATATTTGTTTATGAGAGCAAACCAAACATTTTAAAAAATGAGAAATGAAATACAAAAAATTAACAATGTTGAAGGACGAGGATCTTATAAGACTGTGTTTATGGCTTATCCCGGCTCAAACTTGGTGCCCTATTCGTTCAGTCGCCATTACGCGCTTCCATCTTCACCATATGAGGAGGTATAGATTAAGGATTTTCGCGTCTTCGCCGCTTAGTCCATAAGGCATTACACAGAAGCTCAGCTACTTTGAAGACAAGTATGGTCAATATATTTATTTTATTATTTATGTTACAGCTGGATAGTGACGAAGTGGACCCAGATCCGGACAGTCCCGAGGACGAGCCCGATTTCTACACGGAGGCTCCTCTCCCTGGCTAATAATTGTTCAGTATTAATGTGGAATACTTAGATTTTTTAGTAGATTGCACTCTGCAGTGCAGTGTTCTAGTTAATGTAGTTTTAGATAATTAATGTAGCTGTGTAGGCTAACCGTGAAATAGGTGCAGTAGACGTAGCTCTTCTGTGGTATTCACACGTTATATAAGAAACAATCGGATGGTGTAGTTTAAACAACAAATATCACATTAAATACCAATCGTAGAACTGTCGAAATTATCAGGAAACACAGAAGACACTTTTCTGGGCATTTTGATACATGATTTGTACCTGTTTCTAACATAGATAGGCCACAATATTGAATTTGATTTGTGCAAGAAACGATTGTTGTGGTAGACCCGTGGAAGGAGTTCAAGAACTGTGTCCTATATCGTTCGTTCGTAGAGCCGTTAAATTAGCAGAAATGGTTCTCTACATGTCGATGCATGACATGCGGACTTCAGTTACACCAATTGGCCACAGTTCCTTCCTCGGGACTACAACATTAATTTTTATACAAATCAATTCAAAAATTGTTCTCAACATGTGTCAGAAAGAGGTACACATCATGTATCAAAATGCTCAGAAAAATTTCTTCTTCCGGATATTTTTGACTTTCTACGATGGATATTTCATGAGATATTTGATTTTTACACTTCTAAGGTATTTCCCCCTCCGATTGTGTCTTAAGTAAGCTGAGAACACTACAAAGAACAGCGCTTACTGTATTGGCCAAATTTTCTTGACAGTTCTTCACTCAGCTAACTATAGCTGATATTTCTTAGTGTGATAGGGACGTAATTTGTCTCTGGGTCCATAAGAAAACCCGTAGCTCAAGGGTAGCGTGACCCAGTGCCACTCGATTTATTTCTTATGGGGCCTCATTAAGAGAATATGGCTCGGAATAGTCCAGTTGGCAGATTTGGATTTGGCTTTTTTTATTGTTACTGGCTTTGCGTGAATCTTGAGAAATATTCTTACGGGTCCCGAAATAAATCACGTCGCTAGTTCTAATGTAGCCTTAATAGTGACATCAGATGAAAACACATAAGCCCTTTCTAAATTAAATACGATATTGCTGCTATTAAAACAGAATGACCCTGTCTTCTTACCGTATTTACGAGTTTGTTACATTAGCAACGCATACAAACATCGCGCACCTATTAATCATCTTTCAATGTGACCTTGAGGCTCTTTCAGATACTTTTCTCTTTTTCGTAAAAAATTCTTTTCCATGCTCTTTCATCTCAAAAGCCGAACTGGTTATGACGTCATTGTCAGGACGTACTAGTTGGGTTTGCCAGCAGTGTTATGTGGCCGATCACGCCTCACGGTTAGACTGTATTGTTGTCGGGACTGGGTGGTGAGGTTTGATATATTGTGGGAAAATACTGGCGTAATAAGTGAGTAGGCTCTAAATCTACCCAATCACCAATCACAATCGAGAAATTGGTTAAATGTGTACGGTTTGAGCGTCTTAAAATACTAATTTATTTATCTATTTAAAAAAAAATAAAAAAATCATGACTTTCCTATGAGAAAATCCAAATGTTGGGCCTCAGCCTTGATTGGCGGGGTGCATCCCCATACTTATCTTATAGAGAGAGAGATCATTGCATTACATTCGTATAAGCTTCAACCTTCTGTTGGTGAGACGTAATTGCTCATTACCATAGGTTAAATGTAGGTACGCGCCCGCCAATTTTGCCGCATTGTTTTGAGGACAGCAATTTTGGATTTCTATGGGAAAGTTCCTTGTTGTGGATTTTAGATAGTCTTACTTATATTATGTTGACAGCTATGGAACAGCATTGAGGTTCTACCCTTTAAGGGAATAATGGCAACACAATGGTATTAGGTTCAAAAGCTGAGATGAATATTATTGAAAATGTTGTAACTTTATTGACGCTGTGGATTCAACAGTATCATACGACTGATAAAGAACTCCATACATTTCCCCATATGTTCACTTAATTCCCCAACAAAGTTCACTGTAAATTGTCGAATCGGCCTGAATCAACTTCCCTATAACTATTAATATAACCTTGAACACAGCCTGTGTATGTATTCAAAAATTGAAAAATAATGTGCCGAAAACTCACTTAATATCGTCAAAAATTAAAAATTAATAGTTTTAAGGAAGAAAAAGGCACAAACAGTATTGGTAAAAATAGTGAAAAATTAAATAAAACTGGCTCATCATCTAACACGGTTTAACCTCGATATAAGTTGTGACCTGTGGGTTGATAGAGCAGTTTTTCGGTTTGGATATTCGTTATAGTGAAAATATCGGCGAGTGTGTACATACAGTGAACAATAACAATAAGGCGGGTATTCCATATACGTACAACGTCAATGAAAATTATGAAATTGAAGGACATTTCAATTTCTCATTGATGGCAGCCATTCCATATGTTTTTTCAAAAATTGACAATTTTCAATTGAAGCGTATGCGCCAAATTTTTGAAATTTGTTTGCATTTGTTTCTTGAAATTGTATTTGTTTTCTTCGTCGCCTTATGATTTAAACCTCATTATAATTTTTATACAGAAATGCTTTCTTTTTAGAGAAATCAATTAAAATAGTTGTACATGTCATATCCCATGACGCCATTTTTTAATTTTAGATTGTTTGTGATTTTACTCTACGATCAATTGATCATTGATCAATTTTAACAATGGCATAGAGTAAAATTGAAATGTCCTTCAATTTCATAATTTTCATTGACGATGCACGTATGTGGAATACCCGCCTTAAGGAAGCAAATTAGAGTCCGCTCTTAATAACTAAGCTAACGAATATGACCGCCGAGATTTAAAAATGTTTTGTGAGCTAAGAATAGCCGTATCAATTATTATTTTTTTTATATACATTTTAACTATTTTTTTTAACTCATCGTCAAAATATGACAATGAAACATGTAACAAATGAAAATACAAAATAAATACAACGCAAGTTGATATAGGCCCTATCAAACTGTATCGTAGGTTTAAATTTCCTATATTAGCGGTATTCAAAATTTTGCAATATTTTTGGATTAAATCCCCAGCATAGTTGGCCAGGAAACCACATTTTAAACGAGAGTTTAGGGACGTTTAGGGTGACTGCCGCTCGAAGCATAGCAAACTCCTACTTTACTCCTCCGGCTGGCTCCATAGCTGCACTTAATGTTAATTCTTACCAACAGAAGAAGTTTTAGACTTAATACAAAATATTTTTTTAAATTATTACCGTATAGTTAATTATCTTGTATCAGCACAGTATTCATTATTTATACTTAATTCGTTACTTTATTTGTTTCTCAGATAATATAACTATAAATACGCTCAAGGCGTTCAGAGTCATATATGATGATATATTAGAAACCGGGCTGTGGGCTGTGGTCGATCTGAATGAGTAGGCCTACTTGCAAACGTTTCGTCAACATCTGTGGCAGACATTTTCGGTAGTACTAAGTAGATATCTAAGATTGTATCCTGGTAGCTCAGCCCGGATTCTTCGCTATCACTATCTCGGAGAAATTGTCTTCCTTTGGGCGCTTGGTTATATATTTTTTTTAACGTGTTTTATTGTAAATGCTGAGTAGGCCCGTTTGATATGGTTTCGGAGGTATTTTTTTGTTTGCTCAGCCTTACCGTTAGAAAAAAAAATATTTTTCTATAACTCAACTTGCATATTATTTGTATTATAAAATTACTGTAAGCCATTGAGACTGGCTCTTTATAGAATCAACGATCAAATAACTACTCATCATATTTTTATTCATAAAAACTACCGCATTTATGTAAAATTCCTTATACGTGTCACAAAATTGTTGTTAATTTTAATTAAACGTCACAATACACAAGTTCCTTTTACGTGAAATGTCGCAAATGAAAGTACCTAACAATTGAAATTAAATATGTGATAGCATTAGATGCCAATGTGTCTGTGATGGAAACGTAATTCTGGAGATTGTACGAGGCAACTAGCCTGTTAAAAGAGGTGCTCTATTTATTTTATTTTTTTAAATTGGTACCATAATAGAAGACTACTTTCATTTATAAATATCAATAAATCAATAACCTACGTTCACCTACAGTGTGGTACCCACTGTATGTTAAAATCTTATATTAGCATGTACTATTCGACCACAATACGAAGACACTTGATCGAGCCATATTTTTGTATTGCATCATGTAATAACACCTTATTATCTTTCAAACTGTAAGTTGCTGCCATTAAGTATGGAATTATACTATTTATGAAAGTATTCTTATCTTGAATATGGCGAATATGCCTTTTCTGCACTAAGATAATAAGCCTCGCCAAGTGTCTTCGTATTGTGGTCGGGTTATAATGTTTATTTTATAATTTTGCAATCATTGAATTTATTATGCATTTCAATCGTGTAACCTATAGAAGGAATCACTGGTTTAAAATAAACATCTCTGTAGTAAGAGGGCCAAAATGTATTACATAAAGCTCATTATCAGTTAGATAGCATTTTGTGGCAAATTTTCAAAAACTGACCCAAGGCGTGTGCCACTGAAAGAGATTGATACATAGGTAGGTACTTAAATGTGAGAAATACTTAATAACACACGATAGAAATGAAACATGTGTTACCCGAAGACAAACGAGACTGGAGACACCTAGCGGACAATCACAGCACTAAGCTGTCTCCCGAAAAGCAAGATAGTGGCGCTGTTTTTTTACACCAAAGGTTGCTGGCGTGAATTTAAAAAGCCCTTCAATAAAGAAGTAACACTGCGTCCGAAGTATTCCTATATACATATATTATTAGAACGTTTATCTTATGCGCCAATGTATACCTTATGGCTTATAGTGTCATTCCCAGACTAGTATGGCATTTTTGTGCACCTGACCGAAGAAGGTTCATAGCCTATTATTTTTAACAAGTGATTCCTACAATCTCTTTTTTTTAATCAATTACTTTATATTTTATTTTAATAGTCGATGGTGTAACCAATGATGTTAATTTGAATAGGTCATTTAGATCGACCATATTTATGTTTTGCAGCTGAACAAAACTACACTAATCTATTATTAGGCCTAGAAATATCTATTGCAATTTCGATGGCTACATCAATAAATAATGTTTTTTGTTCTATTTACTGATTGAACCTAGCGGAATTAGGACTATAAACCACTATTTACGCATAACTAGGACTACGGTTACACCATTGATATAATATAGGTATTTGCCTTGGAGGAAGTATATAAAACACGGAGGGAACAAGCTATACGAAGGCATGTGCACTGTACAGCCGAGTGTAGTCATATTGTATGTACCTAGGCCTAGGTATATTCTCCATTGTCTATTTGTCCATACATTTTTAAATTAAAGTTCTTTATTATCGCAAATTGGACCATAGGTGGACATTTAATTATTTAGTTAATGATTTAACATTAAACCAACACCGTTAATTTTGTTAAAATATGGTACAACCTGAGGGAAAAACTAGAAATCCCATAGCGCGTAGCATTCAAAATGGCCGACTTGTGTCTACAAAACTGGCCCCAATCCGAACAGGCGATGTCTCCTCCATGTTTTATGTATCCGCCGTGGTAGGTATTTGCCTAGATATTATGTTGTGTTGCATCTGGCCCGTTAGACTGGCTTATTATTGGATGACATTTTAGCCCCTTTCAAGAAACCTTGTACCTGTACGTTTGTCTACTGGTTAAATATTGCTAGACCAATTTTAATTGTAAATTCGTTGGCTGTTCCTTCTAATAAGAAACTTGTCTGTGTGAAATAAAATTATGACATTACATTTTACTTTTATTTGTCATTTATTGGTCAGCAAAGGTTATTCAATCCTAATGCAGTCGTTAGGGAGCCTTAACTTCTAACTGGCGATACGTCTATTCTACTTTTATTTGTGGCTGATATCTGTAACTAAAAGTCAGGGTGTTCCTTAATAATTTCAAACCATCATATTATAGACGTTAGACCTATATAATATCCTACTAACAACACGTGATCGTGGTCGGGTAGTATCTCTACTAAAGGACGCCGTCCATCCCACCTTGGTGGGTCATGGACAAAGATTGATTGATTGATTGCCAGTGCCTACAGTAGGTCTGGCCAAGAACTGGAAAATAATCTTTAAAATTATTTTTGTAATGTATGTACCGACCTACGTACGTAGTAAGCCTTCTGTAGTATGAAATATTAATATGAAACTTTATAATGATCGCCAACGTCGGCTGCGAGCAGCGGTCGATCACTGAGTCCAGTCTTCCAGGTTGTAGTCTTTGATGAAACCATTATTATTATTTTTACCAATAATAGCGTACCTGGACAATATTTAAAAATGAGGTTCAGTCAAAACGCATTGTATAATGGAATAATAAATAATTCCATGCATAATTAATTAAATAACTAGTGAAATCAAAATACTAGAAGTAAAGCTTCTCGCGCTTTTTTTTTTTTTTAAAGACGATCGAGTCTCGATTACTTTACAGTTTACATCATGGCCGAGTGGCCGACAAAATTCAAAATGGCTACCGCAACAACAACAACAAATCCGTCAACTCTTCTTCCTTTAGGTAAAATTAATCATTTATCCACTATTCCTCAATATTATAACAATAAAAGATATCCAGAGAGCATAAATTAACAATGTCATTAAAAGATATGAACGATATATGCTCTAATTTCAGGTGCCCACTTGCAAACATTTCCTAACCTCAAAGCCGCTGTACTGCCGCCTATTTTCTATTCAGCCTTCCTATTTTTTTTTTTTTTTAAACAATCAACTTCCATTCTTCCTCTAAATGAATTATTTACTTATTATTGCTTTGTACTTATTTAAATATTTGAAAATACCATAAGTTTCACCTCTGCCAATCCCGGTGATGGAGCCAAACGAATCACTACAACTTTACTCTGTCCACTGTCGTCAGTCACCAAAGTGACTAATCACTAAGCCGTTGTACCGTTCAGTTATATGCCTAAAGTGAACATAATCCATACGTCCTGTTTTCCTCGAGACGGTCTCTTTTCTCAGGCACCTGCCCCGTTGTCCTTGGACAAAGGGGAACCAGTGATTGATTCGATTTTTCACAATTTGTTACAATAAAAATATTATCATTGATCTAAATATATCTTAAGATATGTCGGTAGTTTCTTCCATTCTATGAAGCTTGTCTAGCCATTGTATCGTTATCCTATGGCTTATCACCTCCCACAACCCGATTAAAGCTCTATAACCAATTGATCTGCTTGAAACGCTACTCTTACATTTCATTTCTAGAATTGGTCGATAAATGCATTGGCTCAAGGATACACATAGTTATGAAGAATGACAAGGAAATAGTTGGAACTCTGCTGGGATTTGACGATTTCGTAAATATGCTGTTAGAGGATGTAACTGAGTATGAGGCCACGTCCGAAGGTCGACGGATAACCAAGTTGGACCAAATATTGCTCAATGGCAACAATATTACTATGGTGAGCTATTCTAACTAATACAGTACATCACTAGGTATTAGTCAGCCCATATACGCCTAGGTAAGGCCCATTACTTACACCCGCAAGGGTGTTGGTTCAGCTAAATCAGTCATAGATTAATTATTCTGTTAAAGTATACAATGAAGTAATCAACAAGAAAGTAAAATGTATTATCGTCAAAATCAGGTAGTTCTGTCATTGTGCTTGTGCCTCAGTGTAGAAAGCTTTCACTAATTAATTTAGGGAAGTTCGTAGCATTTCTCGCCTTGCCTCGTATTGTAGGTGTGGGTGTCCCCATCTTGTTTAAAATTCCCTTTAGACTCCCACACTTGCTACATTATCTGACCATAATTCTGGCGATTTAATATTACTTTTTCTCAACCCAACATCCTGCCCCTAATGACTGTAAGACCGGGACAGCGTTCGTATGTTACATATGGGTTAGGACGAGACTACATGTAAAATTATAAATTAGTGCAAAGTTGTTTTATAATTATATTTTTATTTGTAATGTGTCACTTCCACGAAGTCACTGGAGAAACTCTTACCTGGATAAAACGAGATGGTACATTACACGTCCATAAAAAGCCCTTCAAAAATTAATCTTATTTGTTTCAGTTGATTCCTGGTGGAGACATGCCTGATGCGTAGACATGTAATCTAATGAATGAAACAGAACAGTGCCGTGTGTGAATGACCCTGCAGCGAAGTGCGCTAATTTACAAATATGTGAACAGTTTGAGTGGTGAATGAGAAGATTTTGTTCGAGTATTAATGCCATATTTCTAATGTAATCTTTCTCAATGACGTCACGCCTCTATTTCATCTTTCCGTCAAGTGATAGTCCCACTAAGACCGGTTCCCATCATCGCTTGAAGATGCATACTCCACGCTACAGCGATGAATTGATATATGGTGGTGCCATCCAGTGTTATTTACCGATACATTCCAAACGTTGGTGGGACCGAGCCGTATAATGAAGGCAGAGCACAGGTTTTAGTTCAGTTCTTCTCAAGCCATATGTTGAGCTTGTCGGCAAGCTTCTGGGCGTCGTCACAGTTGTCCTAAAACATATAAAAAACACAAAACAAAGATATCGCAGTATTATCCTTGCAGCCGTCAAAAATTCCTTGTCCGAGTAGGGCGCTTGTTCCAGGAGCAGCCGACGGACGGCCCCAGAAAAACTTAATATTATCCATAGATCTGATCTCCCGGGGAAGTCTATCATATAACAGGACTCCCATATCCTTAGGAGATCTAAGGGTTGCCGTCAGACGACTGCTCTCACGGAAGAAGCAGTCCCAGTCGCCTAATCTAGGGAGCGGGTTCTTCAGTAGGTGAACAAATGACTCCAATAGAACGGGTAGTGCAAGAATACCGAATTCTCTAAATAAGGGCTGACAAGACACTCTGATCCCTGGTTCCCGCAAGCGTCCTAATAGCCCTCTTTTGTAGGCGACATGCACGGAGACATTCGGAAGAGTTTCCCCAACAAACAACAACATACAGGACGTGACCCTCCAAAAGACCTAAGTATACCAGCCTTAGCGTATGTTTGTCCATCAAGTATGAGAGATTTCTAAGATGGAAGTTTGCGGATGCAAGTTTTTGGGAAAACGTGTCAATCTGGCCCTTCCAGTTAAGATGATTGTCCGGCTCAATGAAGATCGCCTTTAAAATAAATTACCGTATCAGCAGCAGCCGTACCACCAAAGGTAAAGAATAACTTAGCCGGGAAGTGTAAATTATCCTAAATAACCCCCCCCCCCCCAATTAATGTAAATTAACTAACGGGAATTAAAGCGAAACACAATAAGAATTAAATTGTTGTTTGTTAACAGAGATAAATACGGAGATTTCCAAATATTTATTAGAGAAACCAGACCTGGGTTTTTCTGATTCTTATATTCCTCGTTCCAAAGCCGCAAAGATAGTTAAATTACAGTCTTTAACAAATTCGTACTAAATTTTCCTTTTTTTCACCTGAATTATTAATACTCTGGAAAAACAATTACGGGTATTAAACATTTAAACAGATTTTATAGAATAGTCGTAAATCAAGCGTGTGGGTCAGGGTCTGATTTTTTTTAGAAAGCTTCTGTTTTTCACAAATTTTTCATAAGATCATTTCCCTCTAATTGGTAATGTAGCATGCTTGTACTTATCCATATATCAGTCTCTACACACCATGGGATCGGAGACGTGTCGTAACACTGGTATTAACCTACAGAGGCGACTGAAGAGGTCAATCTGATACATTCATTAAATTGTTTGTATGCGATTAACCTTTTATGGAAAAAAAAAGTTCTACTGTACTACTACTAACAATAATGAGGCACTTAGAAAACAAGGGGTCCAAGTGACATTTTTTTCGAAAATGAGTTCAGTGCATATTCGGAAAGAAGAATGAAAGGTTTATTTGGGAAACAAGGGATCTAACTTTAAAAGTGAACAGTTCGCGAGATCTAGCGGTAGACTCCACAACATAATGAGGTCGTCGCTTAATTAAGCGTGTATTCCATTTGTCCTATTTTCTTTATCTGTGCATTAAAAAATGATGAAATTTTTATTTTAAGGAGACTATTATGTAGATACTTATCTATTATAAATTAAGTTATATTATAGTAGATGGGTAGAGACTTATTATTGATGTCTCCTACCATATTATAACTTCTTTTATAATAGATAAGTTAAGTATCTACATAATAGTCTCCTTAAAACAAAAATTTCATCAGTTTTAATGCACAGATGAAGAAAATATGACAAGTGGAATACATGCCTTAACAAGGGGCCTATGTGACTTAGACCCCTTATTTACCAAATCATTGTGACTGAGAGCGCTCAAAATCGCATCCGAAATATACCAGCCACTACACTCGCAGGAAAAATCCAAATAGGAAATATCTGAATGTCACCAAAATGTACGAGTTATACGTTCAATACTGTGATGAACAAGAAGTAACCCCGGAAAAGGCTAGTTACTATCCCTTTATTTTCAATACCAAATTCAATTTG
Organism: Psococerastis gibbosa; assembly: GCA_963971405.1. Taxonomy (NCBI): domain Eukaryota; kingdom Metazoa; phylum Arthropoda; class Insecta; order Psocodea; family Psocidae; genus Psococerastis; species Psococerastis gibbosa. Next base: position 4,824,830 of record OZ020488.1, on the reverse strand, counting down.
TCGTTCCACAAACCTACGACAGATTCATGCGACACTAAATCAAGCAAAAATAAAATAAACCCCGATAGGCAGAAGTAATCTTTAATTTAGAATGCAATAAGAAACATTTTTAATATTGTTAGGTACTCGTAATTATCAGATCGACTTACATTCTCATTGATTCAAAAATACTAAGGCACAAACAAGTCAAAGTACTGTAGACTTTACAACAATTATACCTTTACCTTACATTTCAATGTATGAAAAATAAATTATTCGTACCTGCTACATCTAAGTGACCATTATAGTCCTACACTATACTATTTGACTTAAGATAATAATTAAGTATACACTGAATAGAATAAGCAAAATAATTATTAATTGAATGCAAACATTGATGAAAACTGAAAATTTACTGTAGAATAAAACATGGCGGGAGTCTTGAATGCTGTAAGAAGCTATAACTTGGACCTCTCGCATACAAAAATGTGCAATCAATCAGATTATGCATGTATGCAAATTACTGATTGTTTTGATTTAGACGGTCCGTGGGGAACCTCGTTGTCCATCAGTGCACAGTTTGCCACTACACGCTAACTCATACAGCACACAATGCACCAACACGTCACAAATGACTGTGTGGCCGTATATAAGCAAGCCCTAGCTTGTGGTCGGTCGCCCTTTAAATAATAATTTTTAAAAAACAATGCAGTCAACAAATTCAAATAATAGCGCTGCGCCATGAACTTTCAATGCATGCGTTATAGTTTAGTGTGAGACGGTTGTTGGGTGCCTGTGCTGTTGACTACAGAGAAGAAAAAAACAGACTTAGGCGGTGTTTCCACATACGTCAATAGTCAATAGTAAATGTGGTATTGACGTTTTAGCAGACATTAAAGACATACTAAAATGTCTGCTACCACGTCAAAACCATATTTACTATTGACTATTGACGTATGTGGAAACCCCACCATAGTTCATGGGCTGACTCAGCCACCTGAGCTATGAGAATAAACAGCTGAGCTAAAGAGGTCTGTATAAGATTTGAATTTTATTGGACTTAAATAAATAAATAAGGACTTTTTGTTGTTTCTATTACTAAGCCAACCTAGCGGACTTTTAGGTCTGTTTGCAAAGAAATGATTATTTATTTTATTTATTTACTTATTTATTATAGTTTAATGCGAGAGGGTTGTTGAGTGGCTACACCACGGCGACAAATGATGCCCAGACTATAACGAAGCAAACAACAGGACTTAGTCCAGTTACTCAGCTATCTAAGTTAAAAGAATAAAAAGCTGTCTATGCATGATAAAAATATACAACAAAAAGAAATACAGTTAAAATGCAATGTGGCAGATTGTTTTGATCTATTGTAGGCTATGACTTAACTCGTTTAAAAACAAAAAAATTGAAATTATCGTAAGTAGGATGAGATCCAGATGGCTAAACATAAACGATACAGTATATCATGCTAAAACACAAATTCTAAAATATAAAAGCGCGTCGTAGACATACGATAGAAGTGAAACTTTTTTTTTATAACGGAAACATTTTAATCATTCACCATTACTTTTGAATAGCAACCCTGGACAACGGAAAAGAAAGAAAGCAGAGCGTACGTCTCATTCTTGTCCGATTCCAAAAGGCAAGTGAGACACCCATCGAACAACCGCAACAGTAACATCTTAGGGAAGAGTAAAAACTCAATAATCCACAATAAGATAATTTTTTATATGGCCATCTGATGATGGATTGTACCCGAAACGGCTCATATTATCAATTATTTTACTGTGGATCATTGCGTTTTACTCTTCCCTAAGATTGTCAAGTAGTTTGAATCTAGGCGCTTCGAGTGGAAGCGGCTATTTTGTTTTAAGTAATAAATTCAACATGGAAACTTCAAGATTGTATTATTTTTTCAAGAACCTAAATTAATTAAAATACAACGCAACAACAAACATTACATGGCGCTGCGGTTGAGAATAAATAAAACTTACGTATGTACCAATTAATTATTCATAAAAATTAATAAAAATGAACAATTTACCGCCGCCACCGAAGCAAACCCTAACTGGGCAGCCCCACATGGAATATAAAAAGTGGGAAAAAGCCTTCGAGCTGTATGCAACGGCAACAGCATTAACGAGTAAGGCAAAAGACGTACAGGCGGCAGTATTCCTACACTTAATAGGGCCGGAAGGCCAGGAAATATTTGATTCGTTTGCATTAAATGACAGCGATAGTAAAGACCCACAAAAGGTAAGGGATGCTTTTGATAATTATTTCATGCCAAAAAGTAATGAAACTGTGGAAAGGCATATTTTTGCTATGAGAATGCAAAAAGAAGGCGAATCTTTTGACGAGTATGTGACTGCTTTAAAACTTCAGCATCAAGCATCAAGTTGCGATTTTCAGTCAATGAAAGACAGCTTGATTAAGGACCGAATAATAGCCGGAACAAATAATAACCAACTAAAGGAACGGTTGCTGAGGGAGGACAACCTTGATCTAGCCAAATGTATAAATATTGGGAGAGCTTCAGAACTGGCAGAAAAGCAAATAATGGCAATGAGGAAGACTGATGAAGCAATGGGAGATACAACATACATCTAGAGGAAAAACTCCTTCTATCTGTACTTAGTATTCAATTAATTATTCCTTTTGGTATTGTTTATTACCATATCATGCCAGCACGTCTGGGATTATTGGAAGACTTGTTTGCCAGTCTCGGGGCAGTCGATGACAATCTTTTAGACCATGTTGCATTAAAGGGCACTTTAGCAAAGTGGCTTACAGCGGGATACGCTGTTGAAGATGGTATATACCGAGTCTGTGATGTGGTTGGAGGCAAAGGCTACACCTTTTCATTGTCATTCATTCAGAGCGGATCTGCATTCGTGGCTGGATTTACAAAAGAACAAGCCCATGATTTCCTTAAAGCTACTAATATCGGGTATCCGGGATCTCATAAATTAGCAATCCTAAAGGCACATGTAGATTTTCTCGCCCTGGTATATGTGACCCCTCAAGCGCTTATTACTACAGTAAGCTTACCCAAGGTTGTTCTGGGTCCTGCCGTCTGTGAGTTAATCGTGAGCAACCTGATAGATAATGCCACAAATAGACTCGAGCCTGCGTATTTAACTGAACCATTGCTAGTGTTTTTTGCTTTGGTCCAGAAGTTGATGCCTGCTGCATTCGAGCAAATGTGTTCCCATCCTGATATCATTGTCGAATTGTCTAAAGAAGTAGACGAAGTGCGGAATCCGATTGGCTTGACTGGACAAACAAGACGTCCTTACTGCCACGAGGCATGGCTCTTGTTACACATCAGCGCTTTATATATGTTTAAAAACAAACCATACAATCCCAAAGTGGTGATGCAATCACGTTACGATACTCTCGCAACAACTCTAGGCTTGGACACAGCACTTCCAGGTGTGGCAGAAGATTTAGACTTCATTGCAAGCGCCTAGATTCAAACTACTTGACAAAGATGTTCCCCAAGTTGCACGAAGTCACCAAGGAAACTCTCACAAGTCATGGTGAACTGATTTTCGTTACACGAAGAGGTTGCGTACCACAATTTCAAAGAAGTTTCACTTCAAAAATAAATGTAGGTGTACACGTCTACTGTCAGTGACAGGCTTATTTCGCCCTAATTGTATACGTACAGCATGTTTATTAGCAGAATTCAACAAAATGTAAGATGGACATTCACTGTCTGTAATGGTATTTTTTTTTTTAAATGACATTTTATGGACCCAGGTCTACCTCATAGGTCCCTTGTGCAATACCAACGACCCCATGGATTTCGGACATTATTTGTATTATTTCCGTATTAATTTTTGGCCGTTAGCAAACTGGTATACGTTCTCGATGTCAATCTACACTGGCTACAAGCGATAATGGACAAGCTGAGACAAGCTTACCATTGACGCAATGAAACTGCCGAAAGCATGACTTAACCAAGTAAAAATACGAGTTGGGGCGGAAAGAGACGGATAAAAACAGTTCACAAGACCCGATACACAGGGACGATTCGCTGAGAAATTTGTCATGGGAGGAAATGGGCTCGGTGAATGGTTGGGGCAAAACCACAGTCTGCTTCTGAAGATTTCAATCAGCTGGTGTGTATACTGGGCTTCATGCCAGAAATCTTCTGAAGATTTCAATCAGCTGGTGTGTACTGGGCTTCACACCAGAAATCTTCAGAAGTTAGAGGTTGACTCGGTGGTTTTTGCTAATATATAATGCAGTATTATACGGTGTGTAACATTATTAGCATTAAAATAACTGTAGGTTGAAGAGGTATCTTCATCTTTATAGCCGAAATTAGAGGATTGCGGTTACCCATTTGTTGCATTGAAAAATTACTCAGTGAGTCACCGGCGTGCAATCCGTCCGTGTATAAAGATTGCTGGATATATATAGCTTTCATTCAGCTGCATTTTATAGTACCGTTATGTCCGTAGCTTCTTCAAATAGTAAACATATTGTACATTACGTCAATGACATAGGTACTAGGTGCAGTGGCGTAGCCAGAATTGTTTTTTGGGTGGGTCCAGTTTTCATAAAGTTTGGCCGCTGACGATAGGTTTTCGAATGGGGTGGTGTTTCATTTGGCGCCCCCCCCCCTGGGATTGGTTTTTAAAAGATAGGCCTGGAATAGTTTGTCGGCAAAAAAAAATTTGATTTTGAAGACGATAACTTTATTAACAAAACTGGAAAAAGGGGGACCGGGGTCTGCCCGGTGTTTTTTTTAGATAACTATCTAAAAAATTTGCCTAAAAAAAAAATTTGGGGGGGACCCCGCTGACCCCCCCCCCCCCCCGGCTACGCCACTGACCAGGCGTGTACAGACGTCGTTACGTCTAGGAATTGTCACCACCATCTTACGCCTTCAATTCATAATAATCTAAAATACAAATAATACCTACAATACAGTATAATAAGTAAAATTATACAATTTTGCTATTTAAGAGGATGTAGATATTGCCCCCCCCCCCCCCTGAATCACACTAAAATCTGTAGTATGTTGTTATTTGTTTTTCTGTTAAACTGATATTATTGGTATTAAAAAAAAACTTACACCAAAAATAAAAAATACCCCAGAATATATTGTAGGAAATCTTAAAAATCTTAAGAATTGATTAGTAAATTATATTAAAAACTGAGAGATTTTGATGTTATCTAATAATAATAGTAATAGAAATAATTAATTCGTGTATTTTTAGAATTGCTACTATTTTGTTTTGTTAATGCAGACGCGGAGCAAAGTTACAAGGGGTGGTCAATATCTACGGTCAGCTTACTGATAAGAATTAGCCTACTTCTGTACGACCTGAAGCACTAAAATAGTGTGGTGCCGCCCAGTCCCGCCGAAAATATAAGTATAGGGGCGGAAAATTTCCGCATTTATATTAAAGGCGTTCGACACAGAAATCCAGTAAAAACATATTAATATTTAAAAAAAACTTATTGTAAAATTATTAAATTAAATATGTACAGGTTCGAACGATCGAAGACAGTATGATTTAGGGGCGGAACCACCACCCTTTTAAAAGGAAATTTATCGTTGGATCACCCCAAAATAGGTTGGTTTATATATTATATGAGCTCCTTAATGCTGAGGTCCTGAGGTGAATGGAACAGAAACAAAGTTCCTGCTGGCGGTTAAGAAACGGAAACTGATACTTCGGTGATATGATGAGGAACGAAAAGTATCGCCTTCTGCATGAAATAATCCAAGGGTAGATAGAAGGATTGAGGGCTTTCGGCAGAAGAACATCCTGGTTAAAAAAAACTGAGGCAGTGGTATGGCAAGAGCACGTCTCTTCTTTTCAGAGCAACAGTCTGCATGGTCCAAATTGCCATGATGATCGCCAATCTCTGCTAGAAGAGGCGTATAAAGGAGAAGACCGAAACTTAGTGGGAACTGTCCTTAGGGTGGGGGTAGTGTATTATAGACTAACTGCCAATGAGGCGCGGTTTCCACCGACCTCTAAGTGCAAAATACACATACGGTGACGTGGTAGCAGATATCATTAATAAAGGCGGGGTTTCCACCGACCTCTCATTGCAGAATGCAAATGACATTGACGGAAATGTTTGTTTTACTCTATGCCATAGTTAAAATTGATTAATGATCATAGAGTAAAATCACAAAAAAACGAACTAAAATTAAAAAATGACTTCTTGGGATATGTTAAGTACAAACATTTTAATAGATTTCTATAAAAAGAAAAATTCAAATTTTCGTCAATGTCATTTGCATTCTGCAATGCGAGGTCGGTGGAAACCCCACCGAAGTCTTGAATGCTAGCTACCACGTCACCGTATGTGTATTTTGCACATAGAGGTCGGTGGAAACCGCGCCTAACGAAATTGCAGTGACTATAAATGTTGCTGACAGCATAGCTGTGCACAAAGGCAGATTCTACGCGGCTGACCGTCTGAGAGATCTGTCGAGATACATTGGAGCAAATGGGTTGGTGCACAAACGCAGATTCCACTGCTCATTTTCGCTCCAATGCATCTCGACAGATATCCCAACAGATCTGCTACGTAGAATCTACCCTAGTGCACCAACTCATTCGCTCAAATGTATCTCGATATATCCGCGTATATGCACTAACCCATTTGCTGTAATTCATGTCAACAGGTCTCTTAGCAGAAATATTCCTGTCCCTTATTCGTTACCGCAATTTTGTAATTGAAAGTTAGTCTAGTGCACACTTCATCGTATTGAATTGTGGGTAGTCCCAATGACACAAGACTAAGAACTAAACCGATACCTATGTTTTCAGTCTGCTGAACAGACACTATAGACATCAAATAATGAGACTGCTAGTGAATCGTGCCACCCCGGTGTCAGTGGCACATACTACAATAGATATCAAAATATAGAGGAATACTTTTTCTAATGGATGCGACCTAATTGAAAGCTCTACGATCGATATTTCCAGCAAAATTAGGCTTTGCACAACAACACATTGTCTATAAAGGTTAATACTTAGTTAACAAGACCAGTGGGCCGATTATGGCGATTGTTATTAACTTACTCCTGGGGTTAAAACTGTAAACAAACAAATTTTGAATAGCACTTTCCATTGTAAAATTATCTTGTTTACATTTTTAATACCAGAGTATTATATTACCTCCGGTATTAAAATCGCCATGATTGGGCCGCAGCAGTCTACTTATTTAACATCTATGCTTCCCTCTCGCTCCTAAACCGAGGATGACATCGACTGGGCCATGGCAGCAGCCACCGATGTTGATTGCCTGGACAAATTCATAGGCGCCAGCCCATTGTCGGCGCCATAGTAAAAGTCTTTACAAATCTCGGGGTACGAGACGTCCGGTTTTGAGCTTTCGTGGTGGAGATGATTGGGTCCGTGGGTGTGAAGGCGCTTCTGGTTGAGGATGAGGCCGTTGTCTTCCTGGAGGATCGTGGTTACAAGGCAACGCCGCTCGCGTCGTCTGTCGCACACCCAGTTACGGAAGTTGCCTTTGGCCTTTTGGATGTAGCCGTAGCCCTCGGCGATAATCTTGGGCCGGCCGCGGTTGGTTCGCGATATTTGGTAGTCGTAGAGTGTATTTACTGGAACAAAAGGGTAGTGTTAGTAAAATAAGTATGTACTTGGGGGCTTCTTCGGGACGCTGGTGGTAGCAGTAGGTGTGCTTAGAGCAGCTCACACCATATCTTGGTAAATCTATAAAAAGGGGAAGCCAAAGGATACTGAACTCTGTTTCTATGTTTTATTCTGTTCCAATAAATAGTGGAAGACTTCAGAATTTCACAATCCATAGATTTACTAGTTACTTTATTAGCCCTAAGGTTCCCATCATTGCTTGAAAATTCTCGGTAAAAAATACTACAAATGCACTGCCATACATTCGGCAGATGACAGTATTCCTTAGGCGGGGTTTCCACATACGTCAATCGTCAATGAGAAATATGAAATTGACGTTTTAGCAGACATTAAAGACATACTAAAAATTCTGCTACCACGTCAAAACCATATTTCTCATTGACGATTGACGTATGTGGAAACCCCGCCTTACCGAGACTTTCAAAGTGCTGATGACGGGAACCACCCTTAAGAATCGCCAAAGTTCGCATGGGCCAAGACATAGTAGTTGCACGACTAGTGAGTTAAGCTCAGCCACAATCGATAAGACCACCCGGCAGGCCTGGAAAGGGATGGACTGAACCCACTACATGTTTAGGATAGAAATAATGATGGCACATACTCATGTAATTTGATTTTTTCAGTTTTTTTTTTTTTAAGGAAATCAATTCTTCCGAGTACACTCATGAACAAAAGTACGGTACAATAAAAGGAACACGTGCACACCAATAAAAAAAATTACAAAATTAAACCACGATGTACAATACAGAATATTTTATTGAAAAATGTATTTCACAGGTACCTGCTAAATTTCCAGGCAGCATGTTGAAGGAAACAATTAGTGAAGACTTAGAGGTTTTTTTTCGGAATGTACAATAGCCTACCTAATTAATGAACCAGACAGTAACCCAGAAATGAAGATTACACTTGCCATATCCAAGTTAGAAATTTATAATGCATAAAATTGGCAGACAGTGCAATAATACCAATTTTCGGGTTAGGCGTCGACCCGACTTTCATTATTTAGGTACTAAAGCGTCCTTCGAACATTGTATGTTTGACATTGTTTATTAAATACAACAGATGTCAGGATGTAAAAGGTTTATCTTATATGCTTAACAAGTACCGTGCGAGACTCACTTACATCCCAAATTAGAACAGGCCTTAAGCCAGCGTTTTTATTTAGTTTTTAAACAGCCTAGGTATGCAAGTATGCAGCATTTGGGCAGGCTGTTAAAACAATGTTTTATTTCAAATGCAGAATAGACCGTATCTTTAGTGATCCTTGTTCATAAAATGTGTCCTTTAGGCAATTACAAACAATAGTTGGACATGTCCACTAGGCACATTTTGACTGTTTAAAACAGACTATGCACATCCATATCAAGTAATCGATTATCGAGACAGAATGTGGGTTGTACACGAATGCGCACGGCCATCAGACTTTGTAGCGACATCGTTTCAACACTCATGGCTTCTACAATAGTAAAATATGTCAAATAGGTGCTTTTCTGTCAATTGTCTATAACGCAGTACCGTAGTCTATGTATGCTCATACACATCAAACAATGAGCATTGAGACAGAATATAATTTGCATAAACATTCGCATGATTATGGGCCCCATCACACTTTGTAGCAACATCGTTGGAACACTCATAACATCTACAATAGTTTAATAGGCCTTAAGAGGCCTAGTAAAACATGTCCAGCAGGCGCCTTTCTGTCAACTGTGAAACACGCATAAACATGTATGCTTATACAGATCAAGTAATCGGTATTCGAGACGGGGCAGTATCTGCATAAGCATGCACATGATTATGGGCCCCCCTCAGCACTAGGCTCCCATCAGATTTTGTAGTCACAGCAGCCGAGCACCCAGTACTAGCCCTAGTAGAACATGTCCAGTAGACGCTTTGCTGTCGCAGGTTTTTGTGATGAAAATTAAAGCTGTAGTTTTGGAACACAACTTGCGGATTGCCCTGGTTGGTTTTGCCCACTTTGTAGTCGTTTTTGGTAAAGAGTTGCGTCACTTTTCTAGGCTTTGCGATCCATTCGGTTCCTTGAATAAGTAAGCAAAAGATTAGCTTATTAACAGTTTAGTAGGTTCTTTGACAATATAAAAGTCAATAATTTTGTGCTATATAGTGATAAATAAATAATGGACTGAACTATCCTAACGGATACAATTAGAAATGCCTTCAAGGTCGCAGTCATATGATGAGCAAGAGAATCAGGGTGATGGGCCTGGGTCTATCTTAAAGCGTGCTTACAAACGTCTCGTCAACATCTGCGATCGGCGTCTTTAATGGTACGACACGGACTTATGAGATTGTATCTCGGAGGTGCAGCAGCTATTGAAGATACCGACCGCAGATGTTGACGATACGTTTGTAAGTACGCTTTCAGATCGAGCACGGCTAATCAGCCCAGACTCTTCTGCTTGATTATAGCCCAGCATTTTTTTTCCCTCACTGGTTACTCCACCAAGTGAGGGAAATATATTGAAAAAAAATATATAAATGGAAGGATATCGGCGCAGGTACCTCCGGATGCAACATCCAATGAGGCCCTGGGCTATAAAGCTCTCTCACACTCAACTAGGGTAGCCCAGGAGTCCAGGACCACCTGCTTTATTTACCCTCCGAAGTATGTCTCCATTATAAATGTCTCAGTAACTATGGAACTGTTATGAAATGGCAGCCGATAACTTTCCCATGAACCAAGCCAAAGAATTAAAGCGCTAATTTTCCAATTGTTATTTAATAATTTCCGTACCGCAGTTAATAAAACTCAATGTTAACTTAAAACAGAAATAAATAAAATTCTCCAAAAGCCTATGATGGTAGGCTAATAGTAGACCATTAAAGAGCCCACGCGTACTCGTATTCTTAAGGCGGATTCAAATATGCTCATTTTAACATTATACAGTAGTTTACATAATGATCAGCATTATGAGGATATGCTACATATAGAAAAGTTGCACACCAAAATCCGTGTTTTTTTTATTTTTTATTTAACTAACAGAACAATAAGTGGCCACCCCTGGATCACCCCTAAAATAATGTATTGGTTAAAATTATTTTTAATTAAGTTAATAGGCCTACTTAAAGTTATAAAATTGGTTCACTCAATTGTTAGAGGACTATTTTATACACCCTATTGCAAAAAAGGTGTTTTTTTATTTTTGTTGTTATCATTTCGCCATGAATTCGATAATTCGGTAAATTTCTGTCGCATATCAGTTTCACTGAAAACCCTCAGCACCAAAAAGAAAAAACATCTTCCTATTTCTACGCATGAAATAGTCCTCTGCCAATTGAGAGGACCAAATCTTTATAACTTCGAGTATTAACTAAAATATAAACTAAAATGAAAACCGACATTGACATTGGGGATACAAGGGTGGCCAATGGGTACGGCCAGTTTCCCCTTTAAGATTTGACTCATTTAAGTTGTAGAAGACTACTTCACGCACTATGTAATAGGGCATTTTGAATTTTTAGTACCTTGTTCATAAAAATTATTGAAGGCTACAATTTCACGCAAAATAAAATTCATGGAAAAACTACAACATAAATTAAAAATGCCCTATTATGATACATGAAGTTGTCTTCTACAAGTTAAATGAGCCAAAAAATTAAGAACTTGCTCAGATAATTAAATAAAAAATAAAAGTATTAATTTTTGAGGGTGCCATTTTTCTGTGTAGCATATCCTCTGATATTCCTCACTATGGTAAATGTCCTATGTAAACTCCCAGCGGGCCCTATAACTTATTTCGAAGCCATTCTAGATATTGTATAGTGCACATTTTTTTTTTTTTTTTTTTTTTTTAAATTTGAGACAGGGTACTCTTTACTCAAAACTCATGTTTTTTAAAGTTTGGGCATAGAGCATATGAATGGGTTTTATAGCAACCTTTTGCCATTATTTACTTATTTTTTAATAGTTACATAGGCTTCAAAGTTGGAGCACCTGGTAAGTGTAATGAGGAAGTTGGAATTGCAGTTCCAAAAACTAAAAGAAGACTGCAGACAAGTTTTGTGACAGAGAGGAATACAGAGTGCTTCATAGGATAAATTCTCGAATCCGCCATAAGGCTTCTTACAATTCAAGCAATTATAAAGTCCATTTTGCCAGAACACAGACCCAACTACCTTTGACATCTATTACAACGTCCACACATCAGAAAACTCTTTCACCCTATGGGTCGTACGCTTTATAATTAATTAAATAAATAAGCAACAATGTCCATTTTAGCCTAAATATCTTTTAACAACTATGTTAATTTTTAAATAATACCAATTATGAGTCACAAGAGAGGTCATTGTTAGCTAGCTTGAGACGATTTATTTCCCAAGTCTTCCATCCAGATGTCTAGCTGATCCGGGGCGACATTGCTAATCTTATTTGAATGGCCATACAAATGGCTGTGCAAGTTGTACTTATGTTTTGTCGCAAACTTGCAAATTTTGCACCGAAAACGTGGTGCTTTTCCACATTCGTAGCGGACATGTCGCAAAAGTGTGTTTTTTCTTGAGTAAACATGGCCGCATCGTTGACAGGGAAATCCTAAAATACAAAAAAGTAAAATAAGATGTTTGACAAGCTAGGAAGCCTATTTCAGAGGAAGCAGACCGTTAGAATTGGCCACCACAAAACAGGCTGGTTTGCATTTTTTATTTAACTTCATACTTAAGTTATTAAGATTCATAGAGGACTATTTCATGCATTCTATTATTTAAGGTGTTGTTCATTTTTGGTGTTTTAATACTTTTCCATGAATTTGATAAATAGGTAAATTTCTATCACCCACTAGTATTAGTTTTACGGGAAACCCCTTGCTCCAAAACTAAAAAAAATCCACGTAGTACTACGTATGAAATAGTCGTCTGCTAATTGAACAGACCAAATCTTTACAACTAAGTATTAAATTAAATAAGAAATATAAAGCAACCTAATTTGGGGTGATACATGGGTGGCCAAAGTCAACGGTCAGCTTATAATAATAATAATTCGTGTATTTTTCTTAATTATTTTTACGTCAGGAAACAAAAGCTGAAGTGCCCCCTCATGCCAGCGGCGGGCACTCAATACCTAACTATAACTAGCCAACATTAAAATTACATTCTATTAACTATAGGAACTGCGAAATAATTTTTACTAGCCAAACTATACCTAAAAATGATATAAAAATATAAATGTAAAATATAAAACTGGCACTATAGACTACCATTGTACATTCTAAATCGGTAAATCTAAATTATCATATGAAATAAAAATGTGTTAAATAAAGTAGCAATAAGCTCGGTTATAAGGTACATGCTAAGTTTATAAACTAACACAAAATACCGAATAGTGTGGGAAAATATTTTACTCCGCCTCTGAAAATAGAAACGTAAGTATCTTTTTTTAACATTTATATACCTATATTTATATTTTTTATAGTTACGCTGGCTACTCTACAGCTATGGTTAAAAACAACTGCATTGCAAACTCTAAAATGTAAATAAAATAAAACGAGAAGTATTGGGCTAATTTATAATTAATGGGTTAATTGTATGAGTGGGCCGAAAGGCCCAAAATTCGCCCATATGGAAAATAAAGACAATTTTCTTTCTTTAATTTTCTGTGTTCCTTTTTTAATTTTAAAAACATGACTTAAAAAATATTGAGTGTTACCAACATGTATTGAGAACCGGGAACTATTCCTTGTTCTATGGTAGGACTGTGTTGGAATACAGTGAAGCCAATGTGGGAGTTTAAAAATATCAGGTAAAATAATGATAATAATTATAATAGAAATGTACTTTGCACCTTGCGACAATATTGGAATGCACAAAATCCAAAAATTGTAATTTTAGTATAAGAAGATAGCACCACGAGTAACCACACTGAAGGAATTTCAATTTACGCGCTAAGAGCAGTATAGGACCGTCAGTTGCGGTTCTTATTGTTCACTACTTGTGGCATAGCCTTTTGGTAATTGATCTTAAAATCCCAGGCGGTAATTTTTAAGAAGACCACATCGCAAGTAACCACTCAGCAAAACAGCCAATTTAATTAATGAGCCTAATACAGTACATTCCACAACTATAACCAGTGATATGTGAAAAAGACAACTTGGAAGCCTTTGAAATGTGGTGCTACAGAACTAACAGAGAAATGCTAAACATATCGGTACTTCGGAAGAAAAAGGACACAGCTCTAAATCCATCAATTTACAGAAATTGAAGTTAAAGTTTTTTTTATTATAATGAATTACCTGACAGTTCCAGCCAAATACAACTGCCCTCCCTCGAAAAATATACAGACTACATTAACGCCGTTTTTCTAGCAAAATAGATTTTTTTTTAAAAATATTTTAGCGTTATCGAAATCGACCATTTATGAGTTGTGTCTTTTTTCTTCCGAAGTAGCGATATCATGACAAGACCACATAAGATAATAAGATACGTGGAGGTGGTCCAAATGGTAAACGTAGGAAGGTCTCTAATTACCATCGTGACAAGAGCCAAGTGGATGAGTCACATTATCAGACATGAGGGACTCCAGAATAGAAGGCACCAACGCCAGGGGGCAACCAATGAAGGCATACCCTGAAGACCTCAAAAAAGAAATGAGACGTGGAACCTACATGGAGGAACGCAAGAGAACGGTCCAGGACAAAGAAAGGAGAAAACGGAAAGATTTGCTGCAAACCAATTGATGGATTGCGACTAGAGAAAGAACCTGTGTGTACCGAAGGGCTGATTGTATCCCCGCGAAGCAGTCTTCTCATAATAAAATTCGGTGAATTCCAGGCATGCCGGTTGCCTTCACTTCTCCAAATCTTCCAACCAATTAGAATATTGACTAGGTGGTATATTATGGCTCTGTGAATGAATAGCCACATGGTTGAGTAAGTTGTGTTTATGTTTGGTTGTAAACTTGCAAATTATACAACGAAATCGTGGCGCTTTTCCACACTCATAGCGTTGATGTCGCAACATGTTGCATCTTCTTGTGTAAACATGTTTACATGTTGGGCATGGATATCCTAAAATATAAAAAAAACATCAATCTATATGAGTTACGATCAGTCTTGAATAATGGAATAAAATAATTTGAAAACAACTTTTACGGGGGAGATTTCAAAACATTTTTTAAACAAGGAATGACAGCGTATATTTGACAAAATTAATTAATTTCTAATTCCATAAAAATATAAGCTCTCTCCAAAATCAATCTATTTACTACCCGACCACGATAGGATGGCACCCAGAACACTTCGTTTATTCGAAAACTTGCATATGCGAAATACACAAGTTTAAATTCGATTTTTATAAGTTTTCAAAGTGCCATCCTATCGTGGTCGGGTAGTACCTGGCTGATTTACTACTATTCTGCAAAGTATGTTCAATGCACTTAATCGGTTTTTTAATAATAATATTTCAGGTGAATTTACTGAGATTTTTTTATTTTTTGGGAATTTTTCATCGTGACATTTAAATATTTTTGTGGCTGTGGAAAGAGGAATTAAGGGAAAATGCGGGGCTCCAATTACTTGTAATTAATTTCGTCAAATTGACTGGCGTATTATTTGTTTACAAAATAAATAAATATAAATATACAATATTCACCACAATATTCGGAGCCACAAGTGCGAATCTCGGATTCGTTGTTAACAGCTGGCCTGGAAAGTCCTACCTAAGAACTTCTACTCGGCCACGATAGGCTGACATTTGGAAAACTTTGTTTATTCGAAAGCTTGCATAAGCGAAACACTGAGTTTATTCGATTTTTTTAAGTGTTTCCAATGCCCTCCTTTCGTGGTTGAGTAGTACAATTCTTACTTACAACTACTAGTGAGCTACCACTGCAAATGCAATGAAAATAATAAATCACATATTACAAATAGGCTAAACATTTTGAAATCTCTCCCTTAAAGCTCTGTATCTGTGTGTCTGACCTAGTGTAAATATACCTTTTGCCACTTAAGGACTATGTATTCCTATTTTGGCAATATCCAACATTTAACCTACACAAATAGTAATGAGGTCGTATGCATCTAAATATTATGTGAAACTGATTTTAAATTTTCCTCACACAGATTGTACATTATGATAAAGCTTAAATACGGTTAGTGAGATCACGTTAATACGTCAAATATTGTACAAGATGCAAAACCATCCGAGTAAAATCACTTAAAATCAGTTTCGCTGTTTACATAGTGCATGGTAAAAATAATTAAATAGCCAATTAATTCATTGCCATCGAGATCACAGATGTTCAATATGTATTGAACAAAAATAAATACTGGATAAATTCAATCAACAAATAAATAAGTAAAGAATGTATGTTAACGAAAAGGAATGTAGAAACAATACTATTGACAATTTATATGACTAGAAAAGTTGTTACACTTGAGATCGCTTCTTTTATGACTAGTAAAAATACCTCAATAATATTTTTCATTCTAGCTCGTTAGGATCTCCACGTATAGAATCAGCATCAGGTGGGCTTTCGTATAAACTATTTATCTTCCTAGGGGCATAGTAAAGTTCTATAAGACTCCTCAAGGCCCAAGGATATTTTTTGAATTTCTGGTGCCGCCTTCTTCGACCTATCACAGCACTAAGGTGACCATTCATGGAATTGTGAAAACCAGGGCATTCGTTGAGTGAAATTGGCCCCACAAGAAGGGCTATAACCTCCTAGAAACTTTTTAAAAGATTAAAGTCAAAATAGGCGGTCTTTAGCCAAGTTTTGACACGGTTGAATATTTTGGGGTATAAAGCTCTCTGAATGAAATTTAAACAGAGAGCCCTGTTGGGGCTCACTAATTTGGACCACACAGCTCACTTGATGTCTCCAGCTTATATGGCTGACCCTACTGCCCTTTCGTTTGCAGCGGCACGACCACAGATTAAATATCTTGTGGTATAAAGCTCTCTGAATGAAGTTTAAACAATGGGTCCTCTTGGGGCTCACTAATTTGGACCACACAGCTCACTTGATGTCTCCAGCTTCTATGGCTGACCCTACTGCCCTTTCGTTTGCAGCGGCACGACCACAGATTAAATATCTTGTGGTATAAAGCTTTCTGAATGAAGTTTAAACAATGGGTCCTCTTGGGGCTCACTAATTTGGACCACACAGCTCACATGATGTCTACAGTTCATATGGCTGACCATACTGCTCTTCCGTTTGCAGCGGTACGAGCACAGCTTGCACGCGAACCTCGGCACCTGCCCACATTCCCATGTCAGGTGCCTGTTGAGCGAGGACTTGCGTGAGTAAAACTTTCGGCACTGAGGACACGTGTAGCGTCTAGCGTAACGATGGCAACCTAAAAAGATAAATAAGCAGATGTTAGATGGCATGCGCTGGATAGCACTTCTTTGCTGCCGCAGAACAAAAACGCCTTTAGTGGGCCGGGCCTACATGTCAATGTCCTATACTGTAGCCTACTCAACAATAATATGAAGATTAGATATTGCCTAAACATGTCAGAAAGCAAACACATGCTGGTCAGGTTGGGAGTGTTCGCTATGGTAAGGCATACCAGAACCATAGCGAAGCAAAATACAGTAGAGGAACCTGAGCTAAGAAAAGTGCACCCTGAAAAGAGTCGAATTCCCGCAAGGTCCTTGACCTTCAAGGAACAAGGAATAGTGATACGCAGCAGTGGACGCAACAGCCACAAGTCTGAAGTTCATACGCAAGAACGTACCCCAACATAGGGGGGGGGGGGGGGGGGAAATCATTCATGTTTACATGACTTGTATCTGTACTTGGTTAAGTCATGCTTTTGCCTGTTTCATTGCGTTAAGGGGAAGCTTGTCTCAGCTTATCTATTAGCGCTTATAACCGGTGTAGATTGACATCGAGAACGTACAATAGCCTAAAGTTCATACGGAAACAATATAAATAATGTCTGAAACCCACTGGGTCGTTGGCATTGGGCAAGGGAGCTATGGGCCACTAGGCGATCTCGTCTTGCTCCCCCATTCTAAAATTATTTGATACATACGCCATTGTAACACAGTCTTGTCTTGCAGCTTCGTTTTCTACTCTACTACCAACCTGGTTAGCAAAATGGAAAAGTACCAAAAAAACCATGCACAAATGAAACACTTTGCCGAAAGTATAAAATTAATCTAACAGTAAAAAACAATATGCTTTTATTGTTCACAAGCTTATACAGGTTAACTGAGACTAGATAGGTTTTTGTTTTGCGTCGATCCCTCCCTGAAGCTTCGCTAGGTATGTGGGAGACTAGGTTTTGGGGTGGAGGAAGCAAGGATTGGTGGTATGTAAGAAGTGGAGGATGGAGGTTTGGGGTATTTAAGGTCATAGATGAACAGGCCGGTGACTAGTAGAAAAAAATAACGGCATCAGTGAGCAAGGCCGCAGCTAGGGGGGTTCATGGGGGGTTCAACCAACTCCCCCCCCCCCCCCCCCCCCGAAATGAAATGGATTGACACCACATAGAATCGGATTTTGGGAGGAAAAATAAAAACTACTATGTAATATACAATAAATCCCCCCGCCCCCGAAAGTAAATCCTAGCTACGGCCTTGTCAGTGAGTGAGTGGCCTGCATCAATAGATTCGCAAATAGCGACCGCCCAGTTAATCAGTTGAAAATGAGTCTTTTGCAGCATATAACATCAATTAATTAAGTTTTACTAGACATTAGACAGCTCGGAAAGCATAGGCTATCATATTCAATGTCGGTTTATGTATGGACGTACTTTTTCTTTCAGTTAAATTTGTAATATCTCATTGTGATGCCCAAAATTCGCCCACATGCAAAAAAAGACAATTTTCTTTCTTCTTTCTATGAAAAATTGATACGACTTATGAAATTGCCCTCTACAACTTTAATAGAAGAAATGGAAGTTGCCAAATTTCGGAGTGCCAACTTTAACTACAGCCCATATATCCTCTTAAAAAAAAAAAAAAAAAACAATACCTTAGTTTTCGGACCTCAAGCAAAAATTGGCTGAATCTATTTATAGCCGCAACCTCATTCATTACTTATCACTAGTCATTGCGGGTTCTCCCAGGCAGGGTAGTCCCCTTTTGCAATTGCCTCGGGTTGCGCTAGAGCGGTCCGGGTGCGCGTGGGGTGTCTGCGCATCACATGGGTCATCAGGTTATGCTTGAGCTTTGTGAGGTAAGGACAGCGCGGACACTGGAACTTGGGCTCCTTGCCGCACACCCATTTCTTATGACGAAGGAGGTTGCTGAGTGCGGTGAAGCTGAAACCGCAGTCCTCACAGGAGAATGCGCGTCGGTTCTCCTTTGGGCTGCCCGCTGCATCTGTGAAAATAATTCAAAAAGCTCAATGGGGAAGAAGCATCCGAAAAGGATTTAATAATAAAATTACAAAGGCAAGGGTATCCGATGCAGCAGTAGAATCCAGGTTGATAGGCCGTGGTCGGTTTCAAAGCGTACTTCCAAACGTTTCGACAACATCTGTCGTCGACATGTTCAGTGGTACTACTTACCTAGAACTATACGTGACACTCAGGGGATAGCAGGGTGCCTCCCACTCCACATCTTTGTATAAATATTAGTGCACATCTCCTTGGTTCAAATAGTTGCTACTAAGTCTCCTATCAATCAAACAATCATAGAAGTTTTAAGATTTTAATAAGAACATATGGCCGTCAAAAACCTATTGTAATAGCTATCGAATCCGATGTTAAAAACATAAATTTACGATTACTATTGCAACCCTATTATTAATTTTTCATTTTCATTTTAGTAGCCTAATTTTTCTTTTATAATGGTGCCTAATGCTACTTCTGACTACTTCATTGTACCGTATATTTTTTCACGTTTTCAACGTATGAAACGTACAAAATTATTCGTTGCACAAAAAATCTCAAGTTAATGTTCATAAATACGAAAAAATATGGGAATGGGAAGATTCTATTAAGCGCTTATTCCACCGACGTCAATAGTTCACTATTGACGTGTTAGCAGACATTAAAGACAGTGTAAAAATGTCTGCTACCACTTCAATATCAGCAATATTTTGACTATTGACGTCGGTGGAATAAGCCCCTTACAAAAGCCTACGAAGGTATCGTCGCAGACGACCTCAAAACGTTAATTGTTTGCTAGTTTCTTCTCCCATGTTAATTTCAGTAGCCTATTTATGGTGTATCATATTGATAAATACTGTTATGTAACTTCCTACTATTTTATTTATGTTTTATTCTTATATTTATCTATGTTTTATTTCTATGCTGGTAAATATACCGTGGAATTTTAGGGCTCCATTTGATTCATCAAATGAAGGTACTAGAAGCAAAAGGTTCCAGTTCCAATTTTTTTGCGATATTGAGTTATTGGTATCGTCGGAATCGTCTAGTGAAGGGCTACAAAATGACAGTGTTGTTAGGAGGTAAATAGGACTCCATCATGGTTTAAATGTAGCGTGAAAGAATCAGATTCCTAAGTACGTTATCAGCTACCCTACAGTTTTTGGTCTCTCCTGAAAATTTTAGTTAAGTGGAACTGGAACCGTTTGCTTCTAGTACCCTCAAATAATTAAAAACACCAAAAATTAAAAATATCCTACGATTTTGTGTATGAAGTAGCACTCGAAAACTTCCTACACCAAATAACCAATAACTTACGCAAAAAAATACGATTAATCCATGGGTGACCAAACTATACGTTCCACATCCTCTTAAGCCCATTGGTTGAGATAATTGTACAGAACATGCAACGCTTATCCCCAAAAGCAATATACCAGTACGCAAACTCCTATAAATAATGACGTTTCTTGTTCTATTACTAAGCCAACCTAGCGGAGTTAGGGCTATAAAGCCCTCTCTTACACTCAACTAGGAAAGCCCGGGACCACCTGCTTTACATGGCCTCCAAAGCATGGCCAGAAAATGTAGCTAATGTAGGATTCGAACCAACAACCTTTCAGGTGAAAGTCAGAGTCCGCTCCACTACTCTACATGTCCTGACTATAGCGCCTATGTGCGTAGAAAAACAGTCATAATAATGAATTATAATTAAAATTATAATAAAATAAAGCTCACTCCTCTTATTTATAAACAAGGCAATCATAATAATTATAAGTGCGAAAATATTAAATAAATTTAAATAAATATTTTCCCAATTATACCACCATATTGACTCTTATCTGTACTTGGTCATGCTTTCACGTGTTACACTGCGCCAATGATAAGCTTGTCACAGCTTGTCCATTATCGCTTGTAGCCGGTGTAGGTTGACATCAAGGACGTATACAAGTTTGTCAATGGCCAAAAATGCATACGGAATCAATACAAATAATGTTCGATATCCATGGGGTCGTCGACATTGGACAAGGGACCAATGGACCACTATAAGGAGGTCTAGTATAATAAAAAGTCCTTTATGACGTTATTAATGGGAAAATAATGTGAAATAAATGGATTTTCATCAGTCAATTCCCGAAAATCAATATCTGTGAATTTAATTTAAATATAATCTTTAAATTTAATCTTTAAAAATAAAAGACAACATAAAACCCAGGGACGGATTTGGCTTTTGCGCGGATATAGGCACTGCCCTTGTCGCGGACATTAATAATTATTGTATGTATAGCAAGGGGGGGGGGGGGTGTTCACTAATAAATCCACCATATTTTTTTAATGTTTATAATCAAAATAACCTACTTTCTTACCCTTCACTAAAATGGTATCTTTATCTATACTTTTTCTTTACATAATATGCAAAAAAAGTCCTACGCGCGCGCGGAAACAGGCATTTGCCTCAGTTGCCAATACTGGTAAATCGCCACTGATAAAACCATCACCGCGCTAATTTTTCTAAAAACACACACGCGCACAAAATGCATTACCCATTGACCACAGAAGAATCATCTCCATCCAACGTCTCTTCAACCACAACCAATCAACAAAGTTCTCACAACAAACGTCGGAATTTTCACCAAAAATCAAAGTTATAGAAATTATTATTATAATTAATAATACATGCATTAAACAGGTAAAAACAGTACTGCATACTAATCCTAAATAGATTTCGCGACATTTTAAAATTAGAGCCTATATCTATGCGTAATCTATAGTAAACTAGGTAATACGGCCCACCAACAAATAGGGTAAACGAGCAGGAAGCAGTCTTCCAAAAGTTTCACAACGAAAGAGTTTGTCCGTACGATAAAGTGCGCACAAGACAGCTAATAACAAATATAACGATAACTAAACAAAACAATAATGCATGAGCTTTTTTTTCTTTTCCCTTTTAGAATACATTTTAAAGAATGAAATTAATATTTTGTATTTGGTCTTCGACCGAATAGTGCGTATTAGTCTGCCGCATTCCGAATATTAAAAAAGTGGCCGAATGTTCGGGGCATCTCTAGTATTAACCCCCTTCAGACAAATTTTTAACGCTGCAACTTACAAATTTCACCTTTATTTACGCAAGTACAATTGAGAAAAGTAACGATTAACAAATCAGTTATCATGCATGACACGACTTGTCCAAGGGGGATCCAGCGGAAAATTTAGGGGGGGGGGGGGTCGGGGGGTCAAAAGTTGTACGTAAGTTTAAAAGGTAATTTGCTTGTTTAAAAGTTGAGTTTTATTCACACAAAAAAATTATTATCTTATGAATTTACTCATTGTATCCTGTAGATCCGCCATTGGACTTGTCACATAAAATTATTATTCTATATAACAATAAAACCACTAATACTAAGCTTAATACTTTTAGAAACATAAACATTATTAAAAAAAAATCACAACTCTCATATTGCAAGAATGTTAAAATTATACAAAAGCCATGGTTTGGAAATCACATGAAATATGTATAAAAAGTCGATAGCACGAAGTCTGCGGCTTTGTGAAAATAAAATAGAGGCGAATCCCATACTTAATGAACTATTTTAAAAAGATGACCCATGGCACACATGAGCCCCTGTCTTCAAAGACGAAATTAGAAAGACCTTGCGATTGTAAGCCTCTTCTAGTAGTGAGAGGTCACCTTGCAATGAGTATTTTTTATAAAAGAATATACTATGCCAACGGCCATGCCATGTTGAATCCACCAGAACAGAGCCTGTTCAAAACTGCAGCAAACTTGGTAGTGTGCACAGCCTTGGCAGGGGAACAAGGTGGGACATGACAATGCGATGAGACTGCAAGTCATGGCTGAAAGGGTTCCTTAAAAGCAGAAATGCTCATAGCAGGCGTTGGAAAACAAACTATGAAATCAAGTGAACTGTTCTTTCAAACCTTTATTGTGCATTCGTAATGCAGTTATTATTTATTTTAAGTTGTTTCTCACACTATACACGTTCACGTTCTTTGAATTCACGCGCCAGTGCGAAGAGCGAAGCCAGGGAAAACACATTACAGGTTGACCCTTCACTACTCGAAGATGCCAGGACATGTAGAATAGTGGAAAGGACTCTGACTTTCACCCGAAAGGTTGTTGGTTCGAGTCCTACACTAGCTCCATTTTCCATTTGCCGGCTTCGGAGGGCATGTAAAGCAGGCTTTTCTAGTTGAGTGTAAAAGAGGGGTTTATAACCGTAACGCTAGTTTGCCTTAGTAATAGAACAAAAAGCCATTATTAATTTAGAAGGGGCTTTCTGATAGGGGGCACTTTGGGGATGGTGGGTGGATCTTCTTACAATAATGCATTGAAAATGCGAAAACTCATATTGTCTTCTAATCCCCATGTGCGGGATTTTTATAGCTTGAAATGGCCACAGACTAAGTAAACAACTAAAACATTAAAATGTATAGTATTACAATGAAATTGCGACTAATTTGCGAATATCGCAAAAATGACAACGTCACAACACATAACAATTTAGATAATTTAAGAGTACACAATTATATATGAGCATAATAAAATATATAATGGAACTAGTAGTGAACAGATCAGACGTCGTTTGCTTAGAACGATATAAGATAACTGAACTTTGGCTTCCCGACGTAGATCTCTTCTAACATTTCGTCACATGGCCCATGGCTACCTCTTTCGGTAGCGAAGGACAACCATGCCCAGTCTTCTTAAAATTTATAAGCAAATTACGAAATCAAAAAAGTTGCATTATATATAGTAATTATAACTGTAGTAACATTACAAATCACATTAGGTCACATTTTGAAAGTTTTCCTTTCACCATTTTAACCATATTACCCCCTAAGATAATAAAATAGAATAGATGGCGCCAACAATAAACTAAGTAAGCCCAATGAAATATAGAGGGATATGCCAAAGGAAATGGCAAACCTGGTCAAAGTGACCCGAGTTGTTAGGGTTGCAAAAAAAAAAAAAAAAAAAAAATAGCAACAAATTAACAATCCAGCAGACAGGGCTGTCAGTGGAACTCCGGCGCATTAAGTTTTGGCAATCTTAATAGCTATTTTTTAACGTATTTAAATAATATAGAACCTCCAAACTTAATCATCGACCACAGCCTTCCGCTGTTTCATTGCATGAGCCGTGAATGTCACCCCCCATTTATTTTTTTCGATTGCCTTTCCCATGTTTTGCTTCCCGCTGTACCGTTTATTGAGTGCCCGCATTAACGAGTATCCACTTAACTCCTTATGGTCACACACACGGGAATGTCGGGTGCGTTGCAACATATCCGGAAATTTCTTTTTGCACCTACTGCACGACAAGAGGTCTGAAAAATAAAAATACAGAAAAATACAAAAAAATTGAATCTGCTATCGCTAATTATATAGTTGCCACGAAGAATAGGAATGGTTCAGTGGGTAGAGAACCAGATTTTAAAACGAAAGGTCAAGGTATGAGGCTCAACATAAAAGGAAAAAAATGCTGGCTTGGCCTAGTCCTACTGTTTGTTAGGGGAAAAACCTAAGGCAGTGGTTTGGCAACAGCACCACTTCCCTTTTCAGAGCGGCAGTCTCCAAGGTACAAATTGCCATGCTGATCGCCAATCTTTGGTAGAATGGGCTTTGCAAGGAAGAAAGTTAGGGAGAAAACGCGGCTGCCGAACATGTTGCTGACCGCAACATCAGAAATAGAACCGTGATAAATAGAGAGTATATAGGTTGTCTGGCTTTTTTGCCTCGAATAGGTCAGCAAAGTACAAGCCACAACTGACTAGCCTAGTGTTGGACGGTCCGGGAGTAGGGGACCCAGTCCCGGTCCAATCACTGTTGTGGTTTTCTTTTATGTTTTGATTTCTATTATTTTCAATGTAATTTCAGTCCGAACACCGGTTCGGTTCGGTCCGACCAAAATCCAATCGGTTCCATCATTCGACATGCCATCCCACACCTACGACAGTAAGAGAAAGATTCCTACACCACTATAAACAGGAAGAATAAGGACACGTTCGAATAAAGCCTGATAAACACACAATCACACCAAACATAGCCATTTGCAGCCACCCGTTATAACCATAGCCGCCCATGTCATCAACTCGAAATCTGCTATTTGAACGTGTCCTAAATAAGAAAAAAAGCACCCGAAATATATATTTACAAACTTTATTCCTCTGAATTCCGTAAACCATTCACCTCTACCAAGGGTGTCTCCCACTAACTAGGTGTTTTCCTACCGTAAGAGAGCGGAATCCAATTTATATTAGTCTTTCACCATACATTGGAAAATGGTACAAAACAGACATAAACAGACTTTTTAAGAACAGAGAGCAGAATCATGCGGAAAACCCACAGTTGGAGGGAGTGGCCCTAATATATAAGCAGTTAGAGCATACTACAACCGCTCATGTGAATTTATCACCAGGATGTTAAAAATGATGTTATAGTAAGTGATATTTGCTAACATTCGGGTGGAGGATACATATACAGTATGCTGCAACGAGTTGTCCCTTTGTAGCATTTGAATGACAACCCAAGCTAATAATCTATCCTAATGTGTTCAAAATGCAAACAACTCAAACTAATAGTCTATTATACTGTTAAGTTCAAAATTCAAATAACTCAGGCCCACACTCGTTCATGCGAATCCGT
This sequence comes from Psococerastis gibbosa, assembly GCA_963971405.1. NCBI lineage: Eukaryota > Metazoa > Arthropoda > Insecta > Psocodea > Psocidae > Psococerastis > Psococerastis gibbosa. Next base: position 4,799,224 of record OZ020488.1, on the reverse strand, counting down.
AACCAAGAAGTGCCACACCAAACAGTCCCTTGGTAGGATTTGAAGGAATAGTTCGTCGCCACACCTGTTCATACGACTCCGTCACCAGGCAAATTGATATTGAATTTACCCATGTGCCACACCAAGCAGTCCCTTAGTAGCATTTCAAGGAATAGTTCGTCGCCGCAGCCGTTCATATGACTCCGTCACCAGGCAAATTGATGTGGAATTTACCCACGTGCCACACCAAGCTGTCTCTTTGTAGCATTTCAAGGAATAGTTCGTCACCGCACCCGTTCATACGACTCCGTCACCAGGCAAATTGATGTGGAATTTACCCATGTGCCACACCAAGCTGTCTCTTTGTATCATTTCAAGCGATAGTTCGTCACCGCACCCGTTCATGCGACTCCGTCACCAGGAAGATTAATAACATCTGGATGGAATTTACGCATGTGCCGTACCAAGCTGTCTCTGCGCAGACACTTGCGCAGACAGACGTAGCATTTGAAGGCCGGTTCGGCACCGCACCCAAACTGCTGATGTCGCGACAAGCTGAACTTCCGTCTATAATGACGGTGACACCTGCTGCAAGTATAGCCGTCAGAGGGTGCGCTGTCATCTGAAAATTAGGAAGAGTTCGGTCAGGGGGAGCCGGTAGAAGCACAGGGCTTCTTGTTGGAAATACTGACTTGCAGCAATTTTGTTCATCCTCTTCTCAAAGACTGTGATCATCTAAACCTGTCAGAAAGCAAATGAACTTGCTGGTCCGATGGGAGTAGGCAATTGTTTGAGACAACATCGCTAGGTAAGGCACACCTAAGGTTGTAAATCTGCTGTTGAAGATTGTGGATGTTGAAGTGTTATGTGTTCCCAATCGTTCCATATGGTATCGAGGGATGGGCTTTGACACAAACTAAGGAAAACAGAATCAGTGAATTTTAAATGTGGATATACAGACGAATGCTGCGCATATCCTGGAGAGATCGCGTCCCTAATGCTTAGGTCCTGAGGCGAATGGATACAGCAACTGAGTTCCTGCTGAAGGTTAAGAAACGAAAACATACCTCGGCCATGTGATGAAGAACGAAAACTATCGCCTTCTGTATGTAATAATCCATGGGAAGATAGAAAGACTGAGGGCTCCCGGCAGGCAGGAGAAGAACATCCTGGTTGAAAAGCCTGAGGCAGTGGTTTGGCAAGAGCCTTCCTTCCCCTTCCAGAGTCTCTAAGGTCCAAATTGCCAAGATGATCACCAATCTCCGATAGAAGAGACATTTAAAGAAGAAGAAGGTTGTAAATAGGAGAGATAGTACATTCCATCCCGTAAAGGATACATTTAGAAACTCTGCCATGGCTTCATCCACCGATCAGAGTGAATGCTTTCAAACAGCAACTCCAAGTCAATATTTCCAACAACATTCCGTGATTCCACAGGCTATGCTAATGGCCAATCGGTGTCAGTTTCTTCTAAGGCGGGGTTTCCACCGACCGGCTAGGGCTAAATACAAATACGGCGACGTGGTAGCAGACATTCAAGACTTAAGCGGGGTTTACACCGACCTAGCATTGCAGAATGCAAATGACATTGACGGAAATGTTTGTTTTACTTTGTTAAAATGTTTTGTTAAAATTGATCAATGATCATAGAGTGAAATCACAAACAAACTAACTAAAATTAAAAAATGGCGTCATGGGATATGTTAATTACAAACATTTTAATAGATTTCTATAAAAAGAAAAATTCTAATTTCCGTCAATGTCATTTGCATTCTGCAATGCGAGGTCGGTGGAAACCCGGCCTAAGTCATGAATGTCTGTTACCACGTCACCGTGATTGTATTTAGCCCTAGCCTGTCGGTGGAGACCGCGCCTAAGGGAAGTGACCTAATTGATACTCTCTTCCGGTGACACTTATTTCAATATACCTGTACCGTGTCTCCCCTCTAGTTTTGTTTAAAAACTTACCTTCTACTTCTGATGTATGCAGCGCATGTGCCGCTTAAGATTACAAATTTGAGTAAAATGGTGAGTACAGTGCGGACATTTAAACGCTGGTTTTCTCTGACACTCCCATTGGACATGCCGTTTCAGGCTCCTGATGGATGCGTACCTTTTTGGGCATCTGGCGCAGCTCCATGGTTTGTAACGAAAATCTGCAAAATAATTTAGTTTCTCAAAAACCTGCCGAGTACCCAGAAAGTTTGATACCACGCTATAACCTTAGTATGCCGTAAAGCTAAACTTTAAGGGCGGATTCTAATACGTTCTCTTTACGTATATTAATGCCGATTGGACTATTTATAGTGAATTTTGTTGGGAAACATACTATGGTAACTGTTTGCAGTACTTCATCTGTATAGGGAATATATACCAGGAAATTGAAATGGAGTGGTTTCCCGTTGCCTTCTGCATCCTTATGCCATAAACTCTCCGTCCGCCTTCAGGGCCAATTTCCCAACCCCTGCACAGAAAAGACTATTAATATCATGATCTCAACTGCCACGATGATCGCCAATCTTCGATAGATAGCGCATTTTAAGAAGATGTAGCCTACTTCATCAGTCGCATGCTAGAATACGCCCTCTAAGCCTATTACGTCAAACTAAACTGTTTAATGTGGATTATGATAATACGCTCCCTATAACGTTATTTACCCAACAATCGCCGATATTCTTCTCTATAACAATGTCCGATTAGACAACCTGCCCCATCAACTCCCAGTGTTTCCCGCAACATATTTCGAGGTCCAAACGAGTTATACTCTGAGTTATAATGGCAATTTTATTTTATTGCTTTCCAATTTACACGTAGTATAAGGAAAGCTTTGTGACGGTCGAAATTTTCGATTCCGAGATTTCAACGGATTTATATGTTTTAAGGTCCCAGGAACCCAAAAAAGTGGTTTTTACGAAATGTCTGTCTGTCTGTGCGTCGATTTCCGGGCAAACTACTCGGTCAATTTTGATGAAATTCGGCATGTAGGTTCACAAAAATCATACCTCAAGACCATTTTTTTTTATTTTGGGCTAACTCAATTTGGGGGGGTTTTATTTTCAAAAAACTTCAAAAAAACGTCTAAAAAAATTATTTCCCAAAAACGGCTCCAACGATTTCTTTTAAATTCACATATATTGTAGTTGTTGTTAATGTTGATAAAATGCGGGGGGTCGCTTGCCCCTTGATAGTTTGCTTCTGGGGGTAAAAAAATAAAAATGACTAAATTTTAATGAAAAATGACTAAAAAATAATTTTTCTGCGACACCTTTCTATCGATGATTTCTACCTACAGGTATGTTTTAGGTGTTAAATTGAGTAACGAAACCGGACAGGTTGCTTTACCAAAAAAGTATTTGGTTTTGTACAAAAAAATGTTTTTGAAAAAATTATAGAAAATTCACGCTCAAATGCATTGCGTGCCCAGCCAGTATTGCTGTGTGGTAATGTGTTGGTCTGACCTATCTAGAATTTACCTCACCACCAGTGACGAGTGACGTCAGGTGGACACCCCCCCCCCCCCCCCCCCGAGATATCGGAAATTTAACCATAGGAAAATTATTTACCATGAAATTACTCATTTTCTCTATCTACTAATTTTGATAAATTGGATAGCATGTTCGAGTAAACTCGGACCGGTTCTTTTTCTCTGAATTTGTGCCATGCTCCTAACTCAAAATTGTTATATTTCTTTTTTTTTTACGATATTGAATCGGTTGCATTACATATTTTTGTCTTCATTTTTTTTTTTTTTAAATAAATACACAGGCTCTCTTCAAGGTTATAGTGACTGGTAAGTGTTGCAGGGAGGTTGGTTCAGGCTGATTGGACAATTTATAGTGAACTTCGTCGGGGAATGAGATGAGCATATACTGTATATATATCTTAATTCACAACTTCAGGAGAGAAAAAATACGAATTAAAAATCCATTGAACCACTATTTTCTATATCGGCTATAACTACGCAAATAATTTTTTCCTTGATTTTGTTGTGTTCTGCCAATCGAAAGGGAATTTTTTTCCGAACATGTGGAGATCAATATGATCTCATTTTCGCAAATTTTGGATTTATGTGGTTTGCGAATTAAGGTATAGATATATGAGAAACAGTATAGAGTGCTTTATCGGTGGTATAGTAGAATCCGCCCTTAGTCTTTAACTAGGTGACTACTATAATACTTATAATAAAATTCAAATAGTCAACAGTCAATAAATATAATGTTAAAAACAAAGTAGGTTGCACATAGATTACGCCATTTCAAAATTGTGTAAATCACATGATTACACCACACTAAATATGTCTACAATAAGCTCCTTGTCAGTTGTAACAATGCAATCAACGCGAGTCAAGTTCCTATACACCCCCGACATCATATCAAACCAATTGAGCACTGCCAATTAGTCTTTCGCTATACAACGATAACACCAAAATCGGCATTTTTTAGCTGCTCCTGTAGCGCTCCTATGGCACCCAGCTTAACCAAATTTAGCAGGTTTCTTAGTCATTGCCTTGTTAATAAAAGTGCAAAATTTCATCTCTCTACCTAATCCGGGGGTTGAGATCTGACACCCCCAAAACGTCAAAAATGGCGGATATACCTATTGACACAAATGTTTGGAGAGAACTACTGACCGTAGAGAGATGAAAATTTTCACACTTATTGAGGGTGGTAAGAAACTAAGAAAAAAATTATGACATGAGTCCTAGCTGGTTTATTACCTGAACTATGTTCAAAATAGTAACAAATTGATTTTTTTATTTTTTATTTTGACATTATTGGCCGTGGTCATAATGTGGATGCTGAAGTGCAGGTGTAGAAGTTCTTAATGAACATACTGTACTTAAAAAACATTACTACCATATTAACTTTTAATAACATGGAAGAGGACTTCTTGCATAATATATTAACGGGACCTCACTTCGATATTATAGTGTAATAACATTGCTGAGGAACTGACGAGATGCTACAACGCTGGCCAAGTTTTTTTTTCAGTTTAAGAATAAACTTTGAGCGACTTCGTACCTGACAACTTTACTAGACCTAAGAAGTTTGGTAACTTCTGGGCCTAATAACAAAATTGAAAAGATTTCGTACCTCACAACATTTAAAGACCAAGGAACTTGGTCAACTGATGGATCTGACAACATTAATTGGCCAAAGAACTTGGCCAACTTCTGTATCTGACAACCTTTTGCACACTTACAATTGGTAGGAACTTGGCTTGTTTTTACACGAAGTGTTTTGGTTGGGATATATAAATTAAACTAGATAAGGTAGCTTTAAGGTTAGCAATATTTAATTGTACAATATGCTTTTGGCATGAAAAAAAATAGTAAATATTAATTAATAAAGAAATGTCAGTGTTTTTGCTGTGGATTGGAGCAAACCGCCAACAGAAATGGATAATATGACAATTACGTCATGGGGTGGTGGACTACCTACCGGCCGTCACACTCCAATCTCACGTGACCAGTTTTATAACCATCAAACTTAAAATGATGAGAAAAAATATTTTTCCCCTACTAAATAAAGTGTTTTAAAAAAAAATAAGTTTAAGGGCTTTAAATAAATTTGCTAATGCTAATGCATAAAATAGGTATTCAATAAATTGTTATTAGTAGATGCAATTAGACAAAAAAAATTGTAAAATCCAGGGACAGCCCATGAATATTTATAAAAACTTTGAAATTGTGTTGTTAATAGTATATAGAAAAAATTTTAACATTTTTTTGCCCGCTCTCAATTTTTTACTACAGGGTGTGGCAGCATAACTTCCATTTATTGTAATGCGCGCCATTCGGTCGGTTGATGTCGTAGCGGAGTGTTAGTGGTCTCGTTCGAGAGGCGGGACTATACTCTTTTGTCTTAGGCCTACAAAGTTTCCCCCAATAACGATACATTGAGTATTAGTGGAGTACCGTAAGTCAAAAAATGGTAATACCTCGGAATTCAGGGCCAGTCAATGAATATTTATAAAAATTTTGAAAATGTGTTTTTAATAGTATATAGAAGAATGTTAAAAAAAAATTTGCCCCCTCTCAATTTATAACTACAGGGTGCGGCAGCATAACTTCCTGTTTTGTAATGCGCGCCATTCGGTCGGTTTATATCGTAACGGAGTGTTAGTGGTCTCGTTCGAGAGGCGGGACTATTTAAGTTTTGCCTTACATAGTTTTGAAGATCAAAACATTTGGATCACGTCTCCCATTCTCGATACATTGGCGCGCATTACAAAACAGGAAGTTATGCTGCCGCACCCTGTAGTTAAAAATTAAAGGGGCCAAAGTGTTTTAAAACATTTTTCTATACACTATTAACAACAAATTTTCAAAGTTTTTATAAATATTCATTGACTGGCCCAGAATTCCGAGGTATTACCATTTTTTTTTTTTTTTTTTTTTTTTTCTTACGTTGCTCCACTAATACTCAATGTATCGTGATTGGGGGACGTCATCTAAATGTTTTGATCTTCGAAACTATGTAAGACAAAACTTTATAGTCCCGCCTCTCGAACAAGACCACTAACACTCCGTTACGACATAAACCGACCGAATGGCTCGCATTACAAAACAGGAAGGTATGCTGCCGCACCCTATAGTTAAAATTGAGAGGGGGCAAATTTTTTGTAACATTTTTCTATACACTATTAAAAACACATTTTCAAAGTTTTTAGAAATATTCATTGACTGGCCCTGAATTCCGAGGTATTACCATTTTTTGACTTACGGTACTCCACTAATACTCAATGTATCGTTATTGGGGGAAACTTTGTAGGCCTAAGACAAAAGAGTATAGTCCCGCCTCTCGAACGAGACCACTAACACTCCGCTACGACATCAACCGACCGAATGGCGCGCATTACAAAAAAGGAAGTTATGCTGCCACACCCTGTAGTTAAAAATTAAGAGCGGGCAAAAAATTTTTTTTAACATTTTTCTATATACTATTAACAACACATTTTCAAAGTTTTCGTAAATATTCATGGACTGTCCCTCGATTCCGAGGTTTTACCATTTTTTTTGTCTAATTGCACTCCACTATTTAACGGTCCATTGCATTAATATATTAAATTTATATGCGGGCCTATTTGTACATAGTGACAAAAACATAAGATAGGCTTGCTTTTCGTTTATTTATAGAGGGTGAAGTGTCTTTTTAAGATAATTTTAACAGACTCTTAAGAAGGGAACACTACCTTATTGAGTTAAGTGGACACATCACAAGTTTATATATTGTTTTCGTCGCTCGAAACATTGCGTGTATTAATGGGCTCTTAGATACAGGGTATAATATATAAACATAGAAAAAAATTTAAATATAAATATAGAATGGGTATGGTTTATAATCTATCCGGTGCCATTGAGGTGACTGAAGAGGTCAATCGGGTACATTCATTAAATTATCTTTATGCGATTAACCGTTAAAAATAAAATAAAATAAAATAGAAAAAAATGCAGCAGTAGAAGGCAACTTATGATAATTCCCTAAAGAAGGAAATTTGACAATTTCTCTCGTTCTGAAGGCAAAATTATTAATAAATAGTGGCATGTCGCCGCAAATTATTACTTTTGTTTTGTTGGTCAAACTTTTCAATTGAGTTGCGTGTAAAGTTTTTAATATTATAAAAAAACAGTTTTTTACTGAATTAAAAATTTTAACACGCCATGGAAATTAAGGAAAAAGAGAATTTACGCGTTGCCTTTGCAATTGGAAAAACTCAAATTTTCTTCTTCTGTTACAAAGGGTACCGGCTTGCCCCAGATAAGGAGAAATTACACCAATACTTAGCATATTGATTCAGATGTTTTTGACTCATCTATAGATAAATTTACGTCATTAACTACAATAATTGTATCACAGAAAAAACTTCCTTCATCAGTCGCAACCTATCAATTGGTTTGCAGTAAATCTCACCATCTTCTCCTCCATTCATTCTCAGGAGTTTCGAGAAGGTTTCGCAGCTCTTCTGCGTACGCCTTCTTTGGTCGGCCCCTGGCAATAGTGCCCTCAATGGTGCCATGCATTACAGTGTTAAGAAGCCCTTAATGCCTGTTAAGGTCTCCAAACCAGGTGGCTTCTACACTGATATGTTGGTAATTTGAAACCTTCCTTTGTATATTTGGAGCCCCTTTTCGTGAAAATATTCGTAGTACTGCTTGCGGCTTACTCATGTAGGACATAATTAATAAATTACTCGTATGTACATATTACAAATTGCACGGTTGCTTTAATGTTTTGTGGTGTTTTTAATGGTAAACGCATTGAGGAACTGGTTAATTGTGCGGCTTGTGAGGGAACCGAAAATAAGGGCATGGTGGTATTTAGTGATTCCTTCCTTTATCCTTAAAGTACCTCTTCGTTGGTTGCACAGAAGCACAGAAAAAAACTAATATATTTTATAGCCACTCATGCCTTCTTTTGATGTGCAACTTTAGATTATCAAGACGTTTACAGTAGAACTCGCAGTTAGGACACTTAAAAGCCGGCGGTCTCTGGCACTCCCACTTCTCATGTCGTCTCAGATGAGTTAATTGTTTGTACACTTTAGGACATTTAGAGCACTGCCATGGACCATATGAGTATAAGGACATAACATCTGCAAAAATAAAGAAATATTCAAAGACATCTAAGCGAATGTAACGTCTTCAACCTATTGATGGTTTACAATAGGAATTTTGTGAGATTTTATTTTTAATGTTAATTTACTTGGGTATCCTGTAGTAGGTAAGTACACAAAGACATAGCTAGCCAGGGCGAACCGCCCCCCCCCCTCTCTCACCCCAAAAAAATGCGAACACGAAAAATGCATATATGGCTAATACAATCCAATATACACTTGAGCATGATTATTTTTTCATTGTCAACAGGCATTAGTAAATAAATTAACTAAATAAATAAGGACTTTTTGTTCTACTACAAAGTCAACCTAGCGGAGTTAGGACTATAAAGCTCTCTCTTACACTCAACTAGAAAAGCTCAGGACCGCCTGCTATACATGCCCTCCGAAGCATGGCCAGAAAATGTAGCAAGCGTAGGACTCGAACCAACAACGTTTCTAGTGAAAGTCGCAGTCTGTAGTCCGTACCACTACTTTACATGTCCAGAAATTAGTAATGCTGTGTTCCAAAACTAACTACAGCACCTAAAGCTATTTTTTGCCACCGACGCCAAAGATTGCCCGGACCCCCTGTTTACAGCGAATGTGTCTTTCTCTGTAAAACATAATCTTTAGGCAAAAACACACTATTCCTGGCTTATATTTTCAGGAAAAAATCACCGGAGCCCCCTATGTGGAGTCCTGTTAGCTCGAATCGAGATTCAAGGTCCAATAAATTTTCTATAAAAGCAAAATCGCCCTATCAGTCATATGTGGAGAGCATCCAAGAACTACTACACTTTGCCGTATTCATCTTTTTATTAAAGTCGTACCTTGCGCGATTCTGCATTCATGGAATACTCATGGGTACTTGATGGCCATATGGTTGACTATAAAATCTTAACTTACTAGAACTTCCGAATGGGTATCAAAAATATTAATCCGGTTTTGTATAAGCAGGCTACTTCTGGTTCGACCCCCACTGGGAACCCTGGCTATGACCTGGTCTTCGCTTAAAAGTCTATTTTTGGAAGAGGATAAGGAGTTTTCCAACCTCAATGACATAATTTCATGAAATGTTCCAAGTCTGGGCATTTTCCTCTCCGCGGCCCTATGGCGGTTATTATTAATCATAAACTGGTAAAGTACTATTCAAAATTGTTTTGCTTTCATTTTTAGCCCAAGTATAAGATAATACTAATCGCCATAGTAGGCCGGCTGATACTCTGATCGTTAAGTGGGAATCAACCCTTGTATAATTCTCTCGAAAACGAAACAATGAAGCTAAACATTCCAAAATTTGCTATCGGGCTTCTCATCTTCAAGTTGAGATGGCCAAATCATGTTTTGACAGAACAGAGGAACTGTTTTTTGTTTTCCACATTTAAATTGCAAATGTTTTCGATAGGACCGTTTCCTCACATAACAACTGCCGCACTGATTACAAACCCAGGACCATTTTAATTTATCTGAAATAAATAAAACCACGTCAGTAAAAAGTAGTGGAGAAGTGGACCATGATCCGAATAGTTCTAGGATAGAGACTAAACATAAAAAGAAATAGCGCCTGAATCAGGTACAGAGAAACAGGTAGTGGAGAACTGGACCATGATGGGAATGTTCTAGGATAGAGACGATATAGAGAGATAAGATTAAAAGCTTTTAAATTATCAGCTATTACTCACTGTTTGTTAACAGAATAATTTAAAAAAATATTTTGTGTTTTAGTGTTGTTTTTTTTTTAATTACACCATAGCACTAGGCTTCCGCCATCAGCTTTCTTGCAGCCCAATCCAACACATAATCTGGTGAACCTCTGCTACTGACAAGAGCCTGGCACGTCTTAAGATGATTTCCGTCCATCTCTTCCCGGGTGTCGCATAAAGGGCAGAAAGGCTCCGCTGCTACACCTATACGGTGGAGATGTTTCTGAAGGTAGTCATGACCCGTAGTTAACCTAAATTCCGCAACTGACTGGTATCTGGGTAGGTTCTTTGGCGGCCTGTCTTTCTTCTGCACTAGTTTTTCCCATGTTTTTCCAGCGGCGTCGGTCCTGTGAGCTGTCCCGCACTTAACCTGGAAGAATTCTTTGGTATGCCTCTTACAGTCACTTAAGGTCATGGGTTTGTCAGGTTGTTCCATAGCAGCTCCCTCTCTGGCGAGTCTATCCGCTTCCTCATTTCCATGGACATTAGCATGCCCAGGGATCCATTGTAGTACTATGGTGCAGCCAGTGCGGATGAGATTGCTCACGATTTTCCTGCATTGCAGAATATCAAAGTCCTCGTTGTGTTCGTAGCTAGCAATCGACGAGATGGCAGCCTGAGAGTCAACGAAGACGACGACTTTTCTATTTTCCCATCGCAATTCTGTAGTTTTCCTCAGAGCCAGCAGAGGAAAATTACAGAATTGCGGTGTGTGGATCACAATATTTTATAAATTAGCGGGAAATTTTAAAATTTTAAACAATATTTTTAACAATACGTCCGTTTGGCTATTGCGTAAAATAATGAGTATATTCATTCATGGTAATTTCTTGTAATTTGCAATATTTCATTATCTTTCTAATATATTTATATTTATATAATTATATTTTAAAACTGGTTTATCTAAATATTAATATATTCAGCCTGTCTTTTCCTGCTGTAACCATACCATTGGTCATGGCTTCGTGGACACGGCAAAATCAAACCATATGAGAATTTACCTCTGAATAATCCAAATTATGGCTACATTCAGAAGCCCGTATTCTCTAACATGATGCTTTACAGGGGTTATGAAATCCTGTCCCACTGCAGCAATGGAGATAGTACTGGACTTCCCACCTCTCCATGTTGCAGTGGAAACTTCAGCCGAAATGGCATTATTAGGAGTGGAAGGGCGATTAAGGGAGACTCAGCCTCTCTGACTACGCCTGACCACTGCCTGGATATGCCACGCGATAGAATCCATCCAAACTACTGTTTAAGAGGGAATTCGAAACTATATTAGGGACAATGAAAGAATGCTGCGAATCAGCAGGAATTCTCCACAGTCACACAATCAAGTGGTTTACTGATGGCTCTAGGCTAGGAAGTACAAAACCAAGAACAGGCCTTGGCGTCTTTGGTCCTGGGGTTAAATATCTGGAGTCTCTTGGGGAGACAACTATAGTCTTGCAGATTCTGTAATGAAGGTGCGGAGGACCGGCGATGCGATGCGATGCAATCGCACGAAGAAGAGCAGTATGCTCGGGAAGCTTGCAGTTACATGTAAAAGACCTACCACTTCTGAATCCCCTCAATCCCCTCAAGATCCTGGCTCTCCTGAGGGAGTTAGGCTTCGAGAAAAAGATGTAGAAGTGATGTAGATACTTTGTAGGGGGCACAATAGCCCAATAGGCTTAAGTTCACACAGGTAACACCTGTACCCCAATTTAAAAAAAAAAAATATATATATATATTAAGTCGGTATCGTAGAAATCAGTGCTAACAACACCACTATTTAAAATTTAACACCACAACCAACAAAATATTGCTCATGCAATGAATAGGATTAAGTTGAGATAAGTTATTTTATTTTAACACCGATATTGAAATGGTTTAAATCAGTGGTTTCCAAACTGGGCTCCGTGCAGACAGCCTCGGCCGGGCTCCACGAAGAGATAAGTACAAATAGAATTAATGCTAAAAAGTCCATTTATAAAATTTGAATATGAAGGAGGATGATATCAACATTCTGGTGCAGGGGAAACCGAAAAGTATTTGACACAGCAAAACATGTGACTGCTATCAAGAAACTCGCATTCTGGGGATGCAGCGATCCTACCAATGTTTCTGGGACCCTGGGTTTGTGCGCGGAGGAAACTGGATGCGAACCAGAAGCAGTGCTATCCGACTTTAAGGAGCATTTAGAGAGCTGGACCAAATTATTTGAAAATATTATCCGCCTGAAGAAATTGACTCGTTTATGGAAAAGGCCTCATGGATCGAAATTACATTTACTATTACCAGAAAGAAACATACCTGAAGGTAGAAATCATTGATAGAAAGGTTTCGCAGAAAAATTATTTTTTAGTCATTTTTCATTAAAATTTAGTTATTTTCTTTTTATCCCCAGAAGCAAACTATCAAGGGGCATGCGACCCCCCGCATTTCGTTAACATTAATAACGACTACAATATATGTGAATTTAAAAGAAATCGTTGGAGCCGTTTTTGAGAAATAATTTTTTTAGACATTTTTTTGGAGTTTTTTGAGAATAAAACCCCCCCAAATTAAGTTAGCCCCAAATAAAAAAAAATGTTCCGAGGTATGATTTGTGTGAACCTACGTGCCGAATTTCATCAAAATCGAACGAGTAGTTTGCCCAGAAATCGACGCACAGACAGACAGACATTTCGTAAAAACCACTTTTTTGGGTTCCTAGGACTTTAAAACGTGTAAATCCGTTGAAATCTCGGGATCGAAAATTTCGACCGTCACAAAGCTTTCCTTATACTACATATAAATTGGAAAGCAAAAATGTGGATACTACTGATTTAAATAAATTCCGGAGTAAGTACAACACCGTGGGCAAAGGCATATTTTAAAGAGTACACCTATAAGAATTATTTTACGCATTGTTAAAAATGACATGACTATTAATTGTGGTCACTATCTGTTAACAAGTCTTCTTAAAATATGCCTTTGGCCCGTTCCAAGACCATGTCTTCAACCATGTCACCTTTGCCTTTACGTACATTACAATAGGTATCATTGGAAATCAGAAATGAAAACGCTGTTATTAATTGCAATGTCTTTATAATTTATGGCACATATTAATGGCATTTTTTTTTCTTTTATTTATTTTTTGTTAAAATTAGCCACAACTACAAGATGCACTCTTATTGAATTTTACTTTACGTTTTAATGCCAATTGAAAAGTAAGGATACATCTTTAGATAATATTATTACCTACATGTCTTCGTCTAATTAGGGGTTATTTTAAATTCATCACTACTACAAAGCTAAGTCTTAGCACACAATGCCTCCCAGGTACTTTTGTACCACTAGTATGATACTATTATGTATTTAGAAGGAACTTTCCTTCTATATATTTAGTCCTTCATAGTAGTTCTAAGATCGATACGTCCTGTGAAACAGTGATACACTCTGGTGGAACTATCACATTATTGCAATATTATATGGAGTATATAACACTGACTTTTTAAATTAACTTTTGGTTGAAGAGGCAACCTCCACATTATAAATACTATTGTAATACATATAATACTACAATAATTTGTAAACCATTGCCTTTATGACATTAAGTAAGCTCACAGACTTGTTCGGTTAGATAGTTGTGTAGCTGTGCTAACCTGTCCAACATTACGAATCATGTCAAAATACGAGCATATAAGTAGAGGATATTCATTAGCTGTTCTTGTGCGGGCTTGTGGTCGAGCGGTTAAGAAGACGCCCCGGTTAGGCGTAGATCGTGGGTTCGAATCCCGCAAGTCCAGTTTTTATTTATCCTCTAATTTCAGTTCAAACTCTCACATTCATCAACTATAACAACAAACTATAGAGCGCCAGATGCAAAAGCCGCCGCAGCAACAGTAGTATGTCTAACCGGTACGTTCCTCGCATTTTTAGTCAACAGGAACTCTATGTACTTCTGTTTATGGATCCTCAGGTGCTGAATAAGGTTTGAAGACTTGGAAAGCCCACGACGGAAGCGTAACGGTCTCTTGCACGACCCGCACACCGCGATCTCCTCTATCTCATTCAAATGAAAAAAATTCCAGATGGGATTCGATGAAGCCACCAAGCCCTTGAATTGGATTTCTAGCGCTGAAATCAATTTAAGTGTAATTAAGATGGGTTCAAATCCCGTTAAAAACTGTTTTCTTTTTCCAATCATCAATAACTCTAACAGGGGTATTCACTGTGTTTGGTTTACCCTAAGGGAAAGTAGGAAACTGAGGGAAAATAGAAAAATAGAACTCCAGTTTTTCTGAAGTAATGCCATAAGGAAACGCGTTTCTCTAATACTCCTACTTTACTTTGGGGAACTGCACTTGGGGAATCGAAAACGGGCATATTTGTTGTTGTTTTGCTGTTTATTGCTTTCCAATTTATACGTAGTATAAGGAAAGCTTTGTGATGGTCGAAATTTTCGATTCCAAAATTTCAACGGATTTACACGTTTTGAGGTCCCAGGAACCCAAAAAAGTGTTTTTTTACAAAATTTCTGTCTGTCGCTATGTCTGTATGTCTGTCTGTTCATCGATTTCCGGGGAAACTACTCTGTCGATTTTGATGAAATTTGGCATGTAGGTTTACAAAAATCATACCTTGAGACCATTTTTTTTATTTTGGGCTAACTCAATTTGGGGGTTTTTATTCTCAAAAAACTCCCAAAAAAAAGTCTAAAAACATTATTTCTCAAAAACGGCTCCAACGATTTCTTTTAAATTCACATATATTGTAGTCGTTATTAATGTTAAAAAAATGCAGTGGGTCGCTTGCCCCTTGATAGTTTGCTTCTGGGCGTAAAAAACTAAAAATAACTCAATTTTCATGAAAAATGACTAAAAAATAGTTTATCTGATAAACCTTTCGATCGGTGATTTCTACCTTCAGGCATGTTTTAGGTGTTAAATTGAGTAATGACACCGGACAGGTTGCTTTCGCAAAAAACTTTCTGGTTTTGTGGAATTTTTTTTTTTTTTTTTTTTTAACGATAGAAAATTCAGGGTCAAGTGCATTGCGTGCCCGATGTGGTAAGTTGTTGGTCTGACCTATCTAGAATTTACCTCACCTCCAGTGACGTGATGTAGACAACCCCCCCCCCCCCCCCCCCAGATATCGAAAATTTAGCCATAGGAAAATTATTTACCACGAAATTACTAATTTTCTCTAACTACTAATTGATAAATTGGAAAGCATGTTCGAGTAAACTCGGACCGGTTCTTTTTATTTAATTTGAAAAATGAGCTCTGCGACAGAAATTAATAGAAAAACAACAAAAGGAAACATGTGGCAAGAGGTGGACTACAGCAGATGTTCATAAGTTAGTAGCAAAAAGCAAGGAAACTTTGGAGGTAAGTTAGGTTAGGTTTTTCTATTTCTTTGGTTGGCGGAGGCATCCTCACGCTGAGCTCTATTTCTTCTTCTTCTTCTTCTTCTCTATTTTCCCATTTTCCCTATGCTACCAACACAGTGAATAACCCTTGTGAACAAACTTTATAATTAAATGATATAGAAATCTCCCGAAAATTCTTAAAACTGGGCTCCTGCTGAACCCGCTTATATAATGTGCACACCACTATTGGCAAACTACACTAAGTTTCTGTAAGTCATAGTTCAAAAAGCTTTATAAAATTATTTCGGTAATTTTTTTTTTATTTGGAAAATTCCTATCAAACCAATCTTGAGCTGAACTTTTCAACAGCAAAAAAAAAACTAGCAATACGAAAACACTATCGCACATATCATTTATTTATTTATTTATCATTTGCACGATGACAGTTGCTCGCGTAACACTTGCACATCATGCCTCGGGCTTGGAGGGTAAGTTTATTGCACATCAACTTTAATTATTTAAGCATCAATTCAATTAGCAATTTGATTTGTATGTACAAATGTTTCTGCTGTGACGTCAGGTTCAACTTAGTGTAGTTTACCAATTATGTAATAGTTTATTTTAACCTGGAGAGAACAGGTTTATTGTTGTTCTGTATGGTCTATTCTGTATAGAACAAATGAATATAAGAGAATTGACACTCCAATAATAGCTTTTCCAAACACTTCCCCTAGAAATTATAACAGCAAAAAATATAGCCAATATTTAAACGAAATTTAGACAAATGGCTAAGAACACAAGTTGAGAACCCGGATTTATTAACTATTACTACTTCCTCTCTTTTAATTTCCCCTACGACCCCCCCCCCCCTTTTAAGTCCTTGCCTATATTTTGTTTTAATTTTAGTCCCCACATGACCACTTCATATGGAATGAACATTTATTTAATATTTATTTAATTAGTTTAACATTAATATTTTGATATTGGATGCTTTTATAGGTTTAGATATGTAACCAATGTTAAACAGCACACGGGCCAGTGCCTTGCGGTCAAATATAACTGAATTGAATTAATTGAATGTGAAGAGGAACAAAAGGTATCGCCTTCAGCATGTAATAATCCAAGGGAAGATACAGAAGGACTGAAGGCAAAAGAAGAACATCCTTGTTTGGCAAGAGCACCACTTACCTTCTCAGAACAGCAGCCTACAATGTCCAAATTGCCATGATGATGGCCAATCTTCTATTGAAGAGACATTTAAAGAAGTAGGAGAATACATAGTTGCCATTTTCTAACAAAAGAAATACTTTATAAATGAAGCTTGAATTCGACGCACTAATCTGTCATGTTAGAAGTTGAAAATTATTGTAATTCAGAATATGAATGTTCTAAAACACTCTAAAACCGTTTCGCCACAGTTTTTGAAGGCGTGAAAAATGCAAAGTTGTTAGGTCCACACCTTGTGCAACTGTGGCGAAACACTACTACATACAGGTACATATTATGTATTAAAATGTTGAAGAACATTTTATACTTTATATACGACTCTTATGCTTCTATGATCTATATTTTATGAGAACTGTGGTAAGTGAGTTTTGGGCTGTTAAATAATATAAATCAATTTAAATAAAAACATTTTACAAGCTTACAATACTTTTTTTTACGTGAAAGAGAAGGCAGCAAGCCAGATCAACCCCGAATTGTACGGTAATGACGCAATTTTATATATTGTATTGTAACCAGCCAAACCGGCACGTTCTCACAAGAATGGCGATCCATGGTTTTCTTTATAAAATAAGCCATGGATCTGGCTACCATGAGGCCGACGCGAGCAGCATCTGCACTCTGTGTGGTGGTGCCACGTACAACTCCGTGTGAGCCGGACCTAAGAGTAACGGATAGGATATGAAAAATACTAAAAACGTGATGCATAGTATTGTATATTATTTAAGAATTTTAATACAGTTTAAAGCTCGGAAACCAAACGCTGCTACGTTATACTTTAAATAATTATAATTGCAAACTGTGAGAACTATGCTAATTACGATATTACATAAATTCACTAATTCAGCCTTAACCAACATAATAACAAAGGCTTTCACGGCCGTAGTCTGAGCAGTAGAGTCCGGGCGGGCTGATGGACCGTGGTCGCTCTGAGAGTGTACTTCCAAACGTTTCGTCAACATCTTCAGTGGCACTGCAAACCTTCTAAAATTTTGTTTCGGAGAAGATTGTGTCTCTCGGTAGCAACTACTTGCACTCACTGCAGACTGGTCCTTCCTTTCAATATTTTTCAATGAGGGGGGAGGGGGCATGATGACGATTAGGAATATTTTTAACCAAGAACGTAACAATTTCCTCGTTAGACAGGTCCAATGTCGAATTTTTTTAATCGTACAGGGTAATTTACCCCCTGGGATGCCCCTGACTCACTGAAGATGTCGACAACAAATGTTGACGAAACGTTCGGAAGTACGCTTTCAGATTGACAACAGCCCTTCACCACGGCTTCCATTACCATTATTAACAAGTTGTATTTGCCATAATTATGCATTGCTACAGATGCTTAACTAATCATAAAACAGATTAAATTTCAATGATAACCCCTTGTCCTGGTTAATTACGAGCATGCGTATGATACATCATGATCACCAATCATGATCACCCGGGTATTGCCCTTAACCACACTACCGATAACACTTTACTACACTACAGAAATTATCCTATTATTTAACAATGTCATGCTGGAAAAAAAAACTGGGAACAGCAGACCTAGCAAGACCACCGTGTTTAATAGCAAATTGCACGCCGTCAATATGCGTTTTATGTACTAAGAGCCATAAATGGGAGTAGAAGAAATGGTCCTCTACATGTTGATACATAGTATGTAGCTGGCAATATCACCGTATGGCCACAGTAATTGAAGGCGGGAAAAAATGCAAGGTTAAGTTGAAAGTTGAGTCCACGCCTGCTAAAACTGTGGCCGAGCGGTGCCACTCTAACCAATGCCTGCAACATTCTTCATCAAAATCGGGAGGACATTGTTTTCTATATCTTTAAAGCTCATTTATGGATCTATGATCGATATTTCATAGAAATTCTACTCTGCATAAAAACGCGTAGTGGGTGTGTCAGATTTTCTCTTAACGCAGCAGGGGTATCTAGACTTAGTTTAAAATATTTAAAACACGTACTTTTAAACACAGGGCTAGACAATTGATGATTTAAGGTATTTTGGTAAGTAAGTTTATCTAGTGGTAAATTACGTGACTTAAGGTGTGAATTAAGGTACATCTTCCTATACGCCTGCAGGATTTGTAGGAAGGTTCATGGAAACAGTGCTTAATACGTAATTATTTCTTGGCTTATTTAGCTTCATTCAAATAGCCTATGTGTGTAATCCCGACTTAAAAGAGCCTTAACATAAAAATATAGTATTCTCCATTCCTACTAATAGGTACTCAAATACGTGTGTAATCCAGACCCACAAGAATACTATCATAAAAATAGAGTGTTCTCCATTCCTACTAATATAGGTACTCAAATACGTGTGTAATCCAGACCCACAAGAATACTATCATAAAAATAGAGTATTCTCCATTCTTACTAATAGGTACTCAAATACGTGTGTAATCCATCCAGACCCACAAGAGTACTAACATAAAATAGAGTATTCTCCTTTGCTACTATTAGGTACTCAATTACGTGCAAGTAATCCAGCCCTAACTTAAAAATAGAGTATTCTCTGTCCCTACTTACTACCTGTTTATTTCAGAAACATAACGCTTGAAACCAGTCTATTATAAAACCCATCTAGGGCCCTAGGCTAACAACTCTGACACAATTCATGAAATTTACTCTTCAGTCTCCACTCTCAAGCCCCAGTCCCTTTAGTTACTAGTTAGAACTTAGACTTTAGAGGCTAGCGCTAGAGCCAAGCTTTCAGGACAAAAAAGAGGGGTAACAGTGGAGCTGGGTGGAATTGTCAGGTAGAAGACGGGTCGTAGTAGCAGCTGTATAAATGGGGATGGCGGATGGAGCCCCTCGCGTTCCCACCGGGCAAGGCACCCCTCTCAAACTGGGACTCTGCCCCGCCCCTGCCAGCGAGTTCCCCTCCGCATACCACAGTCTCTTCACGTTTCGGTTTAACAGATTTTACATTTTTACAATACTATTCTTGCTCTCTAGTGAGTCTAGTCTCTTCTCCCCAACATTCGGCCCCTTCTTGAGAGTGGCAGTGGCGCAACTAAGCGACTAAGCGAAAAATTACTAGTTCTTTGTCTTGTGCCTGCGTAGAGCTGTTAAGGCGATATTTATTTTATAAAAAAAAAAAATAATGAGATATTTTAATTATTTAATTATCAATTTAAATACTATATTGACTATTATAATAGTTGAAGAGACAGCCACCTTAAACATTATACATCCGATAATAGAATAGACTATCAAGAAGATAAGGTTCTAAGGTAAGCCTCCTCAACAAATTAATACAGTGTTTAAATGGATTATTAAATTAGCTAGGGCTTAAAGATAGTTATCGGAAACTAACATACATCGGTCATGTTATGAGGAATGAAAAATATCTTCTTCTGCATGTAATAATCCCAAAATTATATAATAATCCAAGGGAAGTTAGAAAGACTGTGGGACCTGGCAGAAGAAGAACATCCTGGTTGAAAAACATGCGGCAGTGGTTTGGCAAGAGCACGACTTCTCATTTCAGAGCAGCAGTCTCCGAGATTCAATTTGTCTCGATAATCGACAATCTTCGATAGAAGAGGTACATAAAGAGCTGAAGAAGAGGGCTAATATCAAGAACATATCATGGTATACTCAGGTCCAAGGGAAACTCTGTAGGAAGTACCGTCATGGCCAAAATTTATTGACCCTGGCGGATCCACATTGTTTGTTGAAAGTTTGGTTTAAATAGAGACCACACTGGGCAACACACTTCGCATGAAAAAGGGTTTAATTTACATTACATATGCCAATCCTTCCTACTGCCTTCATACACAAGACGATTTAAGTTCAAGTTCAAAACAGGATAGCTATTGTTAACTGAGATATAGGCGAATAATCCCAGTTTTAGGCTTCGTCAAAATATTTCTCAATATATTTCAAAGTGTTGCTGTGTATCATGTCTGGCGCCTTAACGGTACTTACTAGTGCTACCCTGGAACAGAATATAACAGGCTAGTTCCAAATAGCGCCGCAATAGAAACAGCTTGGTGATAAGATGTATAATCAGAACAAAATTTACAGCATGCGGTGTGTCGGTGTTGAAAAAAACTATTTCAAATTTCAACCCTTTAACTGGATGTGGCCAAAATTAAACAAATTAAAATTCAACATTTGTCAATTGTTCAACACGGAACTATAAGAATAACTTATCCGGGAATAAGAATAAATTATTATAACTAAACCCTAATGCATGTAAATTGACTGACAGGAATAAGACCGGATAATAAATTTAATTTATATATATTTAGGTATTGCTTGTAAACAGCAGAGATTAATTGCTCTTGTGCTGTTAATTGATGCTTATGCTTAAATGATATGCAATATACTTATTTCTGGGCTCTCAAAATAACAAGAACAAAATTAATGTCGTCTGTTGGGACCGGGTTGTGTTAATTTATTAATTTAAATGGTTTAAATAATTCCCCGGTAAGTAAGTATTTTAACATCCAGTGGTAGAGCTGCTGGAGGCTTAACATTCGTAAGCTATCCTGCCAAGTTAATAGTTAAATGCCCATTCACTAGTCACGACCACTCCTGTTTACCAAAGAAAGCCAAAATTGGCGTTTTCCTAATTGCTTCCCATAACTTCCGGCAGTCTACCTACAAGGTACCTAATACAGCTAACTAACTAGTGTTTACTGCCTCATAAACATAATCTACTATAATAATAATAGTCTCTCGTCTTAGTAACTTTGTAAAACTTGCTGTCACTCATTGTTAAAATTAACTTTGTATAGTTTTTGTAACAATGAGTGTTTACTGCCTCTACGGATCAGATCGGTTGTAAATAGTTCCAGTCAAAATCGCTCTTTATTTTGAGTTTGATTTTAAATTATATTTTAAAATATAGACTGGTAAACATCAAAAAGAGGATTAATAGTACGATTGCAGACAAGGCGAGGCCAAAAATGTTTTTTTTTTCACTGCCCCCTTTGTAATTTACATTTCCTGTGTGAAATATTTTATTTGGGTAAAGGTTCAGTTTAGCTACCCCTCATAAAATCACAAAATTTGGTTCTATATCGTTGATTTAGCTTTAAAGAAACCCATATCCGAAATAATTAAAAGTCGGAAAAGTACCGTTTTTGAGTTACAGCCGAATTTAGTTTGAATTTTTGCATGGGCAGGTATACGGACAAATTTCTCATAAAAAATTTTATGGAAGGAACATTGTCAGAGGCATGTAAATAAGACAACCATTGCTTAAAATATGAATTCCCTTGCAAATGGGATGTTTTCCTTCCATATTAAAAGCATTTTCATTCGACTTTTGATACAGCGGGGTAGCTAAACTAAACCCTTGCCTTTATTTGATGCGGTTCCTACCATGACATGCCGCAACATAGGGCTAATGTACTGTAGTAGCTACGATATTTTTCAACGACACAAAAAATTACATCCCAACCAATAACAAAGTACCATAGTATAATAACTACTCATAAGCATAACAACTATTAGCTACATATTTACAATCAATACAGTCAAAAAGGTAGAGGTTTTAACATTTTTAAAAATACAGGAAGATTCGTGTATTTACAGATTAAGAGCCCTATTACAGATATAACAAACCTTAGGGATATAAACAAACGTCATAAATACCTTATCAATCAAAAATAACTAACTTTCCATTGATAAAACTAATAAAGGAGTACAAACTAACAGACAAAGAGGGTTGTCTTGCCGCTTGGTCTAATGGGGGTGAAGTTATGGATCTGCTCCTGCCATGGCACCAAAATCACCAAGCAGTAGGGGTGGTTTGGGAGCCGTGCCAGAAAAAACAAACTTACCGCTATTTAAAGTTCACTTCAGGGAATATCCATGACACAAACTAACTTACATAATAGCAGAATTTATTAAATCAACATAACACACGCAAAAACTAAATTAAAACTGGATAATAATCATTTTATTTGGAACCGCACGATAAACACGAAAGCTTTTATCCTTCACCGCCATTTTGTCATTTATTTTTTGATATCACAACACAGAGCTACAATAAGAAGAAACGTCTAATACTATTTTTTATAGATAATCCTGACTTATACTTGAAATTATATTTTATAATTTATATATTTTTATAGTTGAAGAAAATTAATTAAAAAGCGGTATAACTTATTTTTTAAATCGCCATTTTTGCGCCAAATTTTCATCAAGACAAGGACAAGTTATGAACTAATTATATTTCACTACAAAATAATTATTTTTTAATGATATGCCATCAACCATACTAAATTGAATCAACCAAAACAGAGCCTGTTCAAAGCTGCAGCAAACCTGGCAGTGTGCAGTTGGCAGGGGAACATGGTGGGACACATTTATTTAGTATAAATCCGTGGTGGGACATGACAATGCGCTGAGACAAACCAGTCAGTTTCATTAGGTACTTGTGATGAGACAAAGGAACTGTCAGGGGCGGATCCAGCCCATTTTTGGAGGATGTGATGTAGTTGTGGTTCAAAATAGAACTGAAATAATGTAGTATCGATTAAATTATAGTGCGTGATAAATTTATTTATTTTACATAACCTTACAGATTTAATAAATTTTGTTGTGCTGGCAAGTGGCAACAAATTGGACTGAATTCCATAATTATGATACACTATTGACAGCTGGGTATAAAAGAAATAGGTAGGCTATGTACCTAATTAGCTACACATGTGCACCAGTGTACATATGGCCTGCTGTCATGTGTGTTATTATGAGCGCTATGGTTACATGTCTTTTAGACTACTGATGGGTATACCGGTAGGATCAATGAAGTGATAAAATTAAGAATTGTAACGGAGACTTAGAGGGCAATCCGCAATCAGCGAGAGAGCAACTTTTATTATAAGTTAAGCATTATGTAAATGTTATAAATGTGTAGCTAAGTGGTCCCCACAAATGTACTAAACCGCCTTGCGGTGTGTCAACTATGTAATTAATTTTGTTGGTATACAAAATATAATTTACCTGAAATTTACCTGAAACGATGCTAGGGTAATATATTGTATAATCATATTTTAATGTAAGTTATTGTATAAGGCCTCTTGTAAATTAAGTTCTTTTAGTGGGTGTAGCCTCCTATATATTATAGACCTATGGTCAAATAACCACACTATAACAGACCCCCACCCTAAAGCCGCGCTTCTAAATGGTGATCAGATCAGCCCCCAAATATATGTTATAATATTTAAATTTAATATGTAAAAAATATATATATAATTCATGAAATGGCAGTTGGATTCCCATCACTAGATTGTTTGTGAATGTTATTTTTTTCTTCTATATACGTAGGGTAATTTAGGTTAGGGCTTTGGGCGTTTCCTCACGCGCCATTATAGGCTTGGGGACGCCCTGATTATGGTAAAAAATGTACTTATTTGGAAGAATAAAGAATTATTATTACTTACTTAGGATGGCGCGTCCAGCCCGGGGGGACTTTTGGCCGCTGCCACTACACCACGCCACCTCGGACGATCCTCCGCCGCTCGCTTCCAATTAATTATTATTATATTTTTTTTAATTGAATGGACAGCTGCTGAGCACCCCCTAACGCCTATAAGTATATGTAGGTCAATGGCGGATCCACGGGGGGTCATGACCACCTGACCCGCCCCCCCCCCCTTCAATTAGTAAATTCATAAGATACCTAGTAATTTTTTTTTTAATAAAACCCAACTTTTCAACAAACAAATTACCCTTTAAACTTACAAAAAACTTGTGACCCTCCCCCCCCCCTAAATTTTCCGCTGGATCCGCCCTTGATGTATTGATTCAATCATTTTATATACGTCGACAGCCTAAATACCGCGGTACTGTCGACGAAAATATCGTAGCTACTATACAGTGCATTAGGCCTATGTTGCGGCATGTCATGGTAGGAACCGCATCAAATAAATATTTCCTCACAGGAAAAGTAAATTACGAAGGGGGCAGTGAAAAAAAAAACATTTTTGCCTCGCCTTGTCTGCAATCAAACTATTGACCCTATTTTGGATTTTTACAGGTCTATAAGTTAAAATATAATTTAAAATCAAACTCAAAATAATGAGCGGTTTTTGACTGGAACTATTTACAACCGAACTGATCCATAGAGGCAGTGAACGCTATAGTTTGTTAGCTGTATTAAAGCTGACCATTCACAAGGGCTCCAAACGGACTCGCGCCAAGCCAAATGGCGCGTCCTGTTCCATTTGGCGTTAGCGCCATTTAGAGGGGACATCACGACTACGCTGAACCACTCGCTCCAAATCTTTCAAATTGTATAGGCCAACAGTGTAAAAGTACCTCTTCCATATCGTCACACTGTACAATTTGAAAGATTTGGAGCGACTGGTTCAGCGTAGTCGTGATGTCCCCTCTAAATGGCGCTAACGCCAAATGGAACAGGACGCGCCATTTGGCTTGGCGCGAGTCCGCTTGGAGCCCTCGTGAATGGCCGGCTTAATTAGGTACCTTGTAGGTAGACTGCCGGAAGCAATTAGGAAAACCCAAATTTTGGTTTTCTTTGGTAAACAGGAGAGGCCGTAACTCGTAAATGGGCATTTAGTTCATATTTAATTCATTGTCTCAGTTAATATTGGTCGCAGAGGAATGAATTAAAATTTGACTGAATAAGTAAAAGTTCATATTCGTCATTGTTTGGAACACAAGAGTGTTTGGTGTGTCGATGTTGTGGCCGGGAAAATAATGAAGTATTTTTTTTTACATACATAGCTTAGAGGAAAAGCAGGGTCTGAGAAATCTCCCTACTCCTGATCGGCCAGAGCTGAAAGGGATTTTTCAATAGAAACTTAAAATAACTATTATTACAGCCTACTTTGTTGGCCATCAGCCTTAATTTTCTGCGATTCTGTGGTTATGCAAATATTCAACTTACGATAGCCTAAGATAATACAGTATGTATAATTTTATATACTACTGTACAATATATGCATTGTTAAGGTAGACGAAACAAACCTTCAAGCTTTCTTAGGCTATTCTAGTTCCGATGGATAGTTATAACACAATAGTGGCCATGGCGCCACATGGCCCTCTTTGCCAGGCCTGTAAAATGTGTAAGATGGAGCATTCAGGTACCTATTGCGTTTTATTAACGTAACCTATCCATAATGCTTTTTAAAATTCCTCAAAACCACGGATATAATAATATAGCCTATCTCTCTCTCACGCTAACAGGGAAATAGAAATATATAATAGTAGGCCTAATAGAAATATTGTAGGCTACCTGGAGACCTGAAGAGTCCATCCGATCCACCTTGAAACCATTCCAGAATATATAGGCACACAAAAATTATATCAACCTCAAGACCGGGCTGAATGTGGTTACACAACAATATAATATAGGTATCAGTATATTGCACCGGAATTTCAAATATGCCGCATAGGTTTATTATTCACCCCAGTTGCGTACAGCAAGAATACAAATGACAAATGATTGGTTTTGAAAAAAATTAATTTAAGCTTTCAATATATGGGCTGGCTATCTCTTTTCCGAAAGGCGCGAATTCCACCGACCTCGATAGTGATAGTGATATTGACGCCGTAGCAGACATTATAAAGACAGTCTAAAAATGTCTGCTACCACGTCAATGTCAGTATCACCATCACTACCGAGGTCGGTGGAATGAAACGTATTGAAGATTCAAAACAGGATCCATTTGCGCTAAGCCTTTAAGTGAATTTAAACAAATGTGGCGATGTTGTGACCGTCATATATTGAACTATGGCTACTCGTACACACTTATTGTTTTGTATTGTATGTTATATAGTTATTGCTTTCCAATTTATACGTAGTATAAGGAAAGCTTTGTGACGGTCGAAATTTTCGATTCCATTCCGAGATTTCAACGTATTTACACGTTTTAAGGTCCCAGGAACCCAAAAAAGTGTTTTTTACGAAATGTCTGTCTGTCTGTCTGTGCGTCGATTTCCGGGCAAACTACTCGGTCAATTTTGATGAAATTCGGCATGTAGGTTCACAAAAATCATACCTCGGAACAATTTTTCTTTATTTATTTTTTATTTATAATTTTAACGAAATGCGGGGGGTCGCTTGTCCCTTGATAGGTTGCTTCTGGAGGTAAAAAAACAAAAATAACTAAATTTTAATGAAAAATGACTAAAAAATAATTATTCTGCGAAACCTTTCTATCGATGATTTCTAACTTCAGGTATGTTTTAGGTGTTAAATTAGGTAACGAAACTGGACAGGTTACTTTCCCAGAAAAGTATTTGGTTTTGTGCAAAAAAATGTTTTTTTTTTTTTTTTTTAAATGATAGAAAATTCACGCTCAAGTGAATTGCGTGCCCTGCCAGTATTGCTGTGTGGTAATGTGTTGGTCTGACTGATCTAGAATTTACCTCACCTCCAGTGACGTCAGGTGGACAACCCCCCCCCCCCCCCCCCCAGAGGTATCGGAAATTTAACCATAAGAAAATTATTTACCATGAAATTACTCATTTTCTCTATCTACTAATTTTGATAAATTGGAAAGCATGTTCGAGTAAACTCGGACCGGTTCTTTATTTTATGTACATACAGTATAATATGTGCTATCCGTTTGACAAATCGATAAGATGCTATTTTGTTTTTCCCCTACTTTTCAATTCGACTGCTTGTTTCTCAGGTATTGATTTACGTTTTTACTGTAAAGCTGGCCATTCACGAGCGCTCCAAACGGACTCGCGCCAAGCCAAATGGCGCCTCCTGTTCCATTTGTGACGATATGGAAGAGGTACTTTTACACTGTAGCCTACAATTTGAAAGATTTGGAGCGGAAATCGACGCACAGACAGACAGACATTTCGTAAAAACCACTTTTTTGGGTTCCTGGGACCTCAAAACGTGTAAATCCGTTGAAATCTCGGAATCTAAAATTTCGACCGTCACAAAGCTTTCCTTATACTAGTCTACGCTACGCATAAATTGGAAAGCAACAAGCTACCATTATGCCATCGAAGTCGTTTGGCCTCGGTTGTATATGCGGAAGTTTCATACGGAGTGGAGTGTTTTTTATTATAATTTGTAAGGTCTTATAGAGTTTTAGGCGGGGATTCCACCAACGTCAATAATGATAGTAAATGTAGTATTGACGTGGTAGCAGACATTGAAGACAGTCTAAAAATGTCTGCTACCACGTCAATACTACATTTACTATCACTATTGACGTTGGTGGAATCCCCCCCTTAGCATATAGGCCAGAGGGAGCTTATAATCAACTACTATGACTCCTCATTGTAAAAAGTCCTTACATATGTACGACGAAGCAGACCGCTGGCATTGGCCAACCCCAAAAATAGATAAATTTTATTTTCAACTTAGTAGACCCTATACTAGTTTCTTATTACATTAGTTAGGTAGGTGATGCTTGCTCTATATTGTAGGCCTATACGACTATACAGTATGTTCATACTACGAAGAATTTTTTTGTGAAACTGATTACGTATTAGAAATTAAATTGAATTACCGTACCGTATAAAAACTGATTGAGAAATTGTAACAATAATGAAAAATACCTTGGAAACATTATACCTAGTGCATGAAATAATCCTAGACCAATTCAATGGACCATTTCTTTGTAATTTTATGCCTAGATGAAGGCTCGGTACCCACAGACGATTCTCGCAACTGAATTCCCTAGAACCCTTCTTAATTAGACTACCTGTGGTTAAATGCGGCACCCACCGTTCACTATTTTTAAGCACTATATATCGTATATTAACCCTACCTACAATGGAATTAAAAAATTAAAAAAAGACGCCGGCAGACCGCGACGTCGAGTGTGCACCACTAGGCCTCTATTATAGATTAAATACAAAATATAACTCAACCTGTTTCCGGGAGCCAATATAAACGATAATAATTACCGTACCTTCCTCATACAAAGTTCATCAGGGTTTCATCGAGTCTGTATCAGGGGTCCACCAGACAGCAGCAGTCTCATAAATTTTAATATTGTAAGGTGGTCCATAGCTTCGAAAAGTAAAAGAAACCCTGATCTATACCCTATTAAACGCTAAAGAAAATAGTATTCAGAGACCTGGCCAGGCCTACCTAGAGGTAACCTGATAAGGTGGCCTTTTAAAAATTTAAGTCAGGGATCTTCTCCACGCGCCAAAAAGCCATTGGACGAAACTACAGACGTGACATGTTTTGTCGCCAACTCTATGCAATCATAACATTAATTTTTTTTCATTTTATTCTCACGTACACGTACGAGCCTACTACGGCCATTAGAGCTAATTGAACTTACCTACATAAAAATTAATTACGGTATGAAATCCTTACTCCAGTGGCCCTATTAAGGCGATTTGTGTTCCCTAACTAAACTATTTTCAACGGTAGGCCCACATATCAATTTAAAATAATCTTGAATTTGAAATTCAGGTTAGAATTAAAATTAATCACCACAGTAACCAGTAGCAGCAGCCAGTACTATTCCTTTGAGATCACTCTTTAGGGGTTCAACATTTAATACGCTTCAAATGGCCCCTTCCTCAAGAATTCTTAAACTATGGCAGAGTAAAATTGAAATGTCCGTCCCCGAGTCTTATCGAGTTAAGGTGCCCATTCCATTGACCGGCTAGGGCTATTCCCAAAACGGTGACGTGGTAGCAATTAAGACTTAGGTGGCGTTTTCCCCGACCTCGCATTGCAGAATGCAAATGACATCGACAGAAATTAGAATTTTTCTTTTTATAGAAATCTATTAAAATGTTTGTACTTAACATATCCCATGACGCCATTTTTTAATATTAGTTTATTTGTTTGTGATTTTAGTGTATGATCATTGATCAATTTTAACTATGGCATAGAGGAAAATAAACATTTCCGTCAATTCTGCAATGCGAGGTCGGTGGAAACGCCAACTAAGTCTTGAATGTCTGCTACCACGTCACCATTGTTGGAAAAGGTATGGGCGCCTAAGACGAGGATTCCACCAGCGTCTAGTGATAATTGTAGTATTATCGTGGTAGCAGACATTTTTAGACTGTCTTTAATGCCTGCTACCACAGCAATTCTAGACTACTTTTATTATCACTATTGACGTTGATGCAATATGTAAATATATAAAAAAAAATCGCTGTAGCCTTTTCTTTGAAACTAGATAGGCACCGGGCCAAATTTCTCCCAACTATAGCAAGTGATCGTTTCACTTAGGCTGTAGACTATCGATATAGCATTAGATGGGTTAGGAGACACCAAATTTATAATTGTTCAGTTTGGCCACTCTCGCATTGTTGGCTTATGGTTAATACGATCTCTGGAAGATTCCAGACATTCAGTTAATCACCCATATATTGAACTTCGATCCAATAAACATGGTGAACTAAATTTACCGAAATCCCGCCCCCTAAATTTAATAAACAATGCAAGTTTAGTTATATGTACAAGAATCACTACGGATGTGCCTATAGGCATATATAAAAAAATTTTATTGCCCCCAAAAAATATACTGCATTAAATCCTGGGTACTGGCCTGCCCAAATTTGCATCAAACCCTAATGTAAGTACTTGCAAATATTTTTAAGAGTTCGGGGACACCAATTTTAGATCATTTTAGGGCCACCGTCACACTATCTAAAACGGAACCGGCAAACGAAAGCGCCCATGAAATTGAACTAGAAGGCAAGTAAGGTTTGTCAAATATCTACTCAATTATTTTAACCCAAATACGGTTTTATCATAGAAATGGAGTAAATGCAGACAATAACATTTCAGACACTCATTAACCATTAGCCAATGAAAATATCGAAGTGTTCTTAAAGATGTTCAGTTTCTCCACCCCACCCAATGCACGCTCCCCTTAACTCCTAGGCACTTACCTTCAATCGGACCTCCTGCATAGCATAAGCTTTCGCTATGCCTATTGCCGGTCCTGGCCATTGAAATGCGAATATATGCTGTATTATTAGTAATGATAGACGGTAGCTGTCACATTATCTTCACGAGAAAAACTACTCAAAATTTCGTGTCCACAACCCGATGCTTAGTAGATCTCACAGGACTCAGTGGGAAAAATTATGCATTGGCCGGCATTTGGACTGCCCTACTCCCTACAATGTTATAAAATTATGTAGTTCCCAAGCAGTAGCGGCTAGTTTCACAAAGTAATTTCCTTCGAATAATTTTGCAATAATAATTACTTATATAGATTCTTAAAGCTGCTACAATTCGGCTATGCTGTGCTTGTTCAATTTAGCAACAGTCAGGCCGAAGTTAAAATCGTTCCCACCTATTTAGCCATAATTATTGTAAAATTTTTCAAGGAACAATTTTTTGACTATAGATGGTACTGCCCAACGGCCATGCAAACTTCCAATGTAAACAGCGAGTGACTTGTTTGCCCGCCGAAAATTTGATAAAATCTATTTGATCTTGAAGCTATACTATTATCATTATTACCAGTTACAATTCGTTGATTTTGATACACAAGCCGCCACTGCAACCAACTTACTAGACTCATCTTCGGAGGCAAATATTAGTTGCCATTACCAATACGCATGGGGTATTTGAATCCTGACAGCATAGGTGTAAACTGTTTTTATCTATCAAGCCTGACATCACATTTATCAGTTTGAATAAGTCTGCATGTTCCCTCGCATTTTGAACCAAACAATCAGTAGATTGCAACCAATAACAAACACAGCATTGAATAAATTTCCCAGCCTATGTACAAAAAAGACACCCAAGTACTTGTTTACCCTAGAAGGATTCCCACATCTACCCCAACCCACATTTACCGCCCACTATCCCCTACGGACCGACCTACGCCGCTACAACTTGTTCTAAAGAGTTGCCACTGTTCTAAAGAGTTGCCACCAAACTACCATTAGGAATAGTGCTTTCCACCGTAACAATAGTAACCAGTCTCGGGAATGCCATAGTTCTTGAAGTGAAGAATTCATGACAATGTCAATCATTCTTCACAATGCTCACCAGCCATAAGTCAGTCGGCCCTGTCACGCCAAATCCCAACTCTGTGTAGATTAAAACTTCGCGGGGCAGTAACTCCCGGGAATATTGAAGCATCAAATGATTAATAGGGGTATTCACTGTATTCGGTTGAAGATAGTGGAAGACTCTTAGAGACTAGTTTCGCTTGACTTAGTTTAAAAATGGAGTGAGCCTCAAGCCATGTTCAACTGGTCATAAATCATGGTAGGCACAGAAACTTGCGTTTACTTTTCATATCATAGTGACCTTCACGCTCAGTTAATTCACCATTTCCCCATTTTTAACTAGCAGTGAATACCCCTAATAATGCTAACTAGGCTGTTAATTCTCTTCCCCATACCTCTGCGCCCACATCTCAACAATTCCTTACCGATCTCTGCAGAAACAGACTGAACATTAGCTCAGGAAAAACGTGCCCAACGTATCACGGACACAACCTTGAAAATATTAGTAGTTGCGATACAAATAGTTCCTTGTAAGTTACAAGATTAACCACTTAAAACCAGCCCCCTAAATTTAGTTACAGCAAAGTTAGTAAGTAGGATTGTATATGTATAACTTATTTGAAATTTACTCCGAATAACACCTAACACGGAAAGCCCAGGAGAAAATGAAAGTAACAGCAGGCAAATCCTAGCAATTACTTAGAAAAATTAGAGCTATCGGGCTTTCAGCAGTGTAACTAGGAATTAATTAGTTCAGGAAGATCACATGGTTCCATTATTTTCACTCCTGGCAGAAAACAGAGTATTCAGATTATTCGAAATGTTCGGCAGGTGAAAACCACTCATGAAAATAATCATAAATTCTGAGTACACTAACTTCCTGAGTGTTTTCACAGCAAAGGATGAACGCAGGAACGAGAAGTATAACCATGATTCGTTGGGTTGAATTTAAAATATTAAGAGGTTAAATATATGAAGAGGATATTGTTTAACAGTCTCTCACTTAGTTGCCCAGGATAAGTTATTTTTATATTAGGGGTAATATCACTGGTTGGTTTATCCTAAGGCAAGGTAGGAATAGAACTCTGGTATGCCACTTATCAAAGAAAATGTTTGGGAAAGTTTCCACCAACAAATATGATGAAAAATTGAATCAGTTTTTTTCCATAGAAAAATAATGTCATCAAGAAATCGTATTTCAAAACACTCACACTTCATCCAACTAATTGGTTGGGTGAATCGAAAATGCCAAACCGCAATATTTGTTACGCATTTGATTATTGGTTTTTATATTTTCTTTTAAAACAAAATGCGACAGAAATTAATAATAAAAAAAAGGAAACAAGACAAGAGTGGACTACAGCAGATGTTCATAAGTTGATAGCCGAAGGCAAAGGAACTAGGTTAGGTCGGGTATAGTCAAACGTAGAGAAACGTATCCTTGACATTATTTATCTACGTAGAAAACTATTCCTATTTTCCCTTAGGGAAACCAAATGCAGTTAATACCACCACTAATTGCCCGCTGATGTCCCGGTCTTAGGGGTATCCTCTTATTCTATGATAGGTTCTCTTAATTCTTCCATGACCACGGTATAGTTAAGTGCTTAATGCTATTACATAAGAAGAGACTCAATGAAGAGTTACTTCGCCGGAGCACTTCAGTCAGTCCCTGTCTAACGTTAAATTTCGGATAACTTCTAGTAGGTTAGGTACTTACGACGAATTATTTTTTCAAGAAAGTTAATTTCAAAATAGTATAAAAATCTTTGAAAATGCAGTTTAGTAGAAAATCGGAATAGACCGCCCGCCCACCCTTGCTGAGGACCATTGCAAAGCAGTACACAGAACAAAGCCAAACGGCAGCATCATAAAATTTCCTCGGTAAAATAAATAGACGACTACATCTAATAATATTTGTCTTTCACACAACCAACTTCAGACAGGTCCTACTTCCTTTTTCCCATTTTGTACAAACCACTTACTATGTGCTCGCCAGTTTGCTTCGCCTGCAGTAAACCGCCAGTCATTGATCCCCTTAAAAAAGATACCTGCACTGATCATGCAAGGAATTTCGAAAGCAAAATTGTACATTATAAATGAACGAGCACAGCATTGAGAATGATATTAAGGTAATTTTTGAATGATTTTAGCTTATGAGCATTTATGTACTGTACCCGGCCATCGGATATGCTGTACACGTCAAAAATCCTTCATGACCTTGCAGATTCCTTTTGAAAGACTTGTAATCATTGAAACCCCCACGAGCTGTTGACAGAAAAGGAATAATGTGGAGGCGAGGGTCACATCGTGACCCCCTATACTTACCTGTTACCTTACCGATACCTACCCTTGCAGTTCTTTCTTCGTCTCTTCATTAGTTTAAAATAACCGCGAAATTAAAGATTATTTGTTTGGTGTAATCAAAGCTGACGAAAAACATTGCGTAGAACCTGAAGATAATAAATTAAGCGTCGCATGCTGAGGCACAAGGAAGCGAAATGAAGATTATTTTTTCTTCAAATCGCAGCCTTGCATTGCAGTCAACCTTGTTATTGTTACCCTTCAGATATAAAACAAAAAAATTCGTCAGCTCTGGCTTTTCTACTTTATGGGATATGGTGACAACCAATATCCCAGTTCTTCACTAAGCTGAAGGCACAATGAACAAACACCGTGCCTTAACTTAGAAGAAAACGAGACACATGGAAGCCTCCTTTTAAGTTTCCGATGAAATAACACCGCGAACTTAAAACTATAGCCAACTCAAGTCTTGAATCCCATAATTACAAACTCGGTAAAATTAGAAACATGAAGCGATGCTTGAGTTGACTGTACCTTACCACTATTAAAACTAAACAGGGGTCTAACCAACTGCCTGATTTCTAAGTAACAGCCACCAGACAGCTCGAAGAACCCTTCTAGCCACCTCCTTAAGAAACCACAGCTCTTACGGAAACAGCCGTACCATACCATTATACTCACCAAATTACCATACCAGTTGCGGCCGCATCAGACTTCAAAATTTAGAAGAAAAAAAACTCCCATGGCGAAGGAGCCAGAACGCGGTTTAAGTAATTTGTTTAAAAAATCGGAGACGTTCCAGGAATGAACCAATGCCTTACCAACATTCAAAATAACTTACACGCTAACTTAACGAGGGACAGCTCACAACACAGAAATGGAACCAAATCACAATCCTAAGACGAGATACAGTACTAGAGACAACGTGAGCCACCCCTAACTAAACCAAAAGCGAGGTTAAGCCCCAGTCATCAAGCGACGGACAGAGCAACATCACAAAGCGACAATACAACCCTACTATTAACCGCCGGAAACCGAACTTCGAATGTAATACTGCAAACTTGCAAAATAAAATCCAGTTCCAGACAGTTAAACCTTCAACGGTACAATCGGGGCGGGACGCCTAGTACAGACTGTGCCAGGCCAGTGTAGCTTACTTAGACTGGCATAACAATATCCAGCTTACGAGCAGTTTCGACCCGTCCAAACAGGCTAACCGAAAGACGGGGCAGACAAATAGCTCGGAGAGCCAAGCTTACCTTGTGGCACCTGGTCAGTCGTTTCTTCGGTATTGGAGGGACCCGCAGTCATATCAAATTCATTCTCGTGAGAACCATCGCCTGAAACAACAGAGAAGAAATTAAGAATTAAAGTATTTAACATTTCAAACATTTGCAATACTAAACTACCTTGCGTACTAGGGTTTTCAACACCATTAGCTGGAACTTCAACCCGGTTTTCGCATCAGCAGGCATAGTAAGAGGTACTAAAACTTGAATCGGGATAAATATTCTACCTATTGCTATGACTTCCAAAACTCAGACAAGGACCGCAGGGGAAACTGTTGACTTAGTACTTATTGCAAAGTCACCAATGTATAGTCACTTTTCAACAAAAAACAGTAACAAAGAAGAAATTTACACGTAGCCATTTACAATAAGTCAACCTGTAAAAAAGAATGGCTCCACATCGATTTCTTCCTTTTAAGTTATGAAATCTGATCATGCACCGGACGCAAAAATAACCGCAGCTGCTTGTTCAATGCTGCAGTTCCTTGAAAATTAAACAACACACTATGCAACCTTACAACAAACCTTTAAAAAACATCAAACCCAATTTGGATTTGAAGCAGACGATGCAATTTAAAACTTTGTCCATCAATCCTTATAATTCATAGCGTATTCCTATTTCGGGTTTTCTTCAAATCTCTATAGAAAAAGACTTTTAATGCCCGTAAGTAACAGTTAGCCCATTGATGGACGAATTAACGAACTAAATTTTTAGCGCAGTTGTAGCTGAACATATCGCAAAATTAATGCAAAGCCGTACAATTCAGGCCTACAGGCTATGGCCCATCTGACCCTTCGAAAC
Source organism: Psococerastis gibbosa (assembly GCA_963971405.1). Lineage (NCBI taxonomy): Eukaryota > Metazoa > Arthropoda > Insecta > Psocodea > Psocidae > Psococerastis > Psococerastis gibbosa. The sequence continues at coordinate 4,763,080 of OZ020488.1, read as the reverse complement.
CTTTCGTCAACATAGTCAGTGGTACCTCGTAGAACTTGTTAAATGGAATTTCCGAGACAATGTAGAAATCTCTACTTAGTCTAGAGATGAAATGTAAGTCTACGCAGAATCACTGATGTAGCCCGCATATCGAAACGTTCGTAAGTTTGGCTTTGAGATTTAACTACAGCGTGCAAGTGCGGATTCTACTACTTCACGGCCACTGCCACAAGTCAGGAGATTCTGATCTTCCCTCGTTCACCTGACCTAACGAAATATAAAAAACATAACTCACCCGTATCGTCCATAGTGTTATCAAAGTTAGAGTCATCAAAGTCCTGTTCGTGTTCCTGTTTCGTTCCATGTCCTTGCATCAGTTGAGCTATAGATTCGTGCGCCTCATCCGCGTCGTCTATGAGGCTGATTTCCTCGGGGTCAGGCAGTTCTTGTTTTGGATTCGCTAGAGGGAACGATTGGGCACTTGTACTAGATGATGGCATCACAGAATCAGTCTTAGGTGGTGGAGATTGCCTGGAACCGGAAAATACAATGTTAACACAAATACGCCAAAAAGGAAAGAAAAAGGGTAGCTGTAGCGGGTGCTTTCTGAATACAGAAGTAGTGATAAGCAACTCGAATCCCCTGTAACGAACTAGTTTACGAGAGAAGAACGCTAGCTGACGCCAGCATCCATCTTGCCGCTTATTTATCGACAACTTGACCACCTGCGAAGCGGAGAACGCATGATGTAGGCGTTGTGGATGTCATGGATGGGTCTGGTTAGGCGAACTGCTATGGGGAGCACTCTTGCTAACTTGTACTGACGCTTGTTGCAGACATCTGCATTTATTGCCGCTTATTGGGAGAAATTCGGTAATGGCAGTCTGTATTTATGACCTTGCAGCAATTTAGAACTTGGAGGTAGATGAACTTCGCAAGTTTGAACAGCAATCTGCTACCAGTCCCGTGACAAGTTTGTGATTATGAATATTTTTCACATTATCTAGATGAGGCTGTTTACTGACGTGGCTAACTCCAACAAGTTGTAGAATTTGTTGAAAATTTTGAGTTTATACTAACCCTAGACTTCTCAGCGTTTCTGTGCGCAATCTTGCTGCTTTTGTCACTATTTTACAATGTGTAGGTGGTCATTACAATTTTCTGCAAGGTCGGATCAAAACCCCATTTCGTGAAAAAATGGAGTTGGCCACGTTTGTAACCAAGCTCCTCAGATATAGAATTAAGACCTACCTCCTTTTCTTACGGCGCGGCTCGCCCCCTCCAGGATTGTAGTCTGTATCCCCCGGGTCATGGTCATCTGACTCGAATACTGACGTCTCTATAATTTTCTTCTTCTTAGGAACTTGTTGAGGCGGCGCCTTCCTGGCAGGTGTTGAGGGCTGTACGGGCGCTTCGTCCTCCTGCGCAAAAAAAAAAAAAAAAATGAACGATTTACTTGGTTTAGCAGCGAGATACAGATAATATGATGAAACTGTCCTAGGACGTGTATATGCGAAGTAATATCCACTAGCCTGAATTATTTTGTTACAGCAGCCAATCAGTCAAAAACAGCTTGTTAAGTCAATTGTCATGCTCATGCTTGCTCTTGGAGGTAGGTGACTGACTAACTGCTTCCCAATGGGCGCCTTCATTTACTATTTCAAATACTTCTTCAAGACTTAAGCTCTGAAATTCGCGACACAATTACCCAATTGAACAAACGTGATCAAGCACATTTGTCCCTAGACTGCCAGATAACAGATGGATCGTATAACCTAGATTGAATCTTATCTCTTCTAGATTGTGATTTGTCTGATTCTAAACAAATAGCCTTAAAAACGTTCAATCCCGCTACAGCGGTCTCACACGTGCATTTATTAAACTCAACTGCTTCAAACTATGACCAAACTTTCCATTATTTATTTTCTGTCTACCCTCAAAGAAACTTCCTGAATGCCAAGTAAGCTAGTAGTAAGATTTGAAGATTTCACCTAACAATTTAAATTTCAGTTTGGGATGTATAGACTCCTAATGCCAGCTTCAGCATTCTTTCAAAAGGCTCCTCAATCAAAATTGGCCATTTCCAAGCACATTATTTAAATTTAAGCCCTTAGGCTTGTTGGTTGACTTCATATCAGCCTAACAAAAATGGTGAAGCAACTTACCCCTGTTCTGTCTCCAGCTAACCCCTTGACTTTGAGGGTCTCTGCTAGTTTCAGGAACGCAGCTAAGTCTTCTTGCCTCACATTGGCTTCTCCGCGGTACATGAAGTCCAGCATGTCCGCCATTTCCTGGTGTCCTACATCCTTCAAAATGACTATAGGATGCTTGCAAGGATTAACCTAAACAACAAAATTAATATCATTAACACCTGGAAGTACTTGATAAATTCGTCGAGCGCCCGGAAGTCAAATTCAACTCCATCCCAAAATTTCTCGGCTGGTTGGATCAGCTGTTCGCATCTAAATTTAATAATTATTAGCAGCTAGGACATCCCTGCTGTAAAATGCATTGCATTCAGCATGTCTACCAAGTGGTTGTAAATAATTTGTAATTTTATAATTATTAATCGAAATGCCAGAATTATAAGCTCACTTATAATATACTGCGTTAATATATTATTTAATCTCAAAATCCGGTCATGGTAAGCCGGAACGCCAGCCGTCGTAGTCAAGTTCGGCGCCATTTTCTTTTACAGAATAATAAAACATCCATTCCTACTTTCTATTTGTAAATTATCAAAATGTTTCTAAATCCTTGCCTAAAATAATAAGTTCCAATAATAGTTGGTAAGGGCGTTGCCCGCGAAAAATCAATAGGCGCCAGAGTTGGCGTCCCCAAGCCAAGCCGGCGGCCATCTTGCCTGGCAAATACTAAGTCAAAAAACCCCGGAAAAAATTTGAAATGTTTCAATCTACATACCTTGAAGAGATCTTTGAAGTACGGGCTACAGACAGAGAGAATAATCTTGTGTGCCTGAAGGAACTTTCCTTCGGCAGCCAGCGTCACATCGACCATCATTTCTTCTTGTAGCAGGTCGTGGAACCCGGTCGCTAAGTTCGACTGGAAATTGTTCCATTTCAACGAGAACTGGTCGTCGTTATTGTCCTGTACAACAAAAACACAAATATTAGAATCTTTAAAAACAATAAATAAACAGAAATCCAGAATATCACTAGTAAATCATTGAATTAAAGCAGAATGTCAGTTGGGGAAAAAAGCTTACCATTTTGGATATGCACGCTGTAACAACAGCTCGGCGTCTGATGAGGGGCATTCGCAGTTTTCTGGTTTTGTTAACGCTAGAAGCGGCGTGGCAGAGTGTGTTAATGCAAGAATGGCATATGTGGGAATGTATTGTTTGTAGTTTCAACGGTCGTCGTTTTTGTGGATTTTTTTATATTTTTGATGCTGAAGCATTCTGTGTTTCAGCTTGCTGTTTTATTTATTTTACACTGTATGACTAATGAGCCGGTCGGTAGGCATGGTGCTTGTAGGCCAACCGCGTTTAATATGCCGTATATTGACTGTTGTCTATTGTTCAATAGCGTACATTACAGCTAGTACCTATATTATAATGCAGTAGGTAGCATTTGTAACAAAGCATACTGTAGCCTGTAAGGTAAAGGGTTTGTATTTTAAAGTATGGGCGTAGTCTATGGCTATGTACAGCTTTGTTTACTGCAGTGGCGCATATATATAAAATATATTCCGGAGTGGCCTGGACCAGGTCGTCTAGATATAAGTCTCGGACAGAAGAACGAGACGATACTAAATTCTACCGACCAAGCCGCTTACTGTTGACCTGAACATATTTTATTAGATGCGGTAAATTATGCAAACCTTACAACAACTCACTTTAGTTAATTTCGTCTTTTATTTTTCCATTTTGCCTTTTGGGGAACTAGAGGAAAGTCCCATGAGTTTTTGTTTGATATAGTTCTGCTATAGGAGACGGTTACGGGAGCGGGTCGGTCGTAAAATAAAAATATAGGATGGCTTGTCATTCCGTGTTTACATTGGGCCAAGTGTTTCCTTGCAGTAGGCCTACCGTAGGGAATAAAATGATTCTGCAGGCAGTCCTCTGAGATGTTTTCTATTATACAGTAAATCTCTGGTTTTAAATATGTTAATACGAAATAAAACACGGCACTCGTCGTTATAATCGCCGTGCCCGTCTTGCTGAACGACATCAATCATTTTTTGGAGTTAACTCCTAAAGAATTGATTTTCATATTTCGAGACCCAGTACAAGAATCATATGAGGGGTAAAAACAAGGTGATCGCGTTAGGTTTTCCATGTAACGTTTCGTGCGCAACCTATCCACGATAAATAGACAACTTCTTAACCTAACCAAAAATTATTATTTTTTCGATATCTATAATTTCTTCATTGTTATTACAATTATTTATTTATTTTATGAACCATTTTTGAAATGTTAGTAATTATAATCAACAATTAGACAATTTAGACAGATTAATCAAAAATATTTTTTCAATAGGCCTATTATGTTTTTATAAAAATTTCTTTCAAAAAGTTTTATTTTTTTAGCATTTTAAAATAATTTATATATGTATATAATTTAACACTAATGCGGTGTTTTCAAGATTCGTGAACCTGCACGTACCGTATCTACCGTCGATCATGTGAATTATTTTAGGTACCATAAACCACTTGTCCCAGTAATTAATAACGAAGACAATAGTCTATTGATCTAATTAATCGTCTTCTTCTTCCCCCTCAATGCCGCGTGCGCAGCGTGGGAGGAGGGGGGGGGGGTCGCCCCGGACCCATTTCCTGAACTCTCACCGGTCGGACGTTAACGCCTTGAGCTGGGCAATTTGTTTTCCAACTTGCTCCGGCGAGTTGTTCAATCCTTTCCTCGAGGGTTGTCCTCCCTGTCTTCCTTGGGGCCTTGCTTCCGCAAACCTCCGGGTGGTCTTGTTCTCGTCCATCCTTTGGGCGTCGCCGAACCATTGCAGCTGCTTAATTGTTCTCCATTCTTCTCTCTATGGAATCCACTAGCAGCCCGTAGCAGGTCTTGTCTGATGCGGTCATTTCAGATTCCGTCCCACCTTGTTCGACCAGAAATCCGTCTTAGGCACTTCATATATATTTATTATATATATTTTATATTTATTTTACTCAGGTCGCTTGTTGTAGGTGTCCAGCTTTCGCTCCCATAGAGGACGTTGGACTGTGGTCTTTGTCTTCCGTTCGACTTATCTCTCTTGCCGAAAAAGGTGATGCATATTGAGAAGTAGGCTGGTGTAATCTTCTTAACCGAAATAAGAAACCGAGTCGTAAAAAAATACTGCAGATTAGCCTAAATAATATTGAAAATAATAATAATCGTTAGATAATAATAATCGCATAATTTATCAACCTTCCTAATGATATATTCACTTATGATATGTAAAATCTACTTTTGTAAAATGTTTGATGTATAATACTTTACCGAATAAAAATATATAAATTATTTAAGTTGTTTCATTGATTTGCTTATTTACGCTATGATATAGTATATCGATCTTTTTCTTTGTCTAGTAAGCTTTTTGTGCCTGTTTAGACAATCGTACTTGAAGAGTAAACTCCAGTCGTGCGTCGGAGCTGACACACACAATTTTTTTTTAGTCAATAGATTAATCGCGTAAGGTACATACAATTTAATGAATGTATCCGATTAACCACTTCAATCGCCTCACTAAGTAACCTTATAGATACTTGTGTCGAGTTACGACACGTCTCCGATCGCAAGGATTATAGTGACTCGCACAAGTACAAGCACGCTACCACCTGGCCACCGAAGTCACTTGCTTTAAAAGGATCTAGGATGTGATTACTGACGCGGAGGCTATAGCTAGGCTAGTGAGGCGGAAATAAAAAAAACAGGTTGAGAGCTTATTTTAATTCTCATAAGGTAGGCTTATGGCCAGATCGTTCTTTCTTGTGGGTGGTTCCATAAGCTAAATATAGTGTTAACATTTAGCATAGAGCATTTAGAATATTTTATAATTTATGGTTACGGTTTTCTGTAAATCAGAGTCCTAATGGGGTAGCCAGCAACTTAGAAGACTAATCATTTAATTTCTTAACAGGTGTTGAGCTGAGATTTTGGCATAAGTTACAGTGAATCCACAGTAGAATTTGCAATTTTGCGAAAGCTGAATGTCCAAAAAGAACAGTGAACAGAACTGGGGCTATTGTAGGCAGAACAATATTATAACGAGTAAAAATGAAAATGAAAATGAAAATCAATATTTATAGGAGAGTAAGATTCTAAAGCAAATCAGACGCAGTTATTGATGTGCGATTCGCTAGATGAGCCCTTGTTTGCCGAATACACTTGGCAGCTCCGCCTCCAAGCAGATGGTGATTTTAGGGCAGACTCACAGGCATTTTCGTAAATCTTCAATATTTGGCCATTATGTATTAGCGCCAAAATTCAAAAGTTTCAATGATACCGGTTTTTTTATTTACGTACCTATTTCTTAATAAAGTACATCAATAATATCATTAGCTAATTTACTAATAATCTGAATATCAAGTAATCCATTATAAAAATGTAATTAATATCTTAAAATGTTTAACTAGCTTACTTCATTTTTTTATTTTTCATTCTTAACTTTTCATTTGAATTTCTAGATAAAATAATTATCAAGATCTCATTCCTTCGCATAGAAATCCAAAATGCCATAATTAATGTGCCGTAATAATGCCAAAATTTTCTGGGGTACAAAATGTATCACAATAAATTTGGCGATATACGGGCCCTAGTACCGGCCGGTACCGGTACTGCGATTTAGCGATATTTGTACATACTTTTTTTTTTTTTTTTTTTAATTACACCACAGCGCTAGGCTTCCGCCATCAGCTTTCTTGCAGCCCAATACAACACATAATCTGGTGAACCTCTGCTACTGACAAGAGCCTGTCACGTCTTAAGATGATTTCCGTCCATCTCTTCCCGGGTGTCGCATAAAGGGCAGAAAGGCTCCGCTGCTACACCTATACGGTGGAGATGTTTCTGAAGGTAGTCATGACCCGTAGTTAACCTAAATTCCGCAACTGACTGGTATCTGGGTAGGTTCTTTGGCGGCCTGTCTTTCTTCTGCACTAGTTTTTCCCATGTTTTTCCAGCGGCGTCGGTCCTGTGGGCTGTCCCGCACTTAACCTGAAAGAATTCTTTGGTATGCCTCTTACAGTCACTTAAGGTCATGGGTTTGTCAGGTTGTTCCATAGCAGCTCCCTCTCTGGCGAGTCTATCCGCTTCCTCATTTCCATGGACATCAGCATGCCCAGGGATCCATTGTAGTACTATGGTGCAGCCAGTGCGGATGAGATTGCTCACGATTTTCCTACATTGCAGAATATCAAAGTCCTCGTTGTGTTCGTAGCTAGCAATCGACGAGATGGCAGCCTGAGAGTCAACGAAGACGACGACTTTTCTATTTTCCCATTGCAATTCTGCAATTTTCCTCAGAGCCAGCAGAATAGCACTTACTTCCCCATTATAGTTTGTAGCTAACTTCCCGACTGGCGCAGCTAGGACGAAAAATATTTGTACATACTGTAATAAGGAGTATTTGTAAATTCGGTCCATGGGGCCAGCCTCCCTCATCTGTATAATTCATCGACCATAGCTGGGACTGGGATTATGCACGGTAATGTATTTCAGTATCTGTAGGCTATGAATTTTAGGGGGCCGCATTCGACAAGGCAGAAAATTGCTTGGCCATATTTTGCATTGACAAAATAAAAACCTACCAGCTTATTATTATTACTCTAGGGCCTATAATTATATATAAAGGCTAGGTAGTATCTTATTAAGGAAGTCAACTCTTGAAAATAATTACTGAAGATAGTCTACTGCATAGGCCATGGGGCGAGTGACACATGTGTGCAATAGGGTTGCAGGTATAATTATTGCCAACTCTCGTCAGTCGTCATCCATTAGCATTGTATAGCCTACTGTATACAAATCAACAAGGCCGTGCCCAGGCTTTTGTTGGGGGGGGGGGGGGGGGGTGTTGCACACAAAAAGTTCATTAAATTAAAAAATATATATCATTGAAAGTCCATTCCTTTTATTTCGGAGGGAGTCCGGACCTCTTGGACTCCCCCCCATCTGAGCACGGCAAACCAGTCAAGCAGGTCTGCTATATACTGTATGTTTCGATTCACTAAAGGTTGATTTGAATTAAGTTGTACCCGTATACCGTAAGTCTTCTTTGCGTCTTTTTGTAAGACAACAGCTGCCTAGGCTTCATTGCTTTATGGACATACAGTAAAGGGCGGATTTTGCCAACAATTTAAGGGTCCGGACCCCCTCCGAAATAAAAGGGCTTTTTACACTGGATAGAATGGACCTTCATGAATAAAATATGTTTTAAAAAAAAATGGACCACACCACCCCCTCCCCAAACAAAAACCTGAGCGCGGCCTTGTCGGCTTGTCCTACATCTTATACTGTAGTCTATATATACTCCACATTCCACGGTAGGATAGTATTTTCAAAAATTACGATTACACTAGCGGATCTAGAAATTTTTAGAGGGGGGGGGGCTGAGCTAGTGGATCGAAAGCCTATAGTCAGGAGGTCTATGATAGAGTGAAGACTTTTTTGAAAGTGCGTTTTATCGAGCGTAAGTTGGGTAAGAGAAGGGGGGGGGGGCTTTAGCCCCATTAGCCTATACATTAGCTGGATCCGCTAGTGGTACTCTACAATCTACATGCATGCCGCATGCTGCAAACATGCATGTATAGACTGCAGACTAAACCGTAGTTAGTAGTACCGAAAATAATTATAATATGCGCCCAGCAGTGACAGGTTTTGTGCAAGCTGGAAAAAAGTGTAAAAATCAATAATATCAGGTTGGTTATTAAAATAAATATATAGATGCACTGATGCAGAGAAGAAAGACAACAATCCTATGGAAACTGGAAGATTGATGACACTTTGAAGTAATATGAATTTACGAAAAGACCCGAGACAAGCGGGACAGGTAACTGCGAAAATTTGCCCATGCGTTTTCGCTCTACTCTGATAAGTCTTCCATGCAATCGTTCTCTCATGAGTCACCACAAACTATTCGTACAACGTTTTGTTGCAGCCGGTGAAAAACAATAATGCTTTCTTGACATTGATGGAACCGGTCCTTTTGAAGGAAAAATTTGGTTGTTTCTAGTTGTAATATGTATATATTAACGACGTGAATTCTTAGTTTATTGCAAAATTACAATAATAGCAGAGAATTATCACATTTTGTGCATCTGAACGTTGTACAAATAGTAAATTCCGCTTTATCAAGATGTCACTTGTCGTTTATTTGCAAGTTTTGCTTATATATCCGACAAGTCACACACTTGCGACATACATGTTTTCATTTTCATTGCAATTTCAAAATGGCGGAGTTCTAAAATAAATATTTTATCTTGAAAACGTAACATATTACTGGTTTTCCAAGCAGTTGTGCTGTTAATTTGTTTAAAAATTGTGCGTGTAAATATATTAGCAGTGATTTTCTCAACTTGACAGATATTATTTGTAGTGGATTCATCTGGCGTTTTCGACAAATTCGTAAGCTTTGCATCTTTTTATATTGCCAAATATTTCCTATTTTGGTTAACATTATTTGTCTAGTAGTTAATCTACATTCTCTTATAGTCAATAAATAATATAATTTAAGTGGTATGTACATTGTTCATGTGGTCGGTTATTCACTCAGTATAACGATTATTAAACATTTTTTGAAGGTGATGGCATTGCGTTTATTGCGACGATTTTGTCCGCCATAAAAGTTTGTTTACAAAATACAAAAGTTCGCAAACCATTAAACTTGCTTAATATTTTATATGATTAATAATTTATTTACGATTGCAGTCTACCTCTTTGCTATGTCTGCGCTAGACCTCTTTGTAGTCTGTAAAATATATACGTATAATCATATTCGTTTGGAAGAAAAAAAGCAGTTTCTTCATTGAATATCTTAACAAACTGTAGTAACTTATGGGTATGTCAAAGCTGCCTTAAGTTATGATAAGGGTCGTTTCTTTTATATTGTCAAATACAAGAACCTGCAGGTTGCAATATACCTAAATATCGAAATTTTGTAAAATTGTCTAACTTCTATAAATGCTGCACTCAAGAGGAAAGATATGCATTGATGTTTGATAAGAGAAAAGATCATAAGTTGAGATATCTGATTCATGATTTAAACGGTACTTGGTAGGGCAGTTGTCAACAATCGGCCGATTGGCAGGCAGTATGTATTGTAGGTACATTGTTTTTTTTTTTTTTTTTTTTAATTCCTGCTTGGAATTTTGGCCCATAGCTTTTAGTTTTATTATTTACATATATAATGCTAATACGGATGATTTTTTTTTTGCATAATGTTTTTTACTTTTATATAAAAAAATAGGCTATACCGTGTTCAAACGATTTAATGAATGCATCCGATAACCTCTTCAATCGCCTCACTATGATATTTGTATCGAGTTGCGATCGACCGCAAGGTGTGTAGAGACTCGCACAAGTACAAGCACGCTACCGCTTTGCATCCGAAGTCGCTTTGTTATCAGAATATGTTTTGTTCACAATTTGGAGACAGTTGACCTCCTGGAAAAAAGCCCCATGAAATTAGAAGCAAGATCAAGGCAAGTATGGACGCGGCTATTGATCAGAAACTTGTATCGTTAACATTATCAGACTTAAAAAAATACTTCTCATCGGCAGCCGTACCAAGGTAACTTATTCCTAAAAGTGTGAAAAAATCTAAACTCAAGTGTTAGCCCCAGGCAATCAATGTCAATATATCTTGCTTACATTTTTAACCCCGGTAACTTGGTACCTCTTGCTACGGCTGCAGAACTGGACTTCAAAGTAGTCTAAAGTAAAGTAAAAAACATCACTTCCTACTCTATTTGTAAAGGTTAATGGCAATGGTGTAGTATTATTTAACATGGGGTTAGTTGCCTGCCGTGTTAATAGTCATTAGAGACATGGGCCTCATAGTCATCGAACCATTAGGGCGGAGCCCCCTTCCCCTGACTATGAGGCCCATGCCTCTAATGACTATTAACACAGCAGGCAATGGTACGAACGAAGATTTCTGACAGTATATGGATGGAATCGAGCCTAAGTAAGGATTAAAAACTAATTTATCTGCAAAACATACTTTTGTTCTATATGGTGGTGGATTATTTGTCTGGGTCATGAGCGTTTGGGGCCTTTTGTAATTGCTTTAACATCCCTGATGTATCATTCAATTTTTAACATTATAGCGCTGTTACAAAATCGCTGGAGCTCCCTTCGGTCCCCCATTTGGGATTTTTACATAAAATACCCGGACATGTCCATCTGTCGGACGTGCAATTCGGTCCTGCGCGGCTCCCGCATCAACAGCAACGCCAAGTATCACCTGCGCGCGCTGCATCCACAACTCTACGACGAATTCCTACGACTACGCGGAGAGTGGTTGAGCAAGAGAAATAGCCGTAGAATAAATCCTGTACCAACTAAAAGAGAATTAAACCATACCAACCATACAACGAACCATAGGCCCTAATCTCGCTGTATCTATACATATTTTTTTTTTAATAAAGACTTTATTATTATTATTATTATTATTATTATTATTTATTATTTTTATTATTACCAAGTCTAATGACGGCGATATTAGTTAAGGGGCGAATGGAATATGTGTAAAAAATCGAGTTTCGAAAGAAATATCTATAGTAGAGGTCTCATTCGAACTTTTTCGTAGAAAGTGTGAGTGTGGGTGTCACTAACACTGAATGGCCACAGTTATAAAAACTGGCTTTACGTCAAAAAACGGATACTCTATGGGATGTCCTTAAGGGCAAACCGGAGTCGCCGATATTCCATTTTCTGTTCAAACTTCAATTTCTCATGAAATATGGAACGCAGAACAATGAAAAAATGCTGAATGGCAAGAAGAATTTTTTCTGCTAATTTTGATGTATAGTGTGTGGCCTTAACTAACCCCAATTCGCCACAGTTGATGAACTCCTTCAGCTTGAACTCCTGAGTGACCGTTATTTTTTGCGTGTCAAGTTCACTAACTGTAGCCGATCGGTATTGATGATTGCTACATACTATGTATCAAAATTAGGAGAAAAAATTCTTCTTTCCATGCAGCATTTTTTCATTGTTTTGCGTTCCATATTTCATGAGAAATTAAAGTTTGCACAGAAATTTAATATCGGTGACTCCGGTTTGCCCTTAATTGTGGCCAATTGGTGTTAATAACGGCCACATACTTTATATCAAAATGAGAAGGACATGTCTTCTTTCTACTTATTTCCTCTACAATTGATATTTCTTGTGACATTTTGGTTTACACAAAATGCTGATGGTGGGGTGTCTCTTAGTATCTTAAGAGTAAATGGAGCCCCGAATTTTCATTTTTTTCCCCCAAACTTAATTTCTCATTAAATTTAAATCGATGTAGTCATAAATGAAACGTAATAAAGTAGAGCAGGGGTTCCCAAACTGTGGTCCATGAACCACCGGTGGTCCACAGTCATATATCAGTTGGTCCTCAGAAGTAAGAAATAAGAAAATAAAACAAATACAAAACAAACAATACAAAATAAAATACAGTAAGTCTTGGCACTGAACTACAAAATCCGCCCGATACCTGTTCTAAACATTGAATCATAAATTAGCGCGTACTTTTAGGCACAAGCTACTTAATCTTGATCCTAGAATTTAGCGATTTTCCTATTTCAGCCATGGGGGTCCACGGAAAATCATAAAAATATAATCTAGTGGTCCTAAATAGTTTTGGAACCCCTGAAGGAGAAGATATGTACCTCTTCTTTTTGATACATAGTATGTGGCCGTGGCTAACTCCAATTGGCCGCAGTTTTGGAACTCCTTTGACCTGACATCCTGACTTTTATTTTTTACACGTCATGTTCAATAACTGTGGGTCTGTGGCCTCTATCTTCAGTCTACAAACGTAGTCTGCCAATATGTTTACTAACGCCAAGTGTTCCACAAAGTTGGAGTTCCAAAACACGGACAATTAGCGTCACCGACCTAGTCTGTCAGTCTCGCCCATTCACTATGCGATTTAATGTGCGGCACACCAAGGTCTGCAGTCTAAATTCGATAGTGTCTGGGTGGCTTAATATACATCAAAGCATGCATAGAGAAAAAAAAAGAGAGAGATTTTCTAGTTTATTACTCCTCATTTATGAACGATTGATATTTAATAACAAATTTGAGTTTGCACAAAAAAAAAAAAAAAAAAATTGGAAGAGGGCTCCATTAGCCCTCATGGGAAATGGGACAGTATTCATATTTATTAATATACATTGTGATACTTCTACTCGTCTTCAACAATTTTAGATTCGAATAAATCTACTAAAAAAAATGGGAGATTATACCCGCAAAGGCTAGTGTAGTATTGTGTCTCTAGTTATTGTAAGGTCTAGAGTTCTATATAAAGTAAAGTTACGTAAAACCTTTTTTTCACGTTCATTATACAATTTTAGCATTAGTGGTTCAGAGGGGCACCTTTCGGATTTTCCCGTGATGGACCCCTCAAACTAAGATTAATTATTAATTACTAACATATGGGGGAGATGGGACGTTCGCTCCCACCAACAATTTCTGGGACAACCTGCCACGTCTTTTCAATGCCTGGTCATAGGAGAAGTGATGGATGGCCCCAGAAATTCAATAATATATTTTTGGCGGGAAGTAAATGTCCCATCTCTCCTACATAGAACTCTAGTAATTAACTAATTCTCTGCGATGGTTCCCACCATGTCATTGTAAAAGTTCCTGAGAGTAAATGTGACCCACAGAGATCAACTTGGCCCTACCAATAGTCAACCATCAGTAATTTAAACATTCCAACCTGACGGTAGGACCAAGCCCACCTCAGTGGGTCTTACTATATTATTAAATTATTATTATTATGATTATTTATGCTATTGTTATGGCAGATACCGTGATGAATTAGTTTTGCAGATATTTAAAAAAATGTCATTTAATTTAAAAGAATTGAATGAAATACGAAAAATGTCAAATGTGGACTAGACTAGTCTTAACATCTGTATATCTTAATATCTGTACAGGGATCCTATTGATTGAAAATTAATTAATAAAGCATATTTTTCATTTTCGATAAGCGAAAGCTTAAATGTGGTACCTATGATATACAACATACGATATACTATTGTATTTTTTGAAAACTTGTCAAAATATTGCCCCTTGTCCGCCGTTACCGGACAAGGAAAAGGTGATTATTATTATTAACATCGAAGAGTTTTTTAGGTGGGGTTTCCAGATACGTCAATGGTCAATGATAAATGTGGTATTGACGTTTTATCAGACATTAAAGACATACTAAAAATGTCTGCTACCACGTCAAAACCATATTTACCATTGACCATTGACGTATATGTGGAAACCCCGCCTTATGGACGCAGGCTATGTGTAGTGTTGCCCATTGAATCTATCAACATCTGCCAACAACCCGAATACGAACATTGGTATTGTTTCCAAATGAATTTCTATTTATTGACAAACTGGTTTCATTCCTCGATGTCAACCCATACCGACTACAAGTACCCAAGTGCAAACTCAGACATGCTTATTGCTAACCATGGACATTTTAACAGGCGTTAGCTCGGCTTTACCAAATATGGGTACGAGTCCTCTGTGTGTAGCATTTACTCGCACCACTGTCGTTTGAAAAGTTTCGGTAATGAGTACTGGCCGGCGCCGCCATCTACCAATGTAGTGTTGCGCAGTATTCCTTTTCGAGAGTTTTCAACCGATGGTGGCAGCCCGCATTAGGTGATAGTATTTTCGGTATTGGTATTGTTTGGACATTGTTGGGCTAAACCAAAGTCACTGAATATGCATATATTTATATATATGCAAGTACTGCATGCGAGTTTGACAATGGCCAAATATCCATCTGGAAACAAAAAATAATAATGTCCGAAATCCATGGGGTCGTTAGCATTGGACAGGAGACCATTGGGCCTAGGCCTAGGTTGATAAAATGTACTTGAGGACATAATATGAAAGTCACTAAATTAAATTATACTAAACATCACGCTTGACCTTTGTGTTTATGAGGGCCTCGAAAGTGACAAATATTTAAGATTTATTTTGTGTATATAATTATATTGGTAATGGGCATTACATAGTAAGTTAATTTTGTTTAGTTGTTAATCTTACTTTTACTTAAATTTGTTGAATTATAATTTATTATAGCATTATAATTATGGCATATAATACTGACATTAAACTAAATTAGGTTGAAGAAGTAACCTCCTCGTTATATCCGAAATTTGAGGATCTAGAAAAATCTTAACTTGGCGGGATTAGAACCCAGGGCATTGTCTTATTGAATTTGATTTTTTAATAGTCGCATCTTTACGAATGATTGCATAATTGGCCGATCGTTTGTGGAACTATATCTGTAAAGTATGCAGACATGCTTTGTCTCCGTTGTCTTTGAGATAAAAATTGTTTAAATTATTTTTGTTTCTTTTTATTCCATGAGTTTTTTAAACTATAGAATTTCTCTCTGTCCATAGTATATGGCGATGTAAGAAGTAACTTATATTAATTATATTACTAATCTCTTAAGTTTTGGGCAATTACTAGGTTAATTTAAGCATTAGACATGTTCTATTAACAATAACTTAGAACCAAGATCTCCCATTATTTTGCTAACAAGGCAGGCTTGGTATTTTTCACTAAATATATTAATTTCTAGTTTCAAGATGTGGAAAATGTGAAATTTCACCCGAAATTTGAACAGTCCCGGTCCCACTACCGTTGGAAAAGTCTCGGTAAGGAATACTAAACGGCACCGTCATGCATTGGTACATGGCGGTGCCGTCCAGTATTCCTTACCGTCACTTGACAGGAGCCGCCGTAAGTGACGCTTGTTTTATTTTTTGTTGTGATCTAGGGGAGAAATTAACTTTTAACAATGTTACCGCCAACTTTTTCTCTTAGAACTTTGCTATTGAACAGACTTATTTTTAACTTTCAGTTAGCGATTCCTTCGGAGAAGTATTATTTGGGAGTATTACGGTGAGACTGTAAACGACGATAGTGTGATGTGTATAGTATGCTTAAGATCGATTAAGTTTGTGCCTGGGCTCAGCAGAACTTCAGATCTGATTAAACATCTACGTCGCCATGCGCAGCAGTATAAGGAGTACTGTAGCAAGAAAGACGGGATCGTCGAAATTATAATTGCATAGCGGGAGTGGTCGTGAGCAAAGAGATATAAGAGTAGACTGCTAGTTGGAGACTATCCGTTACTCGAGTTTTGATTGGCTTAACTCAGCTTAAGCTTAAACTTAAGCACATTGTACCTACCTATTTTTTGATAAATACAGGGATTTTCTATCTATCTGCCTACTTTATGCATCCCATAATAGGGAATTTTTTAATTTCGGTTATTCAGTTTTTTGCATCAATTCTATTTTACGTGAGATTTCAGTCCCCAATAATTTTAATGAAAGAGCAACGATACGGGACAGTATGGAGTCCATAAACTATATTAGTTAGGTCAACTTTTAAGGTTGGGTATTGTATTGCATTTGTGATTATAGGTTTTTATTTATTATTTATATGTAGTTTTGACGGTGCTGAACACATAGTGTATCTCTGGGTGTGGATATATCATTCATTGATTCGGTACCAAAAATGAAAATGAAAATTACCCTATTATAATTCTCGCCCCTAAATGTAAAACGTGTATTATTACTATATATGCATGAAGTAATCTTCTACAACATAATTGAGTCAAATCTTTAATAACATTGTTATTGAAATAAAAAAGTAAATAAAAGCAACGAATTTCGCGTTGCCAATTTTCTTCGTAGCATGTCCTCTTACGGCGGGTACTCCACTGGTCAATTTTACTTCAAATTTGATTTTTTCATTGACGGAAACTCATCAGTGTTGCATTATTTATTTTTACACCCCATTCCACTTGTTTTCAACAATTGATCATTTTTGTTTTCAATTTTCTCTTAATTTGTAAGTTTGCCCGCCGTCTTTCTTTTAATTTTATAATCTGCAAGAAATTTAATGATTTAAACTACGAAATAATTAGTTCGTTCTCAAGAAATTAATTGAAATTATTTATCATCTCTAGACGACGACATGTTTTAATTTCAGTTTGTTATTGTTTGTAACGCGTGATTTTACTCTATGATCATTGATCAATTTTAACATGAGGAAATTAAAATGGAGAATGTCATAAAGTAAAACAAAAATCTCCAAATCAAATTTGAAGTAAAATTGACCAGTGGAATACCCGCTTCAGAGTGTAACAATATATTCATGTTTGAGGTTGCCTTATTATTGCCGTTTATGTTTGCGCAATCGTAGTTAATCTGATTTATTATGTCGTATCTTATCGCTGTTATCTCCCAACAACTCAACGTGCTCCTTGTCTCATTATTGGCTCAAGGACAATTACTATTCTATATTATGTATTTTAGACGTGTCAATCACCAGAAATTGGTGGAAACGTTGAAATTTTAAGACTAATAAATATGTTTTCTTCCCCTGCAGGCCTAGCACTATCGGAAGCGGATAACTTATCCGGGAATGTGACGAAGCAGTAGGAACCGGGATGATAGACCTTAGTCGTTCTGGAAGCGTGCTTCCAAACGTTTCGTCAATATCTGCGGTCGACTTCTTCAATGGAACTGTTTGGGCAGGGGGATGTGCACTGATATTTATACCAAGTTGTGGGGGGCGGGGGTGGAGGCGGAGTCAATACAATCTTCCACTGAAGATACGTTTGGAAGTACGCTTTTAGAACAACCACGGCCTATCATCCCGAATTCTAAGGCTTCGTAACCTAACTCCGGCCGTCAATAAAGCCTTCGTAATTGTATTATCGGGGAATACGTGTAAGTTAACCTAAATAAACTCGCTGGAATGAGAGTGAATAAAAATTGAAATCTGAATTTGTATGTCAACCGAGATTAATATCTAACAAAAAACTAAATATATAACAATAAATATAAAAATAGCTAATAAAAAACATCACAAATTCTACTAAACCGGTGCCACAAAGCCAAAAAGGCGCGCTGTTCATTGTTGCATTCTTCTTTATATACCTCTTCTAGCGATGATTGGCGACCATCATTATTGACTTTGGAGGCTGCTGCTCTAAAAAGAAGTTGTGCTCTTGCCAAACCACCGCCCCAGGTTTTTCAACCAGGATGTTCCTTATGTTCTTCTGGAGCCCTCTGCCCATCTATCTTCCCTTGGATGCAGAAGGTGATATTTTTCATTCATCATCACATGACCGAAGTATGTTAGTTCCTATTTCTTAGCCGTCAGCAGCAACTTGGCTTCTGAATCCATTCGTTTCGGCAATAGGGACACGATTTCTCCTGGATTGTTGCATATTGCGTGCTAGACTGATCTGGTTGGCTAGGTTGATCTGTTTTTCAACGAGCGGGTTAGTTTACCGTGTTATAAGTTTTAAATAATCCCCGGATAAGCTATTATCTCCCGTAGGTGCTACGTTTTGTCTTTAACTTTTATCACTTCAGGGAGCCTACCCATCAGTAGTCTAAAAGACATGTACCTAGGATTGGCTAATAATGACGCACCATTGATGACAGCAGGCCATAGGGTACCCTGGTACACAAGTGTATTACTAGTGTATTACTAGTAGGTACCTTTATTTTAGACCTAGCTGTCCAGAGTGAATCATTATTATGCAATTTAGGACAATTGTCAGCATAACAGTCCTCTTTGATTGATTGTTAGGTCTTAAGCATTGGATACACATTTTTAGGCTATTTCCATTGCATTCGACTTTTTTGGGCACTACCTATAATTGACTAATTTAGCAAAATCCGTTTGCTGTTGCAGGTAGCCCCCTTCTACAGCTCATGAGGTTCTGCGGGAAAGGTTGTAGCCAGTCGTGGTATACAATGCCGCGGTAACTTTTCACTGGATTACTAGTCGTCTGATAAACTTCAAATAAGCACTTGTTACTAAGCACAAAAATACATTTTTATATTAAAAAAAAAAAATCTAATTTATTTGTTCAATAATTCGTTAAATACGCAGCCAAAAATTTGTTGTATTCACTATTTATAATTGGAAAAAAATTAAGGCCCAATAAGACACCCTCTTCCGGGACACCAGCGCCACTCCCTTATTTGTACAAAGTCGAATTTCACATTAAATGTTTAATGTAAAGCTAGAAAAAAGATCATTTTATATCATCGACATTTTGATACATGATAATATGTTACCGTCACTGACACCGATTGGCCACAATATTCAGAATTGTTTGGTACAAAAAACGGTTGGTATGGCGTCATGACGCCTTAGCAACCGTTTGCGACAATATTTTGCTATGATTTGGGGGTCTTGACTCTGATGGACGCCGTCTATCCCACCTTGGCGGGTCATGGACAAAGGTTGATTGATTGATTGATCTTAACTTGATAATTTACAAATTTCGTAGTATACGCCTCAGTGCATTGATTTAAAGCAACCCCCTTAATAGTTTCTTGTATATGGATTCGAAAATTATGCAGTAGAGCCTTCTTAATGGGTAAGAATTGGCGGAAAGGCCCAAGATTCGCCCAAAGGAAAATAAAGCAATTTTTTTCTTTCTTATTCCCCTTAGCGGCCATCTCATACTGACCTTGTATTGATTTTTTTTTAAATTAAATAGCTTACGGCTTTTTTTTCTATAACTGAACTAAAACTCTTTCACTCAACAGGGAAAACCCGAATGCGCCTGTTTTACATGTAAAAGTGAATATGTAGCAAGCGTGAGATTCGAACCAACCACCTTTTGAACCACCTTTTGAATGAAAGCCAATATCTGGACCACTAGCACGAAGGCGATTTCAACGCCATAGTGGAAAAACCGTCCGTGGCTTAAATGGGTTTCTGCAGGAACACAGTCTACTTCACAACGCTAGGGCGCGGCTTTCCGAAAGCCGCACACCAGCGTTCTTATGTAGGCTGTATTCTTGCACTAACCCATTTGCCCCTATGACGGATTTCCCAGCGCGACTACGGCGATGATATCGCCTTTCTGCACCGGGCCGATGCTTCATGTTCCGGCATGTTATTATGTTGGTACTAACACCGTGTTTTCTTTCAGATGGCGACGTCATAGTCAGATTTAACACGAGAAATGGCGGCAGCGGCGAACTGCACTACGACGGCTTCACGTATATTCTCAACAAGACCAGGTCGACTCGAAAATTTTGGAACTGCGTCAGCAAAGGTTGCCTGGGCACTGCTGTTTTGACCAATAACAATGTCCTTGAATTTGGAGGTCCTGCCCATAATCATGAGAAGCGAGCGGTGTGTCCAAAGGCGACAAGGGACGGTCGTACAATCAAGGTTCGTTCATTACCCAAACTTAAGTTACATTGTGAGCAGACTCGATCCCTCACTTGGTCAAGTCAACCCAACGCATGTTACAATATCAATGGTAAGCATATCTGAGCTCGCCCATTGGTGGCCACCAATCTGAGCACATGTACGAAAGTGACGGGTTGCCATGTCAATGCCCTCCCTTTGTAGGGTATGTATGGGAAATTGCACTGCCAATCATAGATAGACGAAAACCCGCCATTTGGATTTCCTTGTAGAAGACTTCTCCAATACCTGCAATGAGTATAAAGTGAAATCGGCAGTAAATAATTTTAACTAAGCAGGTTGGTCGTCGGATATGTTATTGCTGTATAGTCTATGGTCTCACTGACAGCATAAAAGGAAACTGTCCCTATTTATTTAAGAAATTTCGGGAAGTTATAGCATTTCTAGGCGCTCTCAGTTCAGTAGGAAGCTTTTTATAAATATGTAAAAGTACAGGATCCAATCGCTCACACTTGGAGCTACCCTACTGGACTGTACCGCGTGTTTTGAGTGTGATGGACGTAATATCAAGTGATTATATTCTTTTGGAAGTACAGTGTGGAGTTTCATTCATTATTAATATTCATAGGAAAAGGCTTTTGCTAAGGGTGAGAAAAAAGAAAAGGACAAAGCGGTGAAGCTCTCCAGAACTCCGAAGAAGTCTGGGAGCCCGGTCGTGGCAGGAGATGGTCCACCCATGTTAACCCGACGACAGGAGGCTGCTAGGAAGCTGGAAGCTGCAGCGGTAGGAAAGTCGACTAGTTCGGCAACGGAGCAGGACGCACCGGAAGTGACCGCAGCACAAGCGGTGGAGGGCGTGGAGGTAGAGGCAACAGAGAGCGAAGTTTTGTCCGTAGCGATGGATGAGGAGCAGGACATGCACTGCGACGGGTTCACGTACAAACTTGAGTCGAGCGTCGAGAACCGCAAGTACTACGTGTGTGGGCAGCCGAACTGCAAGAGCAACGCCGTCTTCATCGATAATAACATCCTCGAATTCGGCGACGAGCCCCATTGCCACGGGAAGAATCTCAGTCCGAAGACACAGGCCCCTACCAAGGTATGTTGAATGTTTTCTCCGAATTCGCGAAGGCGGGGATTCCACCGACCGGCTAGGGCTAAATACAAATACGGTGACGTGGTAATAGACATTCAAGACTTAGGCGGGGTTTCCACCGTCCTCGCATTGCAGAATGCAATTGACGGAAATTTGAATTTTTCTTTTTATAGAAATCTATTAAAATGTTTGTACTTAACATATACCATGAAGCCATTTTTTAATTTGTTTGTTTGCTTGTGATTTTACTCTATGATCATTGATCAATTTTAACTATGGCATAAAGTAAAACAAACATTTCCGTCAATGTCATTTGCATTCTGCAGTCGGTGGAAACCCCGCCTAAGTCTTGAATGTCTATTTGTATTTAGCCCTAGCCGGTCGGTGGAATCCCCGCCGAACGGAAGAGATCCTCTTCAGTTCCTTATGGAGTGGCCGTTACCCATACAAAATGCCAGTATGTTCCATTTGTTTTTACACTTTTAAGTCTAGAAGATGCTGATGCCATCACGCCAAACTAGCTGGTTCCATTCTTAACTAGTTTAGTGTAGGGTTTACGTAGCAACACGCGCAGAAGTACAGCGCAACTTCACATCTTGAGCATCTTCGTAGTCCATACAGATGTAGAGGCGGCCATATTGGTAACGGCTTGTTTCCACTCTAGGTTAATATATATCTATGGTTTGATGGTCTCTGCTGGTAACTTCAAATAACGTAGCGTACAGATTGTGACGTCAGTATTCTGGTGTTGCCTCACCAATGCAATCTACGATTAAAACCTAACTAGTGCCAGCAGCATTTATGTATATTGTACTAGTGAGGCGATAAAGGAATGTGGCGTCAAAAAAGTATTGATATCTATGCTGCTGCCGAGCAAAGAAAGAGGATCCTGAAACTAATATGTGAGTTGCATGTTAATTTGTGATGCCCTATACTATATCCTCAGATAGTTACAGAATTTGTCGTATCCTGAACGTTAATACGTTGGACATTGTACCGGGTCATGGTCAATGATACAATTTCTTTCATTTGTCCTAGGGGAAAATGCGAGCATTCACGATGCCGTCGCCCGCAACATCCCAACTGCCGCCCGGTGTAGTCATCACCGAGGACTCGCCAAAGAAGAAGCGACAGGGCAGCGTAGCGGTGACGTTCAGCACGAGGAGTGGCGAAGACAACGAGCTCCACTGCGACGGGTACATCTACAAGCTGAATAGCAGCGACTCATCGTGCAAGTACTACAAATGTGCCCTGCCCAACTGCAAGAGCCGGGCTGTGCTGATTGATAACTACGCTCTGGAGTTCAGCGATGATCAGCACAATCATGAGAAGAATAAGGCTGCCCCTAAGAAGCCTAAGGTAGCTTTTATATTAGGAGGCTTGATCTTAGCGTACCTTGCGCAGAGCTGCCGGAGGGTTCGGGAGGCCATAAAGGAGACTCGGGGGCTCCCCAGGGGAACAAAATTGCTAAAATAGGCCAAAATAGTGGAGTTTTACGCATTTTGATAACAGAAACTTTACTGATGTTGGAAACTAACAGCCAAAAAAGGGGGGGGGGAAATAATGGGGGGGGGGGGGTGTACGCGTTTTGACAACAGCTGAACCATTTCATTCCATCCTCTTGAGATTATTGTCAAGGTACCTAAACCTTCGTTTTCCACTCCTTCGTGTACCCTCTATCTATTCCCCTTTATCACTTCTTGACACACCGACAGTTATCCATACGCTGTCTGTGCCCGAGCCATTGCAGTCTCCTGGTTTTTTTTTTCTCCATCATTGGCTCCTTAACTCAGTGCCCTCTTTCGCGGCACTTTACTATCATTAATTTTTTCAGGTGCTGTATTGACATATTTCGTGTGGTTTTCAGGCGAAATGGACGGCTGAGAGTGAGAAGGACGCGATGACGGGGAGCGCGGAGGTGACGAGCTCGGGCGACTTCATCCAGTGCGACGGATTCACCTACTGCCTCAGCAAAACCGAGGATAGTCGGAAGTTGTACGGGTGCACCTATCCCGAGTGCAAAAGCACCGCGGTGATCATCGATGAAAACACCCTCGAGTTCGGGGACGAGGCTCACAACCATCCCAATCCTCGAGCTGCCCCCAAGAAATCGGGCCCACCTGTGAGTGTTTTATTTATTATACCGTTGTATTCCAGTTGGTAGGGAATTGGACAAGTTTCGAGACTCGCTATAAAAGAAAACATTTCCCGTCTACAGCCCTATTATATAGATAATAGATCGAAAAAAATGTAGCCTTCTGCATGTAATAATCGAAAGGAAGATAAAAAGACTGAGGGCTCCCGGCAGAAGAACATCGTTGTTGCAAAACTTTAGGCGGGGGTTTGGCAAAGTCTCCCAAATTGCCATGTTGATCGCCAATCTTCGATAGAAGAGGCATTGATAGAAGAAGAATAGATATTAACTTTTTTTTTTTTTTTTTTTTTTTTTTTTTTTTAAATTGGGGTACAGGTGTTACCTGTGTGCACTTAAGCCTATTGGGCCTATTGTGCCCCCTACAACAAAGAATCTACATATCTACATATCTACATCAGTTCCTCGAGGCCTATTTCCCTCAGGAGAGCCAGGACCTTGAGGGGATTTAGAAGTGGTAGGTCTTTTACATGTAATTGCAAGTTTCCCAAGCATGCTGCTCTTCTACGTGCGATTGCATCGCAGTGAAGGAGGATATGCTCGGGGTCCTCCGCTCCTTCGTTACAGAATCTGCATGCTCTAGACTCTCTGACACCTATGTTGGTCAGATGTCCATTCAAGTTGCAATGCCCAGAGAGGAATCCTGTGATCACACGCAGATGTCTCCTGTTCATATTAATGCATACTTGGGCTCTTTTGCGCTGGTGGCTTCCCAGGAGCATTTTGGCTTGCCGAAGGCCCGGCAATGAGGTCCAGTATTCAGCCACATATTAACTTTACTGTGGTCATTGATTTTCAGCCAAAAGAAGTCCCAGCGACCGTTGGCGATAAAACTGAATTCGACCCAGCAGTGACTTTCGGAACTAGAAGTGGCGGTGGTGTCGAACTCTACTACGACGGTTTCACATACAGGCTGAATAAGAGTCGGTTGACGCGCAAGTACTGGGCTTGCATCGTGCCTGGCTGCAAGGGTAGCGCCATTTTGATTGACAACAAGGTCCTTGAGTTTGGAGATCATCCCCATACGCATCCGAAAGTTTTGGCGCCAAAATACAAACGTGAAGACTTCAAACATTGGGTAAGAGTATAGAGATATGTTTAGTGTTATGAATCAAATCTCTCGCGACCAAGGTCTAGGTGAGCATCATGCCTGGGTGCAAGTGCAGCGCCATTTTGATTGACAACCAGGTCCTGGAGTTGGGAGGTCATCCCCATAGATATCCGAACGTTTTGGCACGAAAATGAGAATGCGAAGACTTGGGTAAGAATGTTAAGATGCCTATAGTTGTTTTTTTAAGTGTAGAGTTACGACAGGTCTCCGATTGCATGGTGTGTAGAGAATCACACGAGTGCTAACAAACTGGCAACTATGCCAGCTGAGACTTACGTTACGTGTGACAATGATTATAATGTATGATTACGTAGGATGCTGCAACGGGAGAATCCGGGCTAAGGGGCGTGGTATACCTTAACCACCTTACGTCAGTTGTCAAAATATTTTGTAAAAAAAGCATGAGCGTGTCAATTAGAAAAAAATACTTAATTCTGCAGGACTCAGGCGCAGCCACAGAGGCATGAAAATGGCCAAGTGAAAAATTCACGACAATTTAAAGCTTTCGCAGTAAATTTAAACTTTTCACTTCAAATAAAAAACGACAAAGCGCATTAAACAGATTTTACATAATAGTAGTAAAACATTCGTGAAGATATACTACTTTTGGAGGAAGCTTGCATTTTTTAAATTAATTTTTCGTCTGGCACTTTCATATCTTTGTGGCTGTGGAACGAGGAATTAATTAATTTCGTCAAAAATACTCGGCCATTGATTGTTTTGTATTATAATTTGATGATTCCCTCAATATTGTAGGCAAAGGAACTGGCGCTAGGGAACGATATCAAGGCTCCGGCTGTGTTCGACATGATGGTCCGCGATGTCGAAGAACCAGCGCGTGACTTTGTCATTCAGAACAAAGAGTACTATCTACGACACATAAGGCTGGCACGATGGCGACACATAGGAGGGGAGAATGAATACATGAGTGACCAAAATTAATTCCGGTCTGCTGTTTGCAGGTAAGAATACTATGAGAGTTTTATTTATTTGTTAAAAGTGTACACATCCCGTTGGAAATTGGGAGCTCGAAGCTTAATACTTCTTGTTTTTTATTTATTTAATTGAGCAAGTTATTAAAATATTGCTCCATTTAAGTCGTAGAAGACTACTTTATGCATTATATAATAGGGTTTTATTAATTTTTGGTTTTGCAGTTTTTACATGGTATCTACTTTACTTGAAATTTTAGCCCTTCATCATTTTTATGAAAAAGCTACGGTATCAAAAATTAAAAATACCCTTTTATATTATACATGAAACTACAACTACTTAAATGAGCCAAATCTTTAATATCTTGCTTTATTAATTAAATAAATAATAAGGAGTCTGTAGAAACAACGGATTTTGGGGTACTTATTTCCTACGTGGCGTACACTTTTAATATTATATTTGGTTATTTGTTAATATGATGGTCCGCGACGGCAAGGAACCGGTCCCAATTTTTTTCATTCAGATTAAAGAGGACTGCCTGGGACATAAGTATATCTTTGTTGCGGGGGAGGCATGGAGGACTGGAGAAAGAGTGACCAAAATTAATTCAGCTGTTGGCAGATAAGTTGCAGCTTTGTGTTGAGGGACAATTTGATGGGAAAAGACTTATAAAAATGAAACATTTCGTGAAATATCAAGCGTAAAGCTGTCAAAAATATCAGAACACACAAAAAACATTTTTCTGAGCATTTTCATACATGATATATAAATATATTTACGTTTTTTTAACACGTATTGGCCATAATTATTGAATTTTATTTATACAAAAAACTATTGTTGTGGTAGTACCGAGGAAGGCATTCAAGAACTGTTGCCAATAATTGGTGTTAGTGATGACCACATTTTGTATATGTAAATGTAAATTGTAAATGTAGAGGAGCATTTCTGCTAATTTAACTGTTATTATTTGATGACTACGATCGATTTTTCCTGTGAAAATCGACTTTTTACATAAAATGCATTATGGCGGTATTAACAGTAAAAAGTAAAAAAATATATATATATATTACAAAAACCGAAATTAGAGGATATGGAAAAAACTGGGCTTTGCGGGATTCGAACCCACGATCTACGCCTAACCGGGGTTACCTCTTCAACCAAAGTTAATTTAATGTCAGTGTTATATATTCCATATAATACTACAATGTAATAATATTACAAAAATGTAAACAATGTGTTTGAGGTCTACTTTCTAATGGCGGCCATATTTGGAGCTGTTGTACAAGCTTTGGGTTTATGGAGCTACGGAATTCGTCTGTTGCAAATTATTTTTTCTTAGACGGGTATTCCACATACGTCAATCGTATTTCGCAGACATTAAAGACATACTAAAAATTCTGTTACCACGTCAATTTACGTCATTGTTACGTCATTTTTTAATTTTTCATTGACGATTGACGTGTGTGGAACACCCGCCTTATCTGACACCCGCTACTCAATACTTGATATGGTACCGTTCCTATCCCCGATTGGCCACACTTTTCAATTTCCTACCTTATCCTGACGACTTAACAGTTTTTTTGTCAATTCAATTTTGAATATATTATTGTGACCAATCAGTGTTAGTGACTGCCATATATCAGGTATGAATGAATGAATGAATAACGGCTTTATTGCAATACAATTGGCGATCAATAAGACTATAAAGTTTTTTTTTCATGTTAACCATAACTTAACTTAACCTATGTGGAATATAAAAAGGGGGAAAGAAGGTAATAAAGGAGGAGGGGGAAAGGGGGGTCCATTGTTTGACCTACTACGAGGCCAGGTAACAGGGTTTATTTAGGTGTTATCAAAAATATATGATTTTATTTTATTACTATGTAGCGAAATATTTCTTCTATTGCCCATTGATGCCTATTGATATTTTTGATAGCTTTGCAATGAATATTGCCTGTGAAGTTTGACTTTGTAAAAAAAACGAGTAGCGTTGGTAACCCGGGGCACCCCGCCCGATTGGCTCATTTGCCCAAAAGAAATTGAAAGTATTTTGTTATTCACTGTGGAAAAAAACTAGTGGCATTTTGTGGGTCATGCAGTAAAAAATTTAGTATCCATTCGGATTGGACACTCGCATAGCTGTGGCAAAGTCGGGAAAAATAGAAATCTAAAGGTAAATAAATTGACATGAAATAATATCCTTATTTATATTTTTATTTTCCCTGACCTTTTCCACGTTACCACAGGTACCACAAAATCATGGCTACAGATTAAATAGTATTTTCCAATGGTGTTCCACCCTTAAGCATATTCCTCCATGGCAACTAATTAATAATTTCCCCTGTTTATTTCAGATGCTGATGAATCCAAAAGTTTTATATATAGTGTCTACGAAAGAGTGGCTTCTGAGTGTGTGATATAAGCTAAGTAACACCAAGAATCTGATCTGCGCTCTTATACTTTACGGTATTGTATTGTACATACTAATCTTAGAAGGGCGTTTTAATAGGCTAATGGTATATTTAAAAAAATGAAGCGCTTAGAGGCGAAGGGGTGCAAGTGACAAAAATAAGCATTGGAAATAATTGAGGCTAAAGTTTGTAACTCAAATGAAAACGTATAGGTTTTCCATTAATTCTAGCATTGCCAAAATGACAGATATCGACGTTCCTGTTGGTTTATAGGATAAAGAACAGTTAGAGTAACAGAATGGTGCACTTAACTCCAAAAACGCAAAAATTTAACTTTGCCCCCCTTGGCTTCTAGACCCTTCAAATATTAATGGGGGTGTAATTAAGCCATATGATAAATTATGGGGAAGTTCTTCAAGAACTGGAAGTGGCGGCGGATAGGGATATCCTATCTTTTGGGAGCACATAGTGGACTGTATGCTCCTAACCAATTAGAAATTGACCCCCAATCACAGCAGGTAATTCTATAGGAAAGTTGTCCATTACAAATTGATACAAAGATTAGCAACGTAAAATGTAAAAATCACCTATAAGTATATTAAATTAAAATATTGTAATATTTATTTATTTATGGATAAATTTAGTACTTTTTCATTGGCGAATCTAAAAGAAATATTTATTTCACTTTACTTTCCTAGCGAGTAAGAAATCGAAGAAGTTTGTCAAAAACGAAGGAATCTATTATGAATACCTCTATTGTATATCTATCCCAATAACCGTTGGGCTACTTCTCCTGTATTTTATAATTTTAGCTTTTAAGGCTAATCTGTGGGTGTCTGTATTGGCAAAATCGCTCTTTAAACATCTCCGGAAATATATAAACTTTGACAAACCCAATTTGTTTAGATGAACTATTGTTTAGGCGGCTATTCCACTTGTTAATATCCCGTCATTTGTGCATCAATAATTGATGAGAATTTTGTTTTAATGAGACCATTATGTAGATACATAACTTATATACTATAAATTAAGTTATAATATGGTAGAGACTATTATTGATTCATAAATGACGGAATATTGGCAAGTGGAATAGCTGCCTAATATACGAACAAAGAAAATCCAAAATGAAGAACCAGAAAGAAAGAAAATAAATTGTCTTTATATTCCATACGGGCGAATTTTGAGCCTTTCGGCCTTGCAACCCACCTAATTAGCACAGAATTCCAGAAATAGGACTTATTTTATAGATTTTTATGAACTAGCGATAGTTGCGATAGTTCACAAGACAAAATCAATTGTGTTTGAATTGAATAATTTGACAGAGTTTATATATTTTAGGAGGTCTAAAGGAGGAAAGGAGACTTCATATGTTTTGTCGCTCGAAAAATCGCATTGCATAAATGGGCTCATATAGATCATTTCGACCTTGCGTCATTAGCTAGTTCTAAAAAATTATGACTCATGATTTCAAACATGCAAAATAAAAATTTCAATGATTAATGATCATGTCATATAGTTTTGTTTATAGAAATCACATTTGTTTGTTCAAGGTGTAAATTTCAAAATATTTTGTAAACAAAGAATGGCTATTTATTTTCGACCAAATTAATTAACACAACCGCAAAGATATGAGAGTAGTCAGATGAAAAATTCATAAAAAGTGCAGGCTTTCTCATAAAGTACTACTATTCTATAAAATTGGTTTAATCCACATTATCAGGTTTAGTACTAGAATTTCGGGTGAGAAAATGTAAATTTACTGTAAGAGCTTTATTTTTTGTGCGAATTTTTGTCAGCTGGCTATTTTCATGTCTTTTAAGTTGTAGAAGGAAGAATTAATAAATTTCGTCCAATTAGCTCGCTCATTCATTGTTTAAAAATTATTTATAAATCCGAGCTCTAAGCTGTTACAGCAAGCTTTGAGCTTAATGCTTCTTGTATTGGGATGATGTTTGAAGTTTAATGGTACCTTTCATTCTTTCACTTTGGCTGTAATTTATGAATTATTGCATATTGGGGTTAATTTGCACCCAAATGGGATAAAAATGTCATATCCAGAGGATTATGAAAATCGGTAAGCTTAATAGGTAGCAGCTTTATTTAGTGGGAACTAAATACTGTATATTAGATATTAGGGTTTAGAAAGTAGTCACTTTAATAGTTTTTTTTTTAGTTCCTCCTAATATTTATAATGCTGATAAATATGTAAATGCCTTGTTTACCATATGGTAAGGTGCATGCTATTAAGCAATCTGAAAAATCAATGAACTCGATAACTAAATAAATAAAATATAACATAAATAATAAATAAAATCAATGGGTCAGTGAAGTTTTGCTGTATGATATCTGCGTACATATAGGTGGTTAAAAACAAAAGAATAATAAAAATCACAATAAACCAATTAACCACTATTGCAATAAGATACTGTACTATAAGTTATGTTATAATATTATCTCTTCTAATCTTTAAATTGGTTGTATTATAAATGTATTTAACTTTGGCCCATGCTTTACGTGGTATATTAGTAGCATTGTAGTAATTAATAAAAGACACATTAGCCTATAATTTAAGCCTGCCTTTTCTAAATTTTTTGTAAGCAATTTTTAAATTAAATAACTAGTTTTTGTCCGTCAGCCGCAAACACATAAAATCTATTGCAAGAACCATCTATCGCCTATCGAGCTTTTTATATTAGGTAATAATATAATAATCACTCTGGTAATTACCATGCTGAACCATGAGAAATTCGTTAAAACGAAAAAGAAGACATTGGAGAGTTGATTTAGCACACCTCCTGAATTTAGCAAAGTAACCCATTTTGATTTGTTGGTCGGTGGATATGCGAGTGTGAGCGGTTAATTTTTAATGATTTATCATTAAACGAAAAATAATTCGTCGATTTTGAATTTAATCTACTGTATATGGTTACATTTTCTTCACGATATTTAAATTTTCGAATTTAATATGGTAAACATTTAGCATGCTGAATCACATAGTGAATCCCCCTAATATTTCAGTTGAGAACAAGTACGGTTCGCCCAGTAATTTATTATTATTGTTGTGCATAATATCCAATGGCCCTGATTACACACTAATATTTATTTCGATCGATGAAATATTTGGAATGTTTATTTTGAAGTATACGATTTGAATAATGAATTTAGGGATTAAATTTTTCAATTTTTCTTAGACCCATATTTATTGCAATAATATTCCAATATTCGAGTGTGTAATAGGGGATACGGTGGACGAACAGTAAGTAGTACAAATTTACAGCGAAAGTTTGTACTTTTTATCATGTTTCTATAAACCAATTATTTTATTATGTCTGTAGAACATACAAGGCAAAATGGTCGAAATTACTCAATTGTTTATGAGCAATATTGGAAACTTAGCCTTAATAGAAAGTACAGTAGCCTAAGTTGTAATTTTCCGAACAAAATAGGATAACACTACCCGTATTTAAACATGGTACGACAATTTCTTCTAATATTGATAGTTTACATTTCCGCCTTGTTTACCATAGCGTCAGAGATGACAAACGCATAAATCTGGCATGCAGTTCTTCTAGTTATGACACCGCAGACTATATTATATTTTAACGCCTCTGATTGACTCTTTCATTTGTCATGTGTCCAAGGTGTTCAGTCCTTGTAGGAGACTTAACATCCTATGACCTATGGGCCTGAGCTGCGATGGCGCATTGGCTAAATTGGTAAGCTAAAATGCTGGAAGTCATAGGATCGAATCCTTGACCTCTTGTATTTTTCCTCCCACTTTCACTGCCAGTCAGTCATTGATGTGAACTACACTATTTAAATAGGACAATGAAAAGTTATTAGTAATTATTATTTTTTAAGGACTTTAATGGACCCAGGCCTACTTATAGTGGCCCATAGGTCCCTTATCCAATGCCAACAACCCCATGCATTTTGGACATTATTTGTATTGTTTCCGTATTAATTTTTGACTATTGGCAAACCCGATGCCAACCTACACCGGCTCAAGCGATAATGGACAAGCTTACCATTGGCGCAATGGGACAGGCGTAAGCATGACTTAACCAATTACAGATACGAGTCCAATGAAAAGTTACAGATACAATAAATAAATGGGAGTGTCATAACTTCGATGGCCAGGTGGTAACGTGCTTGCACTTGTGCACTCGCCATGCAATCGGAGACGTGTCGTACTCATCACGGGTAATAACCTACAGAGGCGACTGAAAAGGTCAATCGGATACATTCATTAAATTGTTTGTATGCAATTTATCTTTTAAAAAAAAAAAAAATAAGAAATAAATAACGTTATAACTAGACAGGATGGCATAGAATCAGAATAAATTATATTGTTTACTAGAAAGAACAATTCAATTGGTTAACGTATGCATGCGTCCTTGTCTATGTGTTCATAAGATACGTTGTATTGGCCGTTGGGAAAACCACAAAACTATTGAGGCTATTTGAATATAAAATCCTAGTGTCCGAATAACTCGCAGCCTATACTTTGCGATAGTGTAGTTAGTAACGTAGCTTAATTTGTAAATGAGGTATAAATAGAAATGTTAAAAAGCCGTAGACTATGAATAACTTGAATCTCCCTTTGATGAATTGTTTACAATTGTTTCTCAAGTTAAATTACTATACATGCTATTTTAAATAATAAATGGGTGGATTGACATAGAGGACGTGTTCTTCCTGGAGTGTGTGTTTCTTTTTTAGTATTAAGTTTCTTAACCGTGAGGAACTCGTTATTTTCCCGTAGAATTGTCGATTAAACTATACAATAGCTTATTTGTAACAATTGCTAAGGCGGGAGGGATTCCACCGACCTGCTAGTGCTAAATACTAATACGGTGACGTGGTAACAGACATTCAAGACTTAGGCGGGGTCTCCACCGACCTCGCATTGCAGAATGCAAATGACATTACGGAAATTTTAATTTTTCTTTTTATAGCAATCTGTTAAAATATTTGTACTTAACATATCCCATGAAGCCATTTTCTAATTTTAGTTTGTTTGTTTGTGATTTTACTCTATGTTCATTGATCAATTTTAACTATGGCATAGAGTAAAAAACATTTCCGTCAATGTCATTTGCATTCTGCAATGCGAGGTCGGTGGAAACCCCGCCTAAGTCTTGAATGTCTGTTACCACGTCACCGTATTTGTATTTAGCACTAGCAGGTCGGTGGAATCCCCGCCTTATATTTTGAGCTCACAAATGCTGTGAAACCTGTTGTTTAAATTAATTATAATAGGACGGAGGCTCGTATTGGCTCTTTGACTAATTAATTTTTATCAGTTAACAATTGTATTTGGTAAAAAATACCTTGCCCGTGATAATGTAAGCCCCCTATTGACGGTGATTATCACTGTTTATCAATTAACTAATAACTGTCTGACATAATAATGAACCAAAAATTTGTTTGTTCAAAGTTATTTTTGGCCAAGTCAAATTTATTATACAATATCGACCGTAGAGACATAAAGTGTGGAAGCAGTTCTATAAGGAATTATGGCCTATCAGTCGTACTATATGAGGAAAGGTGATTTGTCACAAAAATAAATAATTTTTGAGTTGGTGGTATCACTGGAATCATCGAATTGACTGCTACAAACAAATGTAATGAAAATTGTAATGTGATATTACCAATGAATATTACTTAAAATATTACATCCCTTAATAGAAGCATTTAGATTTTAGAAGTTTTTTGCCTCTTGGATTTACATTTTCAAGTGACTGATCGCCATTTGCATACATGCTCGTCACATATCAAAATGTAGAGCAAAACTTCTTTCTTTCTATTAGTTCCTAAAAGATAGCTTTATGATTAATATTTTATGTGAAAACATGTAACGTATCTGTATTTTTTTTAGTTTCAGATATAGGCCTAACTCTCATTGTTGGTGATGATGATGATAATGACTGGCTTAATGATAACTGGCGTTTTAAAGAAGATTTGAGCATCGACCAACTTAATCAACAAATAACAAAATTTTGGAGTTACATGCGGACGATTTATTGGCAATTCCCGTTTAAACAATGACAAACGTAATAATGCGATTAACCTTTTTAAAAAAGAAAACAAATTCACGATTTTGTCATCTATATTAAATTTGGCCGGATTGTATAAATATGGTGTTCCAATAGCGCCTCTCCCGCTAATGAAAGTAAAGTTATTTTGCGATATGATTAAAAATAATCTTGACAATTCCATGAAGTAACCGCCTTTAGTTGCCCATTTCGAGAAACTATAATATTTCTTTTCCCATTTTTTATTTTTAAGTATTTATTTTATCTAATATTATATTTATCTAATATTATATTTATTTAATTATTTTTGTAATTCTGCCCAAACCACACCATGATGTGGCCAATAGACATTTAATTAAATTTTCGAGCATTTCATGAAGTGAGCTAGCTATTCTACGATATGGCCACGACTATGTACCGCTTTTTTTCATTTAAAAGCGCTCAACTTGCAATTGAGATTGGATACTATTTACTTTTAAAAAAAATAGTCAAAACTGCCATTACACGTAAGAGCCGCTCTATGTTGAACCTGTTCTTGAGATCGTCAGGATCCTTTATGTAAAGCTGCAGGCTGTGTTGCCAATCTGGTTTTTTGCTCATTTCAATGTCAGTGGCACGGTAAGTTGGTCTTGCTCTGCCCCCTGCTTAGCTTTGCCATCAGTTTGCCTATGGTTAGAAATCGATTTTGAAACAATACCAATAATGCCCGAAACCCGATGGGGTCGTTGGCAATGACAATGTTCAATGGGCCACTCTTTTAGTTTAGTAGTCCATAAGTCCATAAAAAGCCCTTCAATAATAATAATATAAATAAATAAATATTGACTTTTTGTTCTATTACTAAGCCAACCTAGCGGAGTTAGGGCTATAAAGCCCTCTCTTACACTCAACTAGGAAGGCCCGGGACCGCCTGCTTTACATGTAGCAAGTGTGGAACCAACAACTTTTCGGGTGAAAGTCGGAGTCTGTATCACTACTCTACTTGTCCTGACTACCTAATATTGGATTGGATTAGGCAGCATTTATAATCTGCCCTTTAATGTCTTAAGTCTGAACCGAAATTAGAAGATATTGAAAAACTGGGCTTGGCGGGATTCGATCCCACGAAGCCCAGTTTTTCTATATCCTCTAATTTCAGTTATTACGTGGAGGTTACCTCTTCAACCTAAGTTAATTTAATATCAGTGTTATATACACCATAAATACTGCAATATAGTGTGTAAAATCTATGAACAAGTAACATTGCTTTTTTATATTACAGGCACATATCCTGAAAAAAGAAAGCTTATTAAATGGTCAGATGATCAGTTGAAACCGGCCTATGACGCAGTCCGAACCGGCGTTATGTCGACCCGCTTTGCTGCAAGAGCATTTCAGATACCTCGCACAACCTTACAACGTTTTATAGAGAGAATGGAAAGGGAAAATTTATAGAGGTACCGCCTCTTACTCTCTGGACCATTTGGACCATAAGTGAGAGCTTGAGCAGTCTATTAAGGTCAGTTTACGTATTCTGTGGTAATATCAAGCTTGGAAAATGCAAATGTTGCATGCACACGGATAATAGAGGACCTGTCTATATCTGTCTTCTATGAGTAACTGAGAAAAACTCGGAAGCGGCTCATAGTAGTGAGGGGTCAAATTATAATGTGTATTTTCCCACACTTCGCTCCTGAGTCCAGCCTGTACGTGAATTCAAAGAACATTTTTTTAAAATTTAAATTACGCCATAGCTCTTGGCTTCCGCTATCAGCTATATTGCAGCCCAATACAACACATAATCTGATGAACCTCTGCTATTGATGAGAGCAGAGCACGTCTTCAGTGTTTTCAAAGAGCATGAACGTACATAGTGTGAGTGAGACCCTTCTTAAAATAATGACTGCATTAGAAAGTACATTAAAGGCTATGTTGGTTTAGGAAAAAAAGACATGAATGAAGAATGGGCTGATGGGCCGTGGTCGAAATGAAAGTGAACTTCCAAACGTTTCGTCAACATCTGCGGTCGACATCTTCAGTGGCGCTGCGTAGACTTCGAAGGTACAACCCCATCAGCCCGGATTCTACTGGTTCTTCATTCGACTCCGGCCGTGAAAGCCTTTGCAGTTACATTAAAAAAGACACATTTGATTTCAATACACAGTAATGTGTATATTATTTTAGGAAAAAGGGCAGCTTATAAGTTGACCTCTGTCTACTAGAATGGGCTTCCAAGCTCACGGTCTTTCTCAATTCCTCTTAAAAGACAGGTACGCGTGAGGCCTTTGGGGTCAGGGCGGATTTTACAATATTTCATTAAGTATAGGGAACCTCTTTTGTTCATGTACATGCAACAAGGGCATTTTCATTGGAATGACCTTAGAATACGCAAATTGACTATTTGGATGTTAGAGATGTGGTGCTATTCTTTTTTAAATTCTTGGTTTCGCTGAACGGAAGATGAACATATCTGAGGCAAGCATTAGGCAGTGAACTCGGCACAATTTTTGAGGAACCACTCCCACGTACATTGTTTCTGTTGCCCTATTTGGGGGTTGCCTCTGACCTGGTCAGCTTACATATTCATCTCTAATATAGAGTCTTCTGGTAATTTACCGTAAAATGCCAAATATCATGTGGATCGAGTCACTAATAGAAGAAAGAAGCATCAGTGCACGCATTGCGATATGGAGAGACAAATGGTTTGGAGCACACTGGGCTGTTGCTGCCTATGACCTTAGATGGTCAGATGCCCGGTGACGTCGGGGGAGGCCATCCCCCATTTCAGTGCTTGGACCTGCTGCTGAAGGACTGCGACTTGAAAGGGATGGAAGAGGATAAAAGGGATTGGATGAACTGGCGCGTTGTTGCATACTAACCCTTACGGTTGCTAACCCAACAGAAGTCAATATTAAAAAGTTTTTATTATACATTTTGTTAAAGAAGTCGCGTTATGTAATAGGAAAATACCTTCCAAGTTTAAGTCGAATTTGAAAAATTATAATATGCAATCTGTGAAGAATTGCCTAATTCTGCGTGCGGATTTGAAATCGTTAAGGTGAACTGAGGAGAACATAGTTTTATGATTTCGTTATGAATATCATTAATTTCATTTAATTATAGAAAGACCATTCCCAAGTCCTATCTGGAAAATATTTATCAATAGTATAGGCATAAGTTGTGGTCGCCCAGCCACTGGTATCTAATAGTGACGACAGTTTTTAAAATCGTTTAGAAGACTGCGCTTGGTAGGCAAACGCTACGGAAGTAGGGTTCTACTTATTATTTATTATTATATTAAATATTATACATTGACGAATAAATAAAAGTGCCTCCGGTGGCCAGTCTTTTTAACCTGAGCAGGATAAGCTACAGTTAACTTGGAGAAAACTCCTTAAGGAGAAACTTTGCTTTGAGAAGTAAAAGGTGGTTATGTAACTGAACAAATTTCATAGATTATGAATACCTTAATACATTCCACTTTTGCGTCATCATACAATAAACAATGTTATTCTCCTTTTCAGGCAAGTCCATCTTCATACTTGGGAAAAGACCCAGGACTTGGTCAGAGGAGCAGCTGTTGGCCGCGGTGAATGCTGTTGTAAGAAATAAAATGTCAACAAAGAAAGCCGCTACTGTAT
Organism: Psococerastis gibbosa; assembly: GCA_963971405.1. Lineage (NCBI taxonomy): Eukaryota > Metazoa > Arthropoda > Insecta > Psocodea > Psocidae > Psococerastis > Psococerastis gibbosa. The sequence continues at coordinate 4,725,350 of OZ020488.1, read as the reverse complement.
TCAACATGCCTCGCAGTACGCTTCGCTGGTACCTGAATAGGACAGCCTTGCAACGGTACTGTACCATTTATATTTTAACTCCAGCCTGCTATGGCGTTTAGTGTTAACTTATTCCTAGGGTTTAAAATGTAAACAAAACAATTTTGAATAGCACTTTCCATTGTAGAATTATCTTGTTTACATTTTTAATCCCAGGTTAAGATTAAAAATAATCGCCGCAGCAGGCCAGAACTAAGTCCAGAAGTTGACACAGCTACCTGAGGCTAAGGATAGGCGTAACCAGAGGGACAATGTGAAACCTCAGATTACCAAATGTAGGTGAACTGGGCTAAGGTAAGCCAAAAGCTGCAGCAAGGGATCGGACTAAGAAAAAAAAGACTGTATTGTGGGGTGCACATTGTTGACATTGCTCACTTTGACAACTTGCGGAATGCCAAGTGTTCACACAAGGTATGGAGAACAGAATCAGTGCATTTGAAATGTGGGTATATAGACGAAGGCTGCACATATCCTGGAGAGATTGTGTACCTAATGCTGAGGTTCTGAGGCGAATGGATACAGAAGAAGAATTGCTGCTGACGGCTAAGAAACGGAAATTAACATACTTTGGCCATGTGATGAGGAACGAAAATTTTCGCCTTCTGCGTGTAATAATCCAAGGGAAGAAGAACATCCTGGTTGAAAAACAATGGTTTGGCAGGAGCACGACTTCCCTTTTCAAAGCAGTAGCCTCCAAGGTCCAAATTGTCATGGTAGTCGCCAATCTTCGATATCAAATCAAATCAAAAGAAGAGTCCACCTAGTGACCTAAGAAGCACTGCCACAAGCTACCGTTACAATCTCCAATCAGTTCAGTGATTATTCCACACTTGCGTTGGTTCCAGTCGCACTCTTCTGAGATCATCCTCAACCAGGTTTCTGTTATCCCTTCCTTTGAGTTTCTCTTCTCCATGTATCCAGCCTGTATCCATTCGCTTTACGTATCCGTACTATTACAGTCGGCTTCTCAATATTCTCTACTGGTTCTTCCACTCCGAACTCTTCTCATCACAGCATTTCTAATTCTACTCATTCTTGTCCTCCAGCTATGCCAATGGCTATTTTATTTACGTATTTCAGGTGATTTACTCTTATACACGGACGCGCTTGTGGATCGTCGTCGCTGCTGGGATCCAGAAGATATAATGCTAGCTTTGGAAGCTGTCAGCAAAAACGAAATGTCCATGCGTAAGGCAGCTGCCAAATTCCAAATGCCCGCGACCACACTGCATAGGTATCTGGCCATGGCTCGCAAGTGCAATGCCAAGAATGGAAATTGGTCATGTAAATTTATATACGGCAAAGGAAAGCTGAAAAAAACTGGTCAGGGCGGTACTCAAACCCGCGATACCGTGACTTGGTTAAGAGATATCCCACATTCAGTTTTTTTTTTATTAAAATATAAAATCCAATTTCACATGAAATATGTTAAGACATAAATGAGATGTCATAAAGTAAAAGCAATGTTCTTCGAAATTTTGATTCCCAGTTTTGAAACTCCTTCAACTTAGCATCTAGACCTGCACTGCCCGTTATTTTTTACAAATCAAGTAACTTCAATAATTAAATATAGGTACCTAATTAGAAATTATGTTCCCTATACTACCTTATTTATACTTCCTATATTATTGTTTGGATTGACCATTAACTATTATTATTATTATTATTATTAACAATAACTACATTTGTTCTGGACCCATCACGGGCCACGGCCTACCGGGTCCACGGTATTTTTGTATCACAAATGTGTATTATTGTACGTATTATATTGATTGGTTGAATTGGCTCCCGATAGCAGGTTGTCAAACCACAGACTCAACTACCCATGGCACACTCATTACAGCGTTAACACAACAGAAAGCGCGTTTACGTTTACGTTTGGGTCCTGTTTTTTTTTTTTTTTTTTTTTTTTTTTTTAAAGAATGGCCACCTAATGAACATAATTGTGCCTTACCGGAGCGGAGCGTTTAGTGTCTGACCAGAATATTTTATTTTCCTTTTTCTGATATAAAAGCCTGGTGCAGGATGTTTCTGAACTAAGTTAATTTAATTAATGTATTATAGAGCATATAGTACAAAACTCATGTCAGTATAGCAAAAAATAAAGACTGGTTTTTATAAAATTGTGATGTTTTTGCATTTAAACTGCCTTTTCATCTCAACAATTTCCTCTGACAGACAATCGGATGGGGAAAACCTTATAAGTGTAAAAATCAATTGATTATCTCATGAAATATCAATCGTGGGGTTGTCAACTGAAATTTTTCTGAACATTTTGATATTTGGTATACTGTACCTCTTTCTAACCCAGACTGGCCACAGTTATTGAATGTGACTTGTACAAACAACGATTTTTTTATTTTTTATTTCTAAAGGTTATTCGCATAAAAACATTTCAATTAATGTATCCGAATAACCTCTTCAGCCGCCTCTGTAGGTGATTCCTGTGTTAAGTTCCGACATGTTTCCGATCGAAGGGTGTGTAGAGACTCGCACAAGTACGAACAAGCTACCACTATGCCATCAAAGGCATTGGTGTTTTAGTCCCGAGGAAGGAGTTCAAGAACTGTGGCCCGTTGGTGTTAGTGAAGGCTACGTGTCATACCGTGTATCGAAATGTAGAGGAACATTTCTGCGAATTTATTGGATATTTTTGACGGCTCCACGACCAATATTTCCTGAGAAAATTGACTTTGCACAAAAAATGTATATTGGGCGTACTCCGATTTACTCTTGAGACACGATGGGCAAGGAAGAAAATTAGCCCTGCGTCTTCCTATGAAGCCTACCGCATATTTTATTTGCAAATTATCTTATCTTGACGAGAAGTAAGTATTCTGTTACATTATCTTGCAAGCTGCCTGCCTATTAGACAGTTTTTTTTCTATTTTTTATTATTTTAAGGTTAGTCGCGTACAAGCATTTTAATGAATGTATCCGATTGACCTCTTCAGTCGCCTCTATAGGTTAGTACCCGTGTTGGGTTGCGACATCCGATCGCATGTCGTGTAGGGACTCGCACAACTACAAGCACGCTACCACTTGGCCATCGAAGTCGTACAAATTATCGAACCTGGAAGTTTTCAGGAGCCATTGCGGGCTACGGCCTAACGGGTCCAAATTGTAAATGTACTGTGCATCTTATGTTTTCTTCAACAACGATTTGATTTGAATAGCTTAACTATCAGACACTGTAATTTGCAATTTAAGGCCCACAGCAAGTCGAACCCAGGTATCAAGTTACAACGCTAAAAAATTAAAGCCAGAGATTTCTAAATATTTTGTAAACAACATGACAACAGGTCGACGAAACTCATTCCAAGTCCTCGCCCCACAGCTGCAAAGAAATGAGAACGAACTTGTGAAAAATTGATGAATAATACAAGCTTAATTTATATTGACATTGTTATTACTCTAAAAACGAGATTATGCCTTTTTCTTCAGCCAATGCCCATCCCGGCCATCCCTGGCTGATTAGCCATTAGACGCACAGTACAGCCTTTCCCTCCAGCCTTGTAGTTGAGATGTCTGCCTCCAGGCCGCTGCAACTCAGTAGGTGATCGGCGATTCCTTCCCCCACGCAAGAGGGGGCTTACTTACCCTCTGCAACCCATGGAGGGGTCAGGCTTGGTGCAACCTGATCGGATTTTTTTTCTATTAAACACCTAAAACATACCTGAAGTTAGAAAGACTTCACAGAAAAAATATTTTACAGTAAAATCCCCCAAAATTGAGTTAACCCAAATAAAAAAGAAGTCCCGATAAATGATTTTTTGGAACGAACATGCCAAACTGCATCATAATCCAGCGCGAAACTTGTCTACAAATCGACGGACAGACAGACATTGTGTTACTGTGACTTCAAAACTTTCCTTATGCAAACGCATAAATGGGAAAGCAAAAATTAAAACCACAACATATCACATGGCCAAACGGTTCCCACGACCCATTCAAAATTGCTTACATAGCTTATAAAATGTAGGCATATTCCACCCAAAGGAAGCCCAGCCATTTGAACAAAAACGGAGTTCTGGGATCCATGCATATAATCATTGTTTAAGTCACTCAATATAGCGCTAACAATTTCCTATTTTCAGATGAGGACCCGGCAACATCGTTCGTACGCTTCGCCGCGGGCAAACGTGGCAGTAGTGAGCTTATATTCAAGGGTTACTCGTACAGACTGAAGAGGGAGCGCAGCACACGCAAGTATTGGGCATGCACTACACCTTTGTGTCACGCTACCGCCATTTTAATCGACGACAGCGCTCTGAAAGTCAGCGGAGAATTGCACAACCATCCGCCTGATACTGACACTAACAAGTATCGCCGGCAGGATTTTAAGAGCTTGGTAAGTGTCTCGGAATGAAGCAGAATGTGCTGAGAGGTTTAAGGGTAACACGTAGAGTCTAAATGGGAAGCGCAACATACGCAAGTGTATTGGGCATACATAGAGCTGTATATTGGAAAGATGTGATTAGAGATTCGCGGCACATAATTCTATTGATTCTTCAGTCGTTATTGGTTCCGAAATAACTCTAGCCAACTCTGCCTCTGTGTCAACCTACATGAGCGAGATGAGGCTTGCTTCCCATTGGCACGCTACAACAGGCGCAAGCAAGTAAGAATTAACAAGTACTTTTTTGTCATAGGCAAGAGACATGGCGCTATCCAGCGATGCAAAGGGTGCTGTGGTATTTGATATGCTGTTGGATGCAGTAGTCAAGGATGCCCATAAGTTTCTGCAGGAGAACAAGGTCTTCTTCTGTAGCTACATCTCAGCAGTCAGGGCTAGAAGGCGACAGTTGACTGCTGGCACGGAGCCACCGGCAGAACCTGCCGAGGGTATGTATCGCAGATCTTGGAGTCGGGACCCAGGTCACAATTTGAGCCCTTTGAGCCCCATAGGTCCCCCAGTTGTTCTAGTTGAGTTCTATTGCTCGCTTTGGCAGCAGGTGGGAGCTCAACCTTCATAAGCAACAGCTCAAGTCTATAGGGCGCCAGATCATATGGCACTTAGCGAGAATGTTCCATCCACTTTCTGTCTCCATAGATATGTAACCTTGTGTGAAGTTTGTTATATATTCCATGCCAGTGGGCGGAAAGAATTCAAAAATGCCGTGGAACTCCGGACTTTTACTAATACGGGCCCAACTTAGTAGAGAACTCAATTGTGAACCTGGGAAAGTCTTAATCCTAGGTCTGGCGTAACAAAACATTCCTCCGATCAATCTGCTCCTTAGGCTACCTTCAGCCACACTATAATGTGATGTAATACTTATCACATTAAAAGACTCGTACTCGGACGCATTGATGATGCCCTTCTGCAGACTTACCAAGCAATCCGACTTCACTGTATTGCCAAGGCTCTGACGTTGGACATTGGAATAGATATCGGTTTATTTTTCAGGGGGAAAAAACTACAAACTCATTCCACGACCAAAAGGCGCGGGAATTCTCGTGTACGAGGGGTACAAATTTCAACGGAATAAAAACTACCGTGGCGCTAGTAGGTGGATTTGCACAGAATCTACGTGTGATGCTCTGTGTACGATAAGTCCCGATGGTTATCTCACTGTCAAAAAATCGCAGCATAACCACCCACCGCCTTCTCAACAAGAAATCGACCTGCTATCCGTCAAGTCTGAGGTAAGTTTTATTGATATCAATAGTTAACACCTCAAAATAAAAAGAATAACTTACCCGTGGAACTATTTAAACCATTTGTTCTCGGTATTAGATGTAAGCTGCTCCAAAGCAGACGACATTCGACAGTTTTTTTCATGTTGTGTCCATTTTTACATAATTTTGTCAGCAAAACGTTTTAGATTTTGCAAACGAGAACTTTGTTAACAAAACTGGAAACAACCGGGGAATTTTTGAGCCTAAATAGGCGCAAAATAGTGGGTTTGTACAGAAGCGCCGGGCTTTAAGTGGTTGCCTTATTAGCCTAACGGACGTGGCGCCCCTGGACATTCATTATCATTCGTAAATAGTTTTTTTTATTGCTTTCCTTTCACATGTGGCAACAATTATAATAGAAATTGACAAAATGTTTATAAACCAGCGTTATTATAGGTTGGCTGTTGCCTATATAAACCCCCATTCCACAATGAAATCCAAAAAAATACAGCCTATTTTGGTATTTTTATTTTTAAACGTTTTATGTTGTATAATATGCATGCTGACTATTTTTGGTCCAATTTGACGTCCGAGGCGGGCCGCCCCCTACCTCCCTCGTTACACGTCGCAGGCATTATATGGTGGATGCATTTTCTGGAATATACTGAGGATAATGAGAAAACCATGTCATGAGCAACCACTATGCACTGTATGAATTCAATTTTCTGTGCATTTCTGAGCAAGTGCACAGTATTCTAGGATCCTAAGTTGTGGTTACTTCCGTGCTTATTGGCTATCTGAGATGTGGTCTTCTTAAAATTCACCTTTGATGTAAAGTAAGTCAGCCGATGAGTTTAACACAATAACAGCCTTATATTTCTTGATTGTTTCAGCTGCGAGAAAGAGCTCTGACCACTGACGAAACGCCTCATGAGATCATACAAAACGTAGTACCCGAAGAACAGGATGGGAACGTACTAACCAGATACAAACGATCGATTCAGAAAATACGGCAAAAAGAACAGATAGTAACTGGGCAGATTCCTGTATATGAGTACGATGAAGAGCTGGGAGAAGAATTTTTAGAAGAAGAAGAAGAAGGGACAACTAGGGAAGAAATTGTAGAGTTTGAAATTATTGATGAAAATAGTGAAAAAGTTGTATTCAGAATTCAAAACATTGAAGATCAGATGTTGAGAGTGCATGGAACTGATGACGGGGTTCTTGTCGTGCCACAGGAAAGTTTGCAGTTTTTGGGGGAGAGTCACGAGTTGGTACAACAGTGGAACAATGGGTAGCCAAGAAAATAAAAAGTGTGTCTTTGTAAACAATGGGGTTTAGTGTAGCTCTTGTGCGGGTAAGAATGAATGAATCCTGATTTCTTTAGGCGAGACCTAAAAATAATTTATTAAAGTGGCAATCGAAAGGGGAAAAATTTGTAAAAATCATATTTCACAGGAAATAAAAAGTAAATAAATAAACAACAAAGCAGGTACCTAGTAGAAATGTTCATCTACATTTTGGTGTACATTATAGTCTGTGGTTTGCTAAAAAAAAAGAAAAAAAACACACTGAGGATGTCAGTTCGAATGAGTTTCCAAACTGTGGCCAATTGGTATAAGTGACGGCCATACTATAGTCAAATGTAGGGGAACCTTTCTACTGCTTCATGACAACCTATTTATGGCTCTGTGAATGATATTTAACGAGAAATTGAATTCTACTCAAAACTGACTGTAGGGTGTTTGATAGGTTTTCCTTGCAAAATCAACTTTCACAAGAGATATTGAAAGACAACTGTACATTGAGGACTTGAGGGCGTAAGAAATCAACAGAAAATTTTACAAAGGTGCAGGGGTGTCGGTGCTGTAAACGGGTAAGGTTTCTGACTACACTAATTGAAATTAATTTTAACAACAAATCGGAGTACCCCCCCCCCCCCCCCCTTACCCTTTTTGTACTTAATCTGTTGTAGAGCCGTAAAACTATCCGTTAAATTATCAGAAATGCTCATCTACATTTCGATATAATATGACATTTGCCTTCACTAACACCAATTGCCAGAAGTTCATGAATTCCTTCCTCGAGACTACCACATGAATCGTAGTTTGTGCATAACAAAGTCGATAATTGTGGCCAATCTGTGTTAGAAAGAGGTACCTAAGTATCATGTATCAAAATACTCAGAACAATGTTTTCTGTTTGCCCTGATACTTTTGACAGCTCTACGATTGATATTTCAGAAGATATTTCATTTTTACACTTATACCCCCTTACGATTGTCTCTTAGTCGTTACTCTTAGAATTCTAAACCTCTTCATTAAAAATAATGGAGGCGAAATTGAGGGCGTTTATTTGATGGTGATGGTAATTTTTGTGGGTGTAAAACTCCTTCCTGTCTTTACTTTTATTTGACGCTTTCGCAGTGTAACGTTATCTCAGCTATGTTGGCAATGTCCGGCAGAAGCACTCGAGTCTTTTTCAATGGAGTATTGTGAACTGTTTTACCGCGGAGGGGTTCTTGAAGAGCCAGACATTTCGTCTGTAGCAGTGGCGGAACCCATGAATGATAATGCTGTGCAGATATGTAGGTACTCCATAGTCATGGAGGTGATAATATGCAGCAGCTGGTCTTAAACGAGGGAAGAGGGATAACTTACCCAGGTTTTTTTTAGTAGTTTTATTTTGAAGGACTTTTTATGGACCCAGGCCTACTTATTGTGGCCCATAGGTCCCTTGTCCAATGCCAGCGACGCCGTGGATTTCGGACATTATTTGTATTGTTTCCGTATGAATTTTTGGCCATTGGCAAACTGGTATACGTTCTCGATGTCAACCTACACCGGCTACAAGTGCTAATGGACAAGCTGAGGCAAACTTATGATTCACGCAATGAAACAGGCGAAATCATGACTTAACCAAGTACAGATACGAGTCTACCAAGGGGTTAGTTTGTGGTTAAATTATTTATAAACAACAGTTACTTTTCATTTAATTCCTCCATTATTAAAGATGGTCAAGTTTCAGACATGTAACTAGGTATGAACTGTCTTTTAACCTCTTCCTCGCTGGCTAAGTTATCCTTATTTGCTCATGCTAGACCTACAGAAATTATAAGAGAAGGGCTACCACTTATTACATACACTATTTGGGCACAATACTAATTAAAACTCATTGTTCTTTTCAGGTTCATTGCGGCTGACCACACATTTAGCGAAGGTCGGCGTATTGCGCAATAACGACTATTTTGTGGGCAAAACAATGCAGGGCCGTCCAAAGTTGATTTGCGACGACGGTTACGCCTACGTCCAGCAAAGCAAGCTCTCCAGACAACAGAGACTGTGTGAGGGCGACCGGTTCAAGTATTGGAGATGTTCCCAGTATAATGTCTGCAGAGCCAAGGCGCTACGAGACAATGACGGAACTTTAACCCTAATTGGTTATCATACCCATCACGCTACGGATGGTCATGAATTTCGGTTGTAGAGTTTGCTGATTTTTACGTTGTGCCTATGACCAGCAAAATATGCTCTCCAGATAGCAGGAAATGTAAAAGTCCGACCGGTTTAAGTAGGTAATTAATATGTTCCCACTTTCCAGTAAAATGTGTGCAGAGCTAAGATGCTGAGAGGCAATGACGGAACTTTAACCCTTATTGGTTATCATACCCATCACGCTGCGGATGGTTATGAATTTTGGTTGTTGAGTTAGCTGGTTTTTATGTTGTGCCTATGTCCGGCAACATATAATTATGCTCTCATGAATTTCGGTTATAGAGTTTGCTCATTTTTACGTTGTGCCTATGACCAGCAAAATATGCTCTCCACACAGCAGAGACTGTGTAAGGCGGACCGGTTTAAGCAGGTACTTCATATGTCCAAGAGAGAGTTTCTCCAGTGACTTCGTGTCATGTAACATGACAAATAAGAATATAATTATAAAAAACTTTGCACTTAAATCCATTCTGAAGATGGTGGTCACACCGAAACAGCTTAAAAAATATTTCCTGGCATTAAGTGCAAAGTTATTTTATAATTATATTCTTATTTGTCACATTTCATATGTTCCCACTTTCCAGTAAAAAGAGCTAAGACGCTAAGAGGCAATGACGGAACTTTAGCCCTAATTGGTTATCATACCCATCACGCTGCGGATGGTCATGAATTTTGGTTGTTGAGTTAGCTGGTTCTTATGTTGTGCCTATGTCCGGCAACATAATTATACTCTCCAGACAGCAGAGACTGTGTGAGGGCGACCGGTTTATGTATTGGAGATGTTCCCATGAGATGTTTCTGTATATACATCAATAATAATAATCATAGGCATCTTGATGAGATTGTGGCCAGCGGTTCTCAGTGGGGGCGCAATGGAGGTTTTAAGGAGGGCGTGGAACTTTGCTTAAAAAATAAAATGTTTATAACTAACAAAGAATAATTAACTTCTTTGTTCCCAAAATTGCAATTTTGAATTAGTAGTTGGAGAACATCAAAAATTAATAATTTATTGGCTGAAAAAATTGAGAACCACTGGCCGGCAGCCTTTAATTAACGTACAGTACAGTCTTCAAAAATATAGAGTGACATGAGACACGACCTCAACGACACTAACTACCTACTTCGCCAACGGCCTTACCATGTTCAGTCCATTTGAGCAGAGCATGTTTCAAACTGCGGCAAACTTGGTAGTGTGCACAGCGTTGGCAGGGGAACATGGTGGGACATGATAACGCGCTTAGGCAGTCTACGTGCGTGTCGAGTCCTGGTCACCTCCGATTTCATCGTGTGACTGTGTGTAGTCAGAATGGCGTAGAGGTAACGACTCGGACTATCATCCAGAAGGTGACTGGTTCGAGTCCCACCCGAATGCCAAAATTTTCTAGTGGTACAATTATTTATCTTCTGACTACCATGCTTCGGAGGGCATGTAAAGCCGGCGGTCCCGGCAGTCTTCTCTGACTGTCGATAGGTTAAACAGGAGGCTGTTGATGCAACCTGAAAACTCCTGTACCACGGGTAGTACCACCCCGACACGAATTTACTTACTTTATCGTGTGACTTTACCATGTGGTTCGGAATCCACTATAATCAGGAGGTTCACCCTGTCAGTCAACTCCCCTTTCCCCGAGGTGAAAGAGTCTGCCCTTAGGGTGCCTCAAGTTAACAAGCAGACTCACTCCCCCCGCCAGGCTAACAGGGTTGCTTAAAGCAAAAATACTGAAAGCAGGCGTTAGAAACAACAACTAACTACTGGACAACTAGTTTCGAATGAACATATAATATGATGCATTCAAAGCTACAATACTACATCCCCCCAAATTTGGGCGAGCGCCCACCGCATGCCAACCCCGTCAACATGTCACTCGTGTAGAATTTAATAATGTAACCCCTACTGAGATCCTTATTTAACGTACAGTACTAATAATAAAATACTTTTGTAAAACACTACGGTACCTAGACTGTGTCCTAAAATCAAGCTAGCCTAGCTTGTAAACAAAGTACACATCATCCCGTGCATTGCAATAATTTGAAAACTATCTTTCTACCTATAGAAATGTTACCTACTGTAGCCTACGTTGTTCGCATGTATTGTATAGCATATAGAATACCTGCTGTACATACCCTACAGCAGCCAGCAGGGGTTTCTAACCTTTTCAGCCCGCGGTACACTTGCCGAACTCAAAATTATCGAGGTGAACTGATTACGTGTAGGGGCGCCAATTCAGAGATTTCTGTAGGGGGGGAGGGGCTAAAAAAATACGTCTGAGTGTATGTAATGTGTACTGTATTCACTGCAGTTAACAATAACGACGGTTTAAAGAAGCTAGTTTGTTCAAAAGTATATTTTTATTTTACAATACCATGACTATTTTATAAATTGAGTTGTTAAACATAATATTGTACATGAAGGTTATTTCAGAAGTCCAAGCTGCTGTGCACCTCGGATGGCCAGGCGGTGCTAGAGGTCGGCGATATTGGCAGAAATATCGATATTCGATATATCAAAAAAATAATATCTATAATTATTGGGCATTAGAATATCGATATTTTTCCATTAAAAATTGCGAAAAAATAGAAGACGGTTTCAGGTACGTACCTGAAAACCTGTCAACCCGAGAGGAGGCTATAATAAATTTCTGTAATTTAGCGTAACGTACGTACAGCTAGCTGACTCTTCCGCCAAGCTAAATTTCCATTCCTAACCATAACTTTGTGATTTTTTAAAAAATATTTCCATTTTTTTTCTCGATTCGATACTGGTATATACATATAACGATATCGTATCGGGGTTGGAATATCGATATTATCGTATCGTATCGCTGATCTCTAGGCGGTGCACAGGCCGGGAGCCGCTGCCCTACTATACTATACGGTACTGTGTAACTAAATCTGTGTTAGTGTTAGTACCTAACCGTACAAGTATAGCCTACATGTATACCGTAAGCCTAAACAAAGTCCAGTTAATTATGTAAATAGCCTAGACCCGTTTTTAATTTAGACTAATTGTTAAATTTAAGAATATTATATTTTAGTTAGTTGAGAATGCCATTGTTTTTATAATTTTTTCCTGCTGGTACCGTACGCGTATTTTAAAACGCCAGTAAGTGTCACTTAGATAGCGCACTCTCTCCCATTGGTTGTGGCTAGGCCTATAGCTTACTTGGTGTGAGTCTGCCAGTACTGGGTAAATCGACTGAATTCTTGAAGTCGAAAATACCTATCACAAACATACGATATTTGAGGAGTAAACTTTCAAAACGGCACTAATCCATTTTCGTAAAATGTTCAGGAAACACGAAAAACATGATTATTTCGGATTTATTATAACGGGAATATAAGATTTTAACCCTTCAGAAGACTGGGATAAAATTTTTTCGTTTTTGTTTTGATTAGCAATCCTGATTCAACTCATCTTCAAGATGGAAAATCGATGATAAAATCAATTTTTAATTTTCATGGATTTGTGGCGTTTTGAAAGTTTGCTCCTCATAGATTTATACTGAGTATAACTAGAAAAGTAAAAAATAAACATTCGAGATTTATCAAGCCTAAAGTTTGTAACTCAATTGAAAATGTTTACGTAGGCCTACACCAATTTTCCATTAATTCTAGCTTTATCTAAATGACACCGGTGTTCCTGTTGGTTTCTAGGTAAGGAGCAGCAGCATACACTTAACTCCAAACCGCAAAAAATGTACCCGTAGCTTCTAGGTGCTTCAACAGTAAATTCTGAATTGTACAAAAGATTAGTATGAGCTAGGTACCTACTATAAGTGATTCCCTTTAACGTGGCCAATCTATCAAAAAATAACTACATGACAGTGACTGGATGCATACTTTAATTTCTGCAGAAATATGTCAAAAACCAAGTAACAGGTGTGTTAAACGAAGACAGGTGCCAAGTACAATCAAACGTAAGCTACTGTATATGAAAATTGGTGAGTCGAAGGGGCGGGATATTAATATTCTTCATTAAAATATTGAATAATAAAAATATAACTGTGCAACCCCACCGCTCAAATCATAACTTACGTATAATCAGTTGGGTACATATCCTAACTTTTGAAGGAGTAGTTCTAAAAGAGTCGTTATCAGCCTCTACCTTATTAGGAATCATTCATGCATATTATTAATTGCTAAATTTTCCTCCCCTTGGGCCTAGACGAACTACAAGTACCTACATACACTACATTATAAATATTTATAAGACTTACTGCATATAAATAACTTCATGATAATTATTTAAACCAAAATTGTGTAAGGTAGGCTAGATAGATAAAAATGAAAGTTGGCCTGTCATCTGAAATCGAAACTTCGAGTTTTCCCTCTCTCCTCAGTTCTGCGCGTCATGTTACCTTTCATGGGGGTTGGTGAAGTCATGCTTAGGCTGCTATTCCACTGGGCAATTTTACTTCAAATTTGATTTTGTCATTGACGTTTGTTTTGTTTTAAGGAGACTATTATGTAGATACTTAACTTATCTATTATATATATATTATACCTTAATTTATAAAGTTAAGTATCTACATAATAGTATCCTTAAAACAAAACGAAGGTCAATGACAAAATCAAATTTGAAGTAAAATCGCCGGTGGAATACCCGCCTTATGCCTGCTTGTCTATTTCCACCAGGCTATCTTAGGTTGACAACGAGAACGTAGGGACCAGTTTGCCTATATACTGTATATATGTCCTAAAATTTGTAAAGCAATGGTCAGTGTCATAAAATCGAATTCAAACCAAATTAGGCAAGGTTCAATGGGCCACTATAAGTAAACTTACGTCCATATAGTCAATGGTAATGTAAAGGAAGTAAGCGGGTCCTACCCGTTCCAGTTTGCATACCTTAATTTTTGCAGGCGTATTGTTAAAAACGACAGTTTCATCATAACACTAACTAAAGATAAATTTTATACAAGCGGGGCTTGGGACCGCTTCGCGGCCCCGCCCTCCTTGCACGTGCGGCAGCTCGCCCCTTCGGGGCCTCGCACTGGGCATTACGCAGCTTGCCCCTTATTCGGGGCTCGCATGACACCCGAGAATGGTGGTAGTGGGCCTATTTAGTTGTTGAATCGAAACCAAGCAGGTACCGGCACAGCGGCACTCCACAACAGTCCCCTGCACTTAGCTTAACCAAGCTGACGTCACTGGAGGTGAGGTAAATTCTAGATAAGTCAGGCAAACACATTAACACACAGCAATACTGGCAGGGCACGCAATACGTTGGAGCGTGAATTTTCTATCATTTTCTTCAAAAAAACATTCTTTTGTAGGTACAAAACCAAATAAATTTCTGGGAAAGCTACCTGTCCGATTTCGTTACTCAATTTAACACCTAAAACATACCTGAAGGTAGAAATCATCGATAGAAAGGTTTCGCAGAAAAATTATTTTTTAGTCATTTTTCATTAAAATTTAGTTATTTTTATTTTTTTACCCCCAGAAGCAAACTATCAAGGGGCAAGCGAACCCCCGCATTTTATCAAAATTAATAACGACTACAATATATTTGAATTTAAAAGAAATCGTTGGAGCCGTTTTTGAGAAATAATTTTTTTAGACTTTTTTTGGAGTATTTTGAGAATAAAACCCCACCAAATTGAGTTAGCCCCAAATATAAAAAAAAAAAATAGACCCGAGGTATGGTTTTTGTGAACCTACATGCCGAATTTAATCAAAATCGACCGAGTAGTTTGCCCGGAAATCGACGCACAGACAGACTGAACGACAGACAGACCTTTCGTAAAAACCGCTTTTTTGGGTTCCTGGGACCTTAAAACGTGTAAATCCGTTGAAATCTCGGAATCGAAAATTTCGACCGTCACAAAGCTTTCCTTATACTACGTATAAATTGGAAAGCAAAAATGGTTCCGAGATATGATTTTTGTGAACCTACATGCCGAATTTGATCAAAATCGACCGAGTAGTTTGCCCGGAAATCGACGCACAGGCAGACAGAACGACAGACAGACAGACATTTCGTAAAAACCACATTTTTTTGTTCCTGGGACTTCAAAACGTGTAAATCCGTTGAAATCTCGCAATCGAAAATTTCGACCGTCACAAAGCTTTCCTTATGCTACGTATAAATTGGAAAGCAATAATATGAAAATCTGGCGTTGCACACAACCCCCATTCATAAGAGGCAACGTACCGGCACAGCGGCACTCCACAACTCGTGACCCCTCTAAAACAGTCCCCTGCACTTAGCTTATGGACATGGAAGGCTCACCGTTCTTTTGTGATGTCCCTTTTTTGAGATCCGGACAAAGGTAAAGAAGAGAATTTCGCTTATAAGCATTGGGCATTACGCAGCTCGCCCATTCGGGGCTCGAATGACACGTGAGAATAGTCGCAGTGGCCCTAATTCGTTGTTGAACCCAAACCAAGCAGTTACCTTACTTCATCCTGTCTAAAAGATTTAAAATTTAGCATTTAAAAGTAAGCAATTGCTTTATTGTTAATAATGTGAAACATTATTATTAACAAAAATCAGTTTTATTTTCATTGTATAGTGCTTTGTGATAAACGATGTTTTTAGTTTGATTACCTGGCTTTCCAACACGGGAACAGGCAACATACAATTGACCATGTGAGAAACATGGGTTTTCCAGAGTAATACCACAAACACTTAATGATTGCTCCTGGGACAAACAAAGTATGTTTTGTTTATAACGTTTCGAACGCACTTTGCGGTCCTTTGGAATTTATTCCCAGGACCACTCATACGAAAAGGGATGTTTTTAGGGTTCTTCCGGCAATTATTCGAATTTTTTTTTCGCCGGAAAAACCATCGTTGAACTTCAATGAACATTTAAAAAAAAGAATTGTCCAAATTGGTCCAGGCGTTGTTGAGTTATGCGCTTACCAACATATTTTGCTATTCATTTTTATAGCATACAGTAGATTAAAAATAACAAAAAACGGGCCCTCCTAGTTGTGTGTAAGAGAGGGCTTTATAGCCCTAATTCCGCTAGTTTGGCTTAGTAATAGAACAAAAAGTCATATTTATTTATTTATTGCTTTCCAATTTATACGAAGTATAAGGAAAGCTTTGTGAAATTTTCGATTCCGAGATTTCAACGGATTTACACGTTTTAAGGTCCCAGGAACCCAAAAAAGTGGTTTTTACGAAATGTCTGTCTGTCTGTCTGTGCGTCGATTTCCGGGCATGATGAAATTCGGCATGTAGGTTCACAAAAATCATACCTCGGGACCATTTTATTTTGGGCTAACTCAATTTGGGGGGTTTTTATTTTCAAAAAACGTCTAAAAAAATTATTTCCCCAAAACGGCTCCAACGATTTCTTTTAAATTCACATATATTGTAGTTGTTGTTAATGTTGATAAAATGCGGGGGGTCGCTTGCCCCTTGATAGTTTGCTTCTGGGGGTAAAAAAATAAAAATGACTAAATTTTAAAGAAAAATGACTAAAAAATAATTTTTCTGCGACACCTTTCTATCGATGATTTCTACCTTCAGGTATATTTGAGGTGTTAAATTGAGTAACGAAACCGGACAGGTTGCTTTCCCAAAAAAGTATTTGGTTTTGTACAAAAAAATGTTTTTTTGTTTTTTAAATGATAGAAAATTCACGCTCAAATGCATTGCGTGCCCTGCCAGTATTGCTGTGTGGTAATGTGTTGGTCTGACCTATCTAGAATTTACCTCACCACCAGTGACGAGTGACGTCAGGTGGACAACACCCCCCCCCCCCCCCCCGAGATATCGTAAATTTAACCATAGGAGAATTATTTACCATGAAATTACTCATTTTCTCTATCTACTAATTTTGATAAATTGGAAAGCATGTTCGAGTAAACTCGGACCGGTTCTTTTATTAAAAATTAGCCAAAACGTTGGATATACGCTATAAATAATATCATGGCGCCATGGCAACAGAACTCTAAGTGGGGACGCAGTGAGAAATATAGGCATCACGCAGCTGCACAACTTTAAAGTCCTCCCGTTTCTTTAGGTCACACTCAAATGGTCAGATTAGTGAAATACAGACTACTTAGCATGTAATGAACTTACCATACCTTAATCTGACGCGCTCGAGTAAATCCCGAAATCCCCGCTTGGGCTCCCCTATACTATATTACACAGTTAAAAACACCAACACTGATTTATTTGTTAATAGGTATTTACAATTTTTTATGCTATTGTATTGTATAAGCTACCGGTACCTTATCTCACATATTTTACATTTAATAATACAACTGCCTAGTAGCCTATTGTACATACTTACTTTACTTTTCCGCGCCATTTCCTCATGGAGGGTCGGCGGCAGAGCTGCGGCGTTTCCAGACGTTTCTGTCTTGCTTGTCCTCCCTTGTGAGCCCGGTTTGTTACAGGTCGCTTACAATTTTCCTCTCCAGGGTGAGCTCGGCGTGCTCGGCGTCCAGATACCATCGCCTCTCCCACTCTTCGTATAAGCGCTGCTGCCTCTCTCCTTTGCACGTGTCCCCACCAGCTGAGCCTCTTCCCTCTTAGTTTTTGCACCACGTCCGTTGTTTGCATTTCTTCCCGAATGTCCTCGTTTCTGCGCCTGTCATTTAATGTTACACCACATGCCCTCCGCAGCATCCTCATCTCCGCTACGTGGATCACTTGTTCTTCGCGTTTACGCACGGCCCAACACTCAGCGCCATATATCATACATGGCCTGACCACTTGTTTGTATATGCCACTTTTCAATTTCTTTGGCATCCTTCTGTCAGTCAGGACCGCGGACATCTCTCGAAACTTGCCCCCCCCCCCCCCCGCAGCAGTACGCGCCTTCACATCGTCATCGCAGCCTCCGTTTTCGCCAATCGTGCTGCCTAGGTACTTAAATTTCCCTACTTTGTTTAGCTGATGGTTACCAACGCTTATGCTACCGGGAGTCTGCTTAACGCACTCCATGTACATGTGTCACCAATAAGGCAAGATGGTGGTTTCTGAAGTGAGACGTTAGATATGATGCTTATGTTTGGCCTGGTACGAACACCACCGGCATTTAATCTGCGACAGTTAGAAGTGTCTGCTTATGGCACAACTAGATCCAAATTATATTGTACCTAGATTAGTTGGGTGCTACAACAACTTTATATGTGCCTGCAATAAGGCAGGATGGTGATTTCTGTAGTGGGACGTCAGATGATGCTTATGTTTGGCCTGGTACGAACACCACCGGCATCTGTACTGCGGGGCTACGCCGCATTCTCTCCGCAAATGGGTCTTGACGGAGCTCATATGCGAATACTGCTTACCACACTGCTGACAGACGTATTTGCTGATGGACTGGTCGTATAGGGCGTTCAGTTCTGAAAAATTAAAAGAACAATTATACCAAAAGTCTCCACAGGACTTATTATTTTGTGAATTTTTAGACTTTATTTTATTATTTACAACTCTGCAAAAATATGGCAATGCCGCCTCTTTAATGTGTATGTAAATCAATAGAGCTGGACGTCAAATCTCAATGTTTTGATTTGTTGGGTAGGCTATCTGTGTTCTGATTAGTTGGGCGGAATCATTTTCAATTTTTCATAGACCCGGTACACCGTACAAACGGACGATTCTTCTAGTCCCGATTTGCCGACATCTTTTTCGTTGAAGCCATCGGGCCAGCAGAAGATTTCTTGGCGATTTCAGAAGTGGGCGTGAAGCCGACCGCATAAAAGTGCACGGGTTTCCCATAGACACGGCAGATTATGGATATCATCTGAATTAGACTAGACCATTTTCTCTTTTGCTCTGGACCTTGTTTACTCTTCGCCATTTCAATGGGGGAGTTCATCATCATTACTGTACACTGTTGTAACATAATGTTTTGTTGTTTAATGATGGCGTAATATAATGACTAATGACTAGTGGGGTGGTATTCATTTGGCATGTACCCAATATGATTAATTGATTATGATTTTTTCCAGCTTATAATACTCGTACCTAAATTTCCTCCCAATTTGCTTTTCAAATTGTAGCTACATGTACCCTTACGTTTGACCCTGATTAAAACATGTATAAAAATTCATTTATTTAACAAAAGGTAACAGTCAGCACAGCAATAAAATAATAATAAAAACACGGCGTATACATACATAATACATAATTACTAATTGTACATTACAGTATAAGATTGTAATAGGCTACAATAAATATTAGAAACAAAACGGACGCCCGTACGACACGTGGTTAGTACAAAGTCGAATTTCTCATAAAATAACGATCAAAGAGCCATACATGAACAGTAGAAGAAAAGCTCCTATACATTTTAATACATACCTAGTATGGTATTTGGCCAGCACTGACACACACTAGATGGGCTACAGTGTTTGAAGGCGTAAAAACTATTCGTCCGGTTATAGTTCCACGCCTTCAAAAACCAAAAACTGTTATTTTAGTGCTGACTACATACTACTATATGTATTTTTTTATTATTTTTAAAAAGGATAATCGCTTACCAAAAATTTAATGAATGTATCAGATGAGCCCTTCAGTTGCCTCAATAGGGGGATTCACTCTGTTGATAGAAAGTAGAAATAGAACTACAGTTTTTCTACGGTAGAAATAATGCCATAAGGACATGTGTTAATCGTGTCTTTCTACGGCTTTCTACTACTTGGGGAATCAAAAACAAAGCAAATGGTCGACCATATTTGTTGTTTTTATTGCTCATATTCAATTATTTAATTTTAAAAATGAGTTGTACAAGACAAATAAACGACAAAAAACAGAAGGAAATATGTAGCAAGAGGTGGACTGCGGAAGCTGTTATTAAGTTCCTCGAGATATTAATAGCCAAAGGACAAGAAACTTAATTTGGAGGTAAGTTGCTTGTGTTTATATCAAAATTAAATATGCTGCTTACGTTATTTGCTGTTGATACCCATCTGAAAATCGCCAAAACATGCTAGGAATTAGGATTACAATTGATTGTTATTAACACGTAAGTTTTACGCTTAAAAAAGCCGCAGACACAGCTACTTCGTTCCTTTGAAGTACGTAGGTACTGTACTTATGCCTTATGGCCTGTGTTTTTTTGCATTTGTTCGGGTATTTAGGTAAATTATTCCTTAGGGCTATTCTGTAGGAAATTTGGAGTTACTGTAGCCTACATTGGAATACGGCGTTCAGTAATATTGCTACGAATAATAATATTGGTGTGGTGCATGGATTCTACATTATTGAATGCAGTTAGGTCTACACATCTCCGGTTTTTCTTTCTGTTTCAGAAACCAACCGCCCAGACAACAACAAAAAGAATGACGCCAACGGCCCAATCAGAAACGAGAGCGCCTGCGCACTGAACCATTCCTGCACGACAGCACCAGTCAGTCACTCAGTCAGTCAGTTGCTACGATACCTCCGCGATACAACCTTAGAAGTATAGGTGTACGTAACACCACTGAAGATGTCGTAAGCAGTTGTTGACGAAACGTTTGGAAGCCTACTTTGAAATCGACCAAGGCCTATTAGCCCGGATTCTTCTGTCCCCTTATTAGACTCCAACCGTGAAAGCCTTCGTTATTATATTGAATTCAAAATGTGTCGTTCGATACAATTTAAGTGTTAATTTATTATTCTACTGTCAAATCAATAAAACATTGAACCATGTTTCCTTTGTATATAGGCCTTAATACATTAATTATTTAATTTGATTACATTAGTTATTTATATGAATTTATACGTATTTATACGAATTGTTATTGCTGCTGGCGTAAGTCAATCATTGAAAGAGAACGAACGGTCTAGCTATAAAATACTTATAATTGACAGAGGCTGCATCATAGCTTTAAAACTGTTTCCATGAGCGCCTTCCTTTTTTCTGGTACCGGCTGTATTATCTTGTACATCTTGCGCTTTGATGGCATAATTTTGTTTGCGTGAGTAGGAACTCTCCACAACCGTCTAAGTAGCCAATACAATGAGGCAGCTCGTGAATTTTTGCATTGACGATTTCTCATCTTTCCTCTTCAATTGGCCAATGCAAAACTCTCATGAAAATGTTAAACCGCACATTTCGTCGTGGACTCGTGGCTCGGAAGCACGTTGGTCCACCACTCCTTAGATTTAGGGACAGACCCAATGCAAAAGCGTACGCTATAGGCCTACCGTAATGACATGACCACAGAAATATCGTCGATGGCTTAACTTAGTATTTCTTCCTCCTCCTCAAAATTCTCGCACATCATTGCATTGCATTTTTCCGCGAGGAAGTTGATGGCTTTCAACGTATTTCCTAATTTAGGCATAGGTAGGTAGGTAATGAAAAATAAGTTTAAACTTAAAGTGAAAAAAACACCTGCAAAAATCAAAAACAAATTACACGGCTAAAAACAAAAACAAAAACAAACTGACAAAAAGACAAGAACGTAGCGCCCACACCTGTTGGTAGTTCCTTGTAGTATACAATTTCAATTTTTACCTCACAGAATGCGCCTTAAAAACTTTCTCTATTTCTACCGTTGACGGAGGTATCTTCACTCTGAGCTTTTTTTCGATTTTTCTATTCCCTTTTCTATCAACAGAGTGAATCCCCCTAATAATGAGTAAATTAATACTTGTGCTGAGTTATGACAAGTCTCCGATCGCATGGCGCGTAGAGACGCACACTATTGCAAGCACCTTGCCACCGAAGCCTGCATTTAAATGTAGAGAAGCATTTTTTGCTCCTACTACTACTCGGCATGATCGATATTTTACGAGAAATTTGACTTTGTACAAAAAATGTTCATTGAGGTGTCCGATTGTCTCTTAAGTAAGTAATACTATCATAATATATTATTAAAAATTCACGAGCCTGTTGCGACTAATAAAATACACAGTGTGAATAGGTACTGAACCTACCTGGTAAATTAATTTAAATTTAAATTGCAATTCTTAACGAAGTTCAGTAACTGGGCCATCACACACAATACCATTAATTTATAAATAACAAAACCCTTCAAACCTTAACATAAACCTAACTTTAGGCCCCCATTCCATTGACCGGCTAGGGCTATTTCCAAAAACAGTGACGTGGTAGCAGACATTCATGACTTAGGTTGCGTTTCCACCGATCTCGCATTGCAGAATGCAAATGACATTGATGGAAATTAGAGTTTTTGTTTTTATAGAAATCTATTAAAATGTTTGTACTTAACATATCCCATGACGGCATTTTTTAATTTTAGTTTGTTTGTTTGTAATTTTACTGTATGATCATTGATCAATTTTAAATATGGCATGGAGGAAAATAAACATTTCCGTCAATTCTGCAATGCGAGGTCGGTGGAAACGCCACCTAAGTCTTGAATGTCTGCTACCACGTCACCGTTGTTGGAAATAGCCCTAGCCGGTCAATGGAATGGGCACCTAAGTACCGTTCACAGTATAAACGGAATTTCTCCTTGAGGAAGGGGTTATTTGTTATTTTATTTTTTTTCGGAAGAAAAAATTCTAAAAGTCGCCGATGCATCATGGACGTACCTACGCAACTACAATCTGACAAAATTAATTTGATAGCTGAAATGTTCGACTGGTGTCAAATCTTAACACAAAACGCTATCCTAATGCATGCAACTTAGGCCTGAGCCTCATAACATGTCGCCCGGGGGTCCGCCCCTGTAGGCAACCTTATTGATGTATCTTCTTCTGAAAAATCTACAGTTTTTGGTGTCAAAACGTTTCACCTGGGGAATCTTATATTCATCTCAATACTACAAGATCTTAAAAATAATAATAATAACATAATTTAGATTCATATTCTTCAGAATAAATAAATAAGGACTTTTTACTGTTTCTATTACTAAGCCAACCTAGCGGAGTTAGGGCTAAAAGCCCTCTCTTACACTCAACAAGGAAAGCCCGGGACCGCCTGCTTTACATGCCCTCCGAAGCATGGCCAGAAAATGTAGCCAGTGTGGGACTAGAACCAACAACCTTTCGGGTGAAAGTCAGAGTCCGTACCACTACGCTACATGTCCAGAATTATTGGGTAGCCTACTAAATGTTCCACATAACTTTGGTAACATTATTTCTTACAATCTCCTGAGTTTGTACTATTTTTTGGTTGCTTTAACATTTTTCATATAGGCCCTAGCCTATTATTCTTTGACGATTCCGTGTGGCAGGGTTTCAAAGTATTTTGTAAACAAAGGACAGACGAGTCATTGTCATGAAATTTATAATTATTTCTTAGTAGCCGAAATTAGAGGATTTATAAAAATCTGGACTTGATGGGATTCGAACCCATGAGGCATCCGGGGCATCGTCTAACTTATACCTATCGGGGCATCAAGGGCGGGTTTTGCCGCCAATTTAGGGGATTGAGTGGATTATATAACATTAAAAAACATCATTATTTTTAATTCCCACTGTAAATCCATATTATCTCCTAGTGTAAGTTCATTTATTTTTTTTTGAGGGGGGGTGTCCAGACAGACCCCCTGACCCCCCCCCCCCTAACATCCACCCTTGTGGGGCATCCCACCAAGTCCACCATGGGTTTGTTGTCCAGCGGTCGAGACGATGCCCCAGATAGGCATAGATCTTGGGTTCGAATCCTGCCAAGTCCAGATTTTTCTAAATCCTCTAATATCGGATATATAATAACGTGGAGGTTCCCGCTTCAAACTTCAACCAAAGTTAGTATAATGGCAGTATTATATACCATGTAATGCTGCGTCGTCCTTTGCTTAAAAAATATTAAAAAATCTGTCATATATATAGTACTACTAGTATTAATTTAAAGTAAAATAAAATCATTTTTTTCTAAGTTGACTGACTTTTAATTATTCGTCTTAAGTGCGACAGAACTTAGTACCGTTTTAATTGGATTTCCGTGTCTGCCAGTGCTAAGGTTCATGTTGTGATACTATCATTGTTATGGCCCTGCATCGCCCAGGAACCGACCAACTATCACATAGACCGGTCTTCTTGATCAAGCCAACAACCCGTCCAAGACATCATAGGGGGAGTCCCCCACCCTCTCCGATTCTACCATTATATCGCACCTCAGCCCAGAGGTAAACGTGCATCCAAGGACCAGATGTTGAACCGTCCCTTCTGCCCCACATGGACCGACAGGGGACACCAAAATACCTAGACTATGCCGATGGGACCGGAACGGAGTTGTAGTATGAGGTGTGACCCACAGGTACATTCGAAGGCGCCCATTCCACCGGCTATTTACAAAAACGGTGACGTGGTAGCAGACATTCAAGACTTAGGTGGAGTTTCCACCGACCTCGCATTGCAGAATGCAAATGACATTGACGGAAATTAGAATTTTTCTTTTTATAGAAATCTATTAAAATGTTTGTACTTAACATATCCCATGACGCCATTTTTTAATTTTAGTTTGTTTGTGATTTTACTGTATGATGAATGATCATTGATCAGTTTTAACTATGGCATAGAGGAAAATAAACATTTCTGTCAATTCTGCAATGCGAGGTCGGTGGAAACCCCGCCTAAGTCTTGAATGTCTGTTACCACGTCACTGTTTATGTAAATAGCCCTAGCCGGTCGGTGGAATGGGCGCCTTATGAGATTTCGTCAGTAACCTCCTGGCCCCGTAGGGTATCTCCAGCCATATAACCATGCCCACTTCCCCACATTGGGTTCAATACCAGATAAGGTTGCATTATTTTGTACATCTGCCTTGCCTGCATGCCTGTAGTACAGCCAGGCCCGTAACCAGCATTTTTTTTTCGGGGGGAGGGGGCGCGACCCTATAGTATGTAGAGTGAAATATTGCATGCTTGGAAAGTTCAATTCTATCTAGTAGGAAAACCTTTTCGAGGGGGGGGGGGGGGGGTGAGGGGCTGCAGCCCCCCTGGTAACGCGCCTGAGAACAGCTGACACGTCTGAGTTCTGAGGGCGCTAACCAGCTTACAAAAGTAGGTACGTATTTATTTGCGTCTATAACTATCTAGGGTTTAATCACTTTCGCGGCACGTCTGCAAAATGTATTGTACGCTATGTTATTGGTCAAGTTCGGGTCGTCGAAGGGCGGATGTGTGTGTAGAGTTCTCATAGTGATGGCTCCTTCGGCGTCCATATGGGCTCGGGCGTTGCACCGTCCCTTAAGGGTACACCGCCATATTGTTCTCTTGTCCGTGCACGAGGATTTGACCAGGCCGTACCTGTAGCCTTCGTGGATAAGACGCTGTGTGTAGCCTTTGTAGGTATAAGCCCCTGGGAAAATTAGAAATGCCTGTTTTAGACTAGTCAAGCTGACGCCTGGTCCTTTGTGACAATGTTAAGCATTTCCAAGTTCTTCCGCTGTGGGTTGACACCGAGGACGAGTAGCAGCCATTATCATTATTATTATAATATTAATACAAACAACAAAATATACATACAGCAATTAAGCCTACTTAGTGATTGGTTAAGTGCGTATATATATATATAAGTTCCAGGATTTTGAGGCGCATCTTCTAAATTTGTATACCGGTAAGTTATTATTTTTAATTAATTTATTAATTCAAATTTTTGGTTAAATTTGTATCTTTAAAACCGAATAACAATGCCATATCAACCGGCAGTGTTACACTACATGGCATAAGTAGTCAGTATGACGCCCCGCGGTCACGTTTAAATTTGCGAAACTGTAGCTCATGCATACATGCCTACTGTTGGTTAATAAGTTCTGTCACAAATATTTCGTTCCAAAACCTTATTTCGAATTAAAATATGTTTGTGAACGAACCATACAGTTTTATTCTTTATTCAATTTCTTTAATTTGATAGAAAATTAACACCATTATATTACATAAATAGTCATGGAGGAAGAAGATCTCGAAGATCATTGACATACCGCATACCAGGGCCGGTTTTACCAGGTGGGGGGCCTGTGGTGGTTCCATGGCGATTAGGATATATGTATTTTCTCCGGCGAGGCGGGGGGGGGGGGGGATACACTGACAACAATGTAACCACGTACGCATGGACGAATTTAGTCCTTATTTTCAGTAATTAAAAAATAATAATAATAATAATAATAATAATAATAATTGGGGCGTCATATGATGCAGGCTACATACAGGCACAAATTCCCGCTTAAATTTAAAACTTTATATTTTTACATTTTTTTTTTTACAAATTATTTAAATTACTAATTTTTTATTATTATTATTAAAAATTTTGCCAGGCGCGGGGCCTGTGTTTTTTGTCACACTCGCCAGTCGCCACATGGTAAAACCGGCTATACCGCATACGCATTGTGCTGTTGTGGTTTCACTTTCGTTTTTTACATAGGCCTACATAATATATAAATTATCAATATAATATACAATATAAAATAACAAAATGCAGACAAGACCTTAATCGGAAGGGAGATTAGAGAGGGAGATTAAAGAGTAATAACTATATACGACGTCCATAAACCCGTCAAACAATACTTGAGACTTACGCCTTACGTACAGCTACGGCGGGGTTTCCACATACGTCAATGGTAAATATGGTATTGAAATTTTAGCAGACATTAAAGACATACCAAAAATGTCTGCTACCACGTCAAAACCATATTTACCATTGACGTATGTGGAAACCCCGCCTACGTGAAATGCGTGCGATTAAAAATACTTTATTTAACAGGCGGATGGGAATGTGCAGTTTTCATTCTGATTGCTTGATTTGACTGATAAGTGTAAGCTACAGCTCTGCATTTTCGATTAAGCGTGCACTTCCATCGAGTTTGACTGGCCGACGAAACTGACTTATCAACTCCGTATTGATAGCCTCGATACTCGAGTCTGGGACGCCCCCTCTCGTTGACGTAGAGTCGGCAGTGTGCTCGAGGTACCATGATGTCTGCAACAAACAGGCAAACTGACTTGTCAACACCCAAATTAATTGCCCCAATAGTCCAATACTCCAGCAGGGGCTACCACAGCTCATTGCAACAGATTTGGCCGTCCTATCGGGGTTCTAAGTGTCAGACGCTGGTTTGCCTTTGCCCCTTTGGCAATAAGTTTTAGACATATTTATGGTAGACCCGGCTGTGACTTGCTGAATGGCCGTCTGGTCTGCTGCCTAAAAGTGCTGAAATTTTATGTGTCGAGGGGACTGAGGTAACCAGCGTCTGAAATATGATGTCTGCAATCTACTGATAGATTAAAACCGATTTTTCAACTCCGTATGGATAACCTCATGCAGTACACGAGCTATTATTGCACCGGAGTTGGCAGTCCGATGGGGTTACCAAGATGTAGCGGTATGCAACAATGGGGCAAACCGACTTTGTCAACTCCGTATTGACGGATGCAATACTCGAGCAGGGGATGTCCAAGCTCATTGTAACAGTCTCATAGGGGTTCCATGATGTCTGCAACCTACCGATAGAGTAAAACCGATTTTTCAACTCCGTATGGATAACCTCAAGAAATACTCAAACTGGAGATGCCCCCTCACATTGTACTGAAGTTGGCAGTCCTATCGGGGTACAATATCTGCAACCAAGGGGAAACCCGACTTGTCAATTCCGCATTGACAGATCCAATGCTCGAGCAGAGGATGATACAGCTTATCGTAACAGTCCGATCGGGCTAATTTGATGTTTCCAACAAAGCGTAAACCGACTTGTCAACTCGGTATTGATGACTTCATTTAATACTCGAGCTGGGGTACCTGAGGTGCATCCTCTCATTGTACCACAGTTGGCAGTCCAATCGGGGTACAATGATATCTGCAACAAAGTGGCAACGCGCCTCTTGGCAACTCTGCATTGAGATTGTAAATCAATGAGTAATTTATTATGTAGGCAACTGCGTGGATCAATTGATATCGGATAGGTTAGAGAGACACCCCCCGGCTACATACCATGCATCAAAGTGTGAAGGAGCATTTCTTCTACACACATTTATGACGCTATTACCTATATTATATAGGCTACTTGGTATTATTATTATATACTTGGTAAAATTGGCTAAAAAAAAAAGTGCTGTGTGTGATTCCCTTTAATAAAATGCCTTCTTATTGGGTTCAAACTGGGCGAGTTGCTCACCAATTGGTACACAAGGATTTGGAACAAACCAATAAAAAAAAAATTATAGCGTAGGGTACCTACTAAGAGATCTGAGATCAATTTCATTGCGAAAATGAATGCTCGAATCGTGCAGCAAGTATAGACCGACTGAAAGGCGTACGCCAATGATTGGATATTACATTCAATAATGATCCATCCATTGGATAAAGCCCCGGTCCGACTAGGCTGGATACCAGCCGCTACTAACCAGCCGTTGGTAATATTTCCCGGAAGAAGCCTAGTCTGACCCAGAACCAGCGGCTGGTAAATGCCAGCGGGCTAGTGTTTACCAGCCACAATCGGAAGTTGAACTGAGAGACAGCGCGAGCTGTGCACCTGTTGGTCCCTGTTCCCCTACGCGTGCACCTCCATGTGATTGTATTGCCTGTTGAATTGTGCAGCAGAAGGATCAATTATTAGACTGACTGAAAGGCGGATGACAATGATTGGATATTAAATTCAATGATCCATCCATTGGATACGAGACTGCGCGAGCTGTGCACCTATTGGTCCCTGATCCACTGCGCGTGCACCTCCATGTGATTTTACTATCTGTCGACATTGACTTGTCCATTCCGTAGAAGAAACCTCGGCATTCCAATCGAGGGAAGCCTCTCTTGGTGACATCCACCTTATACCAAGAACTGTTGAGGAGGACACCTAAAAATATCACGCAAATGTT
Source organism: Psococerastis gibbosa (assembly GCA_963971405.1). Lineage (NCBI taxonomy): Eukaryota > Metazoa > Arthropoda > Insecta > Psocodea > Psocidae > Psococerastis > Psococerastis gibbosa. The sequence continues at coordinate 4,696,512 of OZ020488.1, read as the reverse complement.
TAGGTTTACTAGGTACAGTAGCTACCGATAATTTTGTATAAGGAGGGACGGAGCATAATTTGTCGCCCATGAAAATGTAGAGGAACATTTCTTCTAATCATTGAGACTCTTTCAGGAATACTCAATAGGTATTTCTTTTCCCAACCGCTTGTCTCTAAGGATCGTTTGCAATGTCTACACAGCACCACTAGGCATTGGAACATGACGGTGCGTCCAGTTTTCCTCACCGAAACTTCCCAACAATCGCTAAAGAATCATCCTTACAAGAGATCTAGTTTTTTTAATTTCATTATTTTCTACTTACCCTTACCCCGAATCATTTCTTACTGTGACATGAGACGTACCATTGCAAAAAGAAGAAAAAAAAAACAATGGGAATGATTCTACTCACATTTATTAACAGCAATACAACGGTTACACAAGTATAGATCAACATATAAAACATATACTCAGGGGGGTAGCTATAGGGGGGAGGGGAGCCCCCCCCCCCCAATAATCGGTAAAATTGCGAAAGTTGGTAATTTGCCTTTGCTCAGTATGCAAAGGCAGCGTTCCATCGAAAGAAAAATACTAAATAAAGTTGGTTTAAAATAAGATTTGTACTAATGTTTTATTGTTATGTAACCAACTTGCCAACTCGGTGTGTCAAACTTAGAAAAAGGCGCGAGAAATTCAAATTTAAATGGCAGAATTATCCAACTCATACATGTACGTAAATTGTAAAAATAAACAAGGGCTTTGTTGGCAGACGACGAACACATGGACAATCTTCTGCAGTCAGCATCTACTGTATCTTGTCACCATCAGAAATGAAAGAGCGTTTAGCCAGTTAAAAATTGTAAAACGCGATCTAAGAACGAAAATGACAGATTCACGCTTGGGAAATCTTATGCTTAAGAAATGCGAAAAATAACTTGTTTCAGAACTAAATTTGGGCAGTTTATTTGTGGGCTGATGTAAATTAACGGCGTGTAAAATCCAGTGATGGGCCCCTAGAGGGGGGTTGGGGCATGGGGCCCGAGAAACATTAGCGCACAAATATGAAATAGAACATTCTAAAGAAAAACGTTACATGAATAGGTCTTCCATCCGACCATCCTTATGTTATAAATTTTACTGCTATGTTAAAATGCGTAAAACCCAACTATTTTGCACTTAAAGTCTCAAAGTTTTCCCCAGGAGGAGACCCCCGGGCCCCCCTGTTGCCAGCAATATGAATAAGTATTTCCTTTGTAAGCTTAAAAAAAATATATACTTTACCGCTGTTAAAATGCGTTAAACCCCACTATTTTGCACTTATAGTTTAAAATTTTTCCCCCGGGGGAGACCCCCCTGTTTCCAGCAATATGAATAAGTATTTAAGCACTCCTTTGTAAGCTTTAAATAAAATCTATATTTTACCGCTGTTGAAATGCGTAAAACCCCAATATTTTGCACTTACAGTTTCAAGTTTTTCCCCCATGCACTGAAAATTAATGTGCCTAGTTTCGCTAACAAACACACCAATTGCACAATCGCTAAGAATTAATTTGGCTTGGTAGGCTGCACCCACTTTTCCGGGAATGGCCCCCTCCGAAAATCTGTCCTGGCCCCGCCCTACATAAAACATGAATTTGCCCACCTACGTAATAATGTAATTGTAATACAATGCTTACCTAATCATACCAGTTATTATTATGGTATAAAAAAAAATTATTATGGTAGATCTGTTTTAAGTTTTTTGAGTTGGCAGAATAGACACGCCTCCCGCACAAAAAAAAAATAAAATCATTAGCTACTCCCCTGCATATACTATGGTATAATGAGTGTTTTAATAAAGGCTTTGAATTTGCAAACAGTGGATATAAATAATATCAAAACATACAGTAAGCAAGAATAACCCAGAAAGATACATTAACTGGAGCGGCGGGAGCCATAATATGCCTTACGAGGCACCCGTTAACCATAAGCCAACTATCAGAGATAAGTACCAACGCAAAAAATATCGAAGTCTTACACATTGCAGCATAGCAGAACGGATACCTGGACCCGGTCAAAAATTCTGTACTTAGCTTGTGCAGGCTACACTTATAACTGGTTTCCCCGCCAAATTGCGTACTTCTCTTGTGCAGGCTACACTAGCAGCCATATTGATAACGATCTCCAACCACGGGATGGAATAACCTAAGACTTCATATAAGTTTAATTGAAAACAATAAACATAAACAAGAGTGGACTAGTTAATATAGAACACATGAATATTTGTTCAGTACAATATTTCAATACGGTCCGCGTCAATTTTTACATACAATCTATGATGTACTTTAGCCCTACAATCATGGCAATCATTAAAATGCTTAGTACAGTTTTACGTTTTAATTATAAAATACACGCCAAAGGAATAAAGTTCCACTTATTCTATGAAAACTGTATTTTGGTCCAAAATCTTAATGCGAAGTTTGTCCCAATTCACCCATGCGTCCCTATTCTCCCGTTTTTACGGTACATCCATTTCGAAAAAAGTATATTGCATAGAGTTTTTCATAAGACGAATAATATATCTTTATGGGGCTACGGAATGAGGAATTAATTAATTTGGTCAAATAACTTGGACGGTTTACTAAATATTTTGAAATATCTGCCTTAAGCTGTCAACATGACATGTCCACACTTTTAATGAAGAAAATTAATTATAATTAATTACAATAATATCTGGATAGACACATAAAAAAGAACATGTCATTAAGAGTTTTCAAAAACATTTACAAGACAACATCGAGATCATTTACATCAATATCTTGTGCCACAACATCAATAATGTTAACATCTAAACAGTTAAATATCTGCCATTTAAGTCTGTAGCGCTAACAATTCGCGGGAAATTGACCAATTGTGTCATATCAACCCAGGTGTAGCCTTTTAGGGAGATTCATCTACCTATTGAGATGGCGACCAATGTTGGACTTTCGGAAAATATCTTCATAACTTTTCATTTCATGACCCCCTGAGCCTAAAACCACCCTCCGTTCAAAATATTTATGTAATAGTATATATAGACTATGTACTGTATATATACAGTATATGTACTGTATATCGATTTTAGGAAACACTCTAACTTCCGTAAATATTATCTGATTTTGATGAAACTTGGCACAAAAATTGATCATACAAATGTCTGATCGAGTTTGTTAACCAGCTAGATCCACTATTTAGTTACAAGATGGCGGCCGATTGAAACCTTATATAGTTCATATCTCAGTTAATATTGGTCGCAGAGGAATGAATTAAAATTGTCTACGATAATGGTTCAAACACTTTTTACGACAAATCAACAATTTCAAGATGACGTCCAGTCAAAGTAAAAATAATTTAATAAGTAAATGTTCATAGTCGTCATTGTTTGGTACACAAGAGTATTTTGTGTGTTGATGTTGTGGTCGGGAAAATAATGACGTGTTTTTTATTTTGTATTACATACATTAGTAGGTAGTGTATAGAAATGCAGGGTCTGCGGAATCTCCCTACACCCGATCGGCCAGAGCCGAAAGGGACTTTTTGAAACCAGTGTCATTTAACATCGAGCTAAAAGAGCTTGAAAACTATGGGATTCGAGGGAAGGGTTACGACTTGATGCATTCGTACCTGACGAATAGAAAACAGTTTGTATCACTCCCTGATACTAATATTGAGGCTGACAATAATACTTCTATGCATCTACCTGAACTAGATTTGATGGATGTTACATTTGGTGTCCCGCAGGGCTCTATATTGGGGCCATTTTTGTTCCTAGTCTATATTAATAGCATTGTAAAGGATAACTTTGTATATGCGGACGACACAACATGTCTTACTGTTGCTCCTACACCTAGCGACCTTGAGCTCTCCATGTTTGTAAAGATCAACATGCTTACCCAGGAGCTAGCAACACACAATCTGATGGTTAACTCCACAAAGACTTCTATAATGGTATTCAAAACGAGGCAAACGAACAACCAGCCGGAACCGTGTGTTTTTGTGGAGAAGAATGCTAAATAACGAATCGTTATTTTAACGAGCGTTAAGTTCCTGGGCATGCAAATTGATTCTCATCTAAAGTGGGTCGACCATATTGACTTCATATCAACCAAAATATGCTCTGGTTTGTTTGTACTAAGGAACATTGTTAAAGTATGTGGTGCTGCTACAGCTATCTCAGTTTATTATGCACTAATTCAAAGCCACATTACCTATGGGATTGAGCTCTGGGGCAATTCTAGTGCTGGCAACCTGCTCAGAATTTTTAAACTCCAAAAAAGAGCTATTAGGTACATTGTGGGAATTAATCAAGGAGAGAGCTGTAGACAGCACTTCATTGACCTGAGCATACTAACGGTACCTAGCCTTTATATTTTGCACGTGGCTGTGTATAGCCTATTCACAAAAATTTAAGCAGTTTCCAGCGGGTAGAACATGTCCACAATCATGGAACGAGGTCAAGGTCAAACTTGGTTGCCATGCAACACAAAACCCGGCGGTACGAATGTAAGCCGCCTTTTGTCGGTGTGCGCATGTATAACAAACTGCCCAATTTAATAAAGACAGCCAAGAACTTGGCAGAGTTCAGAAGGAGTTTGAAGTGTTAAATTACCTTATTCAAAGGACATTGTACAACATTCAAGAGTTTTTTGAATAGGGAAGCACTTTAAACTTTTCTTTGGATTCTGTTAAGTTCTTGACTGCATTGTACAATTTAACATTTATTATTTACGCTATTGTATTGAAAATCGGTGCAATATAGACTTTCTATTCTATTCTATTCTATTCTAAAGTATATTAAACATCGACATTTAAATCATACTAGAGAAAGCTGGCCGATGACATTGGCCACCCCTGGATCACCCCAGAATAGGTTGGTTTATGTTTTTTATTAAAAATAAATCTACGATTGACTTCATCACCCTACGAATACGCTGAGAAGTAACTAACTATCGTAAATGTAGCATTCTGTGAAACCATTGATATTTAACATCGAGTCTAACTGGCAGTATCGATTCTATAATGTTAAAAGGTTAACATTGAAATGGTTAAATATGTTCATAGCATTAATAATTCGCGGGCGATCGAAAAATTATTTAGTTAACATTGCAGTGTGTAGCCTTCAATGAAATTAACCACAGTTAACATCAAAAATAATATAGATCAAGATAATTGAACTAAACATCAATACTTATGTCATAGAGTGAAATAGTTATCTACGGTAATTCGTTGAGAACCGACACATTATTACGCTAAGATTCCATATGACATTGTAGCCTTCCATCAATATTATAATGACATAAAGAAACATCCAGTCACAATTTTCAGGCAGTGCAACGCCATAAATAGTTGGCGAAGAACCGAAAAATGAGTTTGTTAACATCGCAGGTGTAGCTTTCCATAAAACAATCCACAGTTACCATCAATAAATAATCAAGTTTAACATCAATATTAACCCCTTAGAGTAACATTTAAACACATTTTTTTTCATCAAACCATCCTGTGAGCTGTGACAGCTTTTTAGCAATACCTCTGGATGGTCGTGTTTAACTTTTATTAAAAATCTGGCCTGCATAGGCATTCTCATTTCATCTTGCGGCTCAAAATGAGCCATGCCAACTCCTTTACAGCACAGCAAGCCACCTTGGGCAATTTAACACCCAGTTGAAGTTGCCCCACAGTACAAAGCCATCGATAAGTTAGTTCGTTAACATTCCAGGTGTAGCCTTCAGTAAAACAATCCACATTTATCATAGAGAAATAATTAAGTTGATATCAATATTCATACCTTAAAAGTAACATTTAAACAACCAGTTAACACATTCATACGCAACGTCATCATTGTCGGTCAGAAACAGGCAAATGAGTTCGTTAACATCCCAGGTGTAGCCTTCTGCAAAACAATCCACATATTTAAACATAGACCAGCAATTAAGTTTGACATTAATATCCATGCCTCAAAAGTAACATTTACAAGCATACGGTCAACACTTTCAAACAGTGCAACCCCATAAATAGTTGGTGAAGAACCGACAAATGAGTTCGTGCACATTCCAGGCCTTCTGTAAAACAATCCACATTTAACATATAGAAATAACTAAGTTCAACATCAATATGCATGCCATTAAAGTAGCATTTAAACATTCAGTTAAAATATACATATGCAACGTCATCAATTGTCTGTCAAGAACAGGCAACTGAGTTCGTTAACATCCCGGGTGTAGCCATCTGTAAAACAATCCGCATTTAACATAGACCAATAATTAAGTTTAATACCGCCAATAAAAGTAACATTTAACACCCAGTTAACATTTTCATACGTAACGTCATATACAAGGTATAGTCGGTGAAGAACCGGCAAATTAGTCAGTTAACATTCAAGATGTAGCTTTTCGTAAAGTTAAGCTGGGAACTCGCTCCATGCTTGTTTGGTGGAGATAATAGAATATTGTGCAAAAGACATGTATTGTATGATACCCATTGACATCGTACTCCGAATTTCGGTTATCCCACCGAGGCGCCGTTCATAAGAAGTTTGGACTAATTTCAATAAGTCTTAGTCTGAAAAATCTAAACCTTGGGGATGCCCCCCGTTTGGAGCAATTTCAATTAGTATTGTTCTGAATAATCTAAGCTTTACTTTGTTATCGTTAAAACCTTCCACCTTCGTCTGTACAAAACAATTTAGACCCGCTCCACAAAATATGGCCATGCCCGCCTTTGCATACAGCAGCCCAAACACGAGCTAACTTATTCCCGGGGGTTAATACTTAATAATAATACTTAATGTTATATGGATGGATACGTTGATGCAAAACACTGCGACCTGGATGGCCTTGTCATTGGCATCTGAGAGATCTGGGACAAAGCGAATTCAGCGGGTGGAGGGAACAGCCAGATCAAAGCGCATCGACAGGTGGAAGAATCTAACTCCGAACATCCAGGAAGTAATAGCGCCCCGAGCTCAACTACCGTACCCTACATGGCGGAACCTCAATAGGCTAATAACGGGGGCTACAAGATGCCGCGCGAACCTGAGTAGGTGGGGACTGGCGGAAGACCCGACTTGCGAATGCGGACAACGACAAGACGACGGCCACCTTCTGGTTTGTTCGAGGCTCGAATCCGGGGTTAATGATGTAAACAAAATATTTTTACAATGCAAAGTTTTTAACCGCAATAATAAGTTCATTTTGAATCTCGTCTTCTGGCTGCAGATGTTGTTGATGATGTTTACACAAAAACAAATTTAACATCAATATTAATTAAATTCAACCATCGACATTAATTAACGACGAGACTATTTTAACTAATATAAATGCAATGCTAACAAAGAAAGACTTGAATTTAATTTAAACAGAACGGGTCGTGCTAGCCATGCAGCAGCCCTAGCATAGCGTGTAAAGAATCACTTATCTGGCAGTAACATTTAATTATTCTAAATAAACTCAAATTCATTCAGGGTATCTGAACTAAGCTGAGTGCGGTGGAATCTGCAGTGTAATAGTGGTTAAAACGATGCCCCTGTGTGCAGACCGTGTATTCGAGTGCCACCGGATTCAGTACTTTCTTAATACCCTATTTATAGCCCTAACTCCGCTAAGTTGGCTTAGTAATAGAACAGAAGGTCAATATTTATTTATTATTTATATTTTTGTCGGATATAACATCCTAATGAGGTTGCCTTTTCAACGAAAAATCAATTTAGTGTTAAAATTGATGATTACTTAGAGGGAACCAGTAATATTACAGATGGTTTTGTCAACAGAGTCTTAGAGAATAATTGTTGTATATACTTAACTTATCTATAACTTAATTTGTTAGAAACAAGACAAAAACAAAATACATTTCAACTGCTGGGAGAGGGCAGTTTGTACACCCATATTGAAATGGTTTAAATAATTTATAGTATATAAAAAGTAATTCTTTAAACCCTGAGCTAGGGATGCAGGAGTCGTAGTTAAATTTGACAAGACCATTCCAAAGCGCAATACCGCACATATTACGGTCCTATCATCGCTTGAAAATTATCAGTAAGAAATAATGAACCAGTGCATGGTGGGGCGGGCCATGGTGTATTCTGAAGCGATGATACGGCCCTAAAATGTTTAGGATTACAGGAACAAATGCTAATTTACATAAAATTATCCCTCATTCGAAGAACCCCATTGGTAGAGCCGTTGATACGCTCTCGTCTCAACATGCGTGAAAGAGCTGATGCGTTGTTTCGGCGCCGTGCCTCACGCAAAGAAACCCTTGGCATGTTTGGCCAATTTTCAATATTTTCATTATTAGCGACATTAAGTGCTGGTACCGAACTTACTACTCTCCTCCTTCTTCTGCTTCTAACTGGTGTAACAGGGACATTAATACCCCTACGCATATCGCGCATAAGCCTTCTTCTGCATCTTTCAATGAATCCCATAAAATGAATTTCCCTCGTATCAATGCGCAGGTAGTTAGGGCAGTCAGCAATAGAAAGAGGCGAATGAGCAACTTCTTCAAGATCTAGTAAGTTGGACATTTCGTTCAACTCATGATCATCACCACCGCTAGAACCTGCTGCTCCGTCTAAATCGAACATCATGTCATACAAATCTGCACGATCTAAATTGAAGTAATTTTCGTCCATGTCAATTAGTTCGTCAACATAATGCACGGTTGTTACATCATCTATAATTTGCTGATCAATAAGTCGGCCATTGTCTTCAATCGGAGAGTTTCTTTCTCTTTCCTGAACCTCTGTCCTGCTTTTACTCATTAAAGGGATTGCCACTATTCCACGAACTCCCTCTTCAGAGTTTTCAGTTATAACCTCAGCCTGTTCCTCGCTTAAGCCCAATATAGGGACTGTTTCTGCTACGAGATCTTCCATTTCAGAGTTCTCAGTAGTTTTTTTGCTTGAACCCTTTAAAGAAACCGCTTCTGCTCTGAGATCTTCCATTTTATAGTTTTCAATCTTTCCCTGAGGCTGTTTCTTGCTCGACCCCATTTGAGGAATGGCTCCTGTGCCAATGTCTTCCATTTCAGAGTTTACAATCATTTCCTGACAATGTTCCGTGCTTGCACCCATTGGAGGGGTTGTCCTTGTTCCAATGTCTTCCATTTCAGAATTTTCAATCATTTCATGAGTCTCTTCCACGATTTGTCACTACAGACTCGAATTTGGGGCAGACAGAACCTAAAACAATAAGGACAGTTTAAACCTCTCTACAAGCCTAGAGTGAAGCTTGTGACAGTAATTACAGAAAGGGCGAAATGGAAAAATGTATGGAAACGGGATTTAATCCGAGTCTCCACCTTGCCGGGGCCAATGGCGGATCAACAGGGGGGGGGGGTCACGACCCCCCTAAATTAACAGTAAATTCATATGATAGTAAAAAAAATAAAAGTTAAATTGAATAAAACTCAAATTTTCATTTAAAAAAAAAAAACCTTTCAAACTTACATACAACTTGTGACCCCCCCCCCTTAAATTTTCCGCTGGCCCCGCCCTTGCCGGAGCATTACGCAGACCGCTGCACAAGCCTCCATATTTTCCCATACTTACAGATGAAGACTCAAATTAGAAATGCCTAGGTTTAACTCATTAACTGGTACTTACTTACTTTACTATATTAGTTAATAAGTTAGATTGTATCTTAGCACATAGCAATTAAATGAATTTAATTGCAATTAGTAGTTAACCTTGGTTTGAGGGGCCCACAACGGGAAAATCCTGTGCTAAAAATGTTAAAAATGTAACAAAGATTTACTTTACTTTGTCTACTTAACTTTGTGTGAAGCTTCTAAAGGCAGGTAACACCTGTGCATTTGTCGCAATAGAATTTAAGAACTGGAAAATATGGAGACTTTCCCGGCGAAAAATTTGGTGGAGTGGTCAGCATGCAACACCGGCAAGGCGGAGACTTGCGTTCGAATCCCATTTTGGTCCATAGTGAATAAGCACTTACGATATTCCTCTAACAATGGATAAAATTAAGGTACTCGCGACTTCGTGGAATTTCATTACAATGAACAAACAATAAAGTGTTAGAAACCAATTACGCATGTCTCGGCAACTTGAATTGTTTTATACTGTTTTTCAGTTGCTTGCTTTTCCCAAGAAACGAATTTTCAATATACTGCGTGCCAGAAGAAAATACACTTCATGTTGAGATTCAAGATGCGTGCGGAAGCCTATTTTATGTTGTGAGACCACGTCTCATTTATTGTTTGTTCTTACCCAAAGAAATATTATGCTTAATTGTTAAAATGCTTATATGCATCTACAATTACTGATTATGTCAAGTGACACGGAGAGTGCAAATTTTCAACAATTTTAACATAGAACAATGTAACTCTGCAGTACCTATGACTAATAGCTGGCTAGTTTTGAATTGTAATTTGAATATTTTTTACTTCTTAAGCCTAATAGACAAATAAAAATCGGTTCTCGCTACGAATAGATACAACCACAAACACAAAAGACTGAGTAAATGCATAAATGTAGAAACATACTACTATAGTATATATAGGTAGTTACAAAGGCTTTCACAAACAGAGTGAAAGAACTGAGTGATCAAACTGAAAGCGTACTTTCAAACGTTTCGACAATGTCTGCGGTAGACATCTTCTGTGTCACTGACTTCTAGGTTCTTCTTGCTACAACTTTGATACAATGCCGAGATATGCAATCTTTAGAGCCACTTAAGATGTTGACGAAACCCTGGGAAGTATGCTTTCAGATAACCACTCAGCTCCAGACACCACGTATGTTCACCCCTCCGTATGTGCGCTTTACTACGGCTCTATCAAATACTCGTAATTTTGAGGTGATCCTTTATACCAGAAGCCACAGCAGACAGCCATCCACTATTAACCACATGAAAGCAGGAAGACTCAGATGAAAGGGTCACATCGTAAGAATGGATGGAACTATAGAATACCAAAGAAGCTGTTCCAAACCAAACGACGGAAGATCGATGGGGCAGAGGTGGATGGACGACGTAACTGGAGGAGAAAGTCGGCTTCGAGGGACGAGTGACGGTACGACGTGGTTATAGCAGCCAAGATTCTTAACTGACTGTAGAGACATACCAGCTAAAATGAAAGTCAATGTTGCGGCGGGAAACATATAGGTATATTACAAAACACAAATACAGCTAAAAACTGCTTTGAGGTGGATGCGTATGGTTGTTGGCCAATTTTACTGTTCCTAGGCTTGGATAGGAATAGGCGCGCGCACTGCACTTGCTGTTGAGGGTGCACTTCCACGCCACCCGTCCTGGGTTGGAGTTCGTCTTGTCCAGGCCGTACGAAAATCCGCAGTACTCGAGGCGGGGTCGCCCTCTCTCGTTCATCCGAATCGTAAAACCTGCAAATATACGGAGTGTTTTTAAAAAGAAAGAAAACTGTCTTTATTTTCAAAATGCAATGGGCGAACTGTGATTCTTTCGGGCCTCTTACAATTTTTTTAATGTGACAATCGAGAAAGTTGAACATAAGAATAATGCTGTTGGGATTAGTAAAAAAAAAACTCGCCCTAACTCCAAAAAAAACAAAATTTTTAAGGAAGCTAGAAAAACGGTTCAACTCTTAGTAACGACCAAGTACACAGCATTTCTTCGTTATGGAATTATAGGGTTGTTTAACATATTTCTTGTTACTGTTCTTTCATCAAAAATATCTCAAAATGTAGTTAGAGCCAACATAATTGCATTATATATGTATATCCCATATGATTAATGGTTTTTGGGCCTTCGAAAATCAGTGGGATTAGGGCGCTTTAACTTATCGCGGCAGAATATAAATGAGGAAAGTGAAAGGATTGGAAAAGGGGAACACATCCCGTCCACAATAATTTAAATTATAATTTTAAATTTAAAAAATACAACATGCATTCTGCGTAGAAAATTAGCAACGCAAAATTTGTTGTTTTTATTGACTTTTTATTTTTTAATTAATTAACAAAGAAAGTTATTTAAGATTTGTTGTAGAAGACCTACTTCATGCGTAAAATAATAGGAAATATTAAATTGTTGGTACCCTAGTTCTTTCAAACAAGCCAGAGGGGGCTAAAATTTCGCGTAATCTGGGATTTTTGGAGAAAATACAAAACCGAAAAGTTAAAATACCGGATTAGATGATGCACGAATTAACAACTTAAATGAGCCAAATTTGTATTAACTTGCTGTGTTAATTAATTAAAAAGTCAATAAAAACAACAAATTTTGGGGTGCCACTTGTCTACGCAGCATGTCCTCTTAACTACAAATTTTCCTTGACAGAGACCGGGTCCCGAATCTAACATTTGTCCGACTAGAACAATAACTTCAGTATTCACAGTATTAAATAAAAAGTAAATAAATGATGGCTTCTTGTTGTTCTATTACTAAGCCAACCTATAATAAAATTTTGATTTCTCCTTTCGAATGGTTGTACACCCCTGGTCTGAGCGCAGCTGTACACATAACATTGAAGCCATAGAAAGCGTTAAGCATGTGATTTAGGCACTGTTAAAGCAGAATATTCAAAACTGTCACAATTAAAGACAAGCAACTAGTTTATTGAAATCGAATCATAAACGAATAAAATACAAATAAAGAGAAACACAAGCTAATACTTCACATAATTAGAGCATATGCATGTGTTTCTATTCATAAAAATTTTGAGCAAGAACAGTTGTTTCAAGGGAAAAAGTTGTTGTTCATGAGTAAAAGAACGGACAGTATTCTTAGTTTCAAGCATTTCCAAGCAATATGAGCGTCACCTACATTTCTCGAGCTTTTGCTCAATGTCCGGAAGCAAATGCTAATGTGTAAAAGTAAGGCCACCGTAGGCATTGTGGTTGCGTGTTTGTACTTGTGCGAGCCTCTTCACATCATGCGGTTGTAACTAAACTCAGTAATAACCTACAGAGGCAACCACGGCCGCAGGCGATTAATCTTAAATAAAATATAAAATAAAAATGGTTAAGAATATGTAGGTAGGTACATACACGTGCAAATACCTTTAACTCGTTTACTCTAGAAGTAAATACTTCTTTTCATGAATTCGGCTGATAATACTTACTATAGTATTGTCATGCGAAAATTTCCACGTTTCTCATAGCTATCATAAAACTCTGGGCTACATCTCTTTCGTCCTTAGTATTTTATTTTTTTTAGGTCGTAACCGGTCGGGTGTTGGTAGCCTTTTCTGCAGTTTCCACAGGCTTCGCATGGCTCCACGGCCTTATTATGTTTTCTGACAATGTGGAGATTCACGTTGTGCTTAAACTTGGAGCTGCACACTAGCAGTGCTTGCAGGGCAATTCCACGCTTGAAGTTTATCACAATTCCCCTTAATCGCGTGACCGTGAATGGTTCTACAATCGTCCGCACTGGTACGGTTCACAAGGGCGGATTTTGCCTCCAATTTAGGGGGGGGGGGGGGTCAGCGGGCAGATTCAGTGGGTTATAACATTAAAAAACATTATTATGTTTAATTCCCACTGTAAACCCATATTATCTAGTGGAAGTTCATTTAATTTTTTTTTTTGGGGGGGGGGGGTCCAGACCCCCTGACCCCCCCCCTAAAATCCGCCCTTGACGGAACACTCTCATAGATAGACTGACAATCCACTAGAGATCGGAATTCAGGTGGAGACAGTGAGAGAGACAGAGAGAGAGATATGTTGCCGGACCTGCCTCGATTTACCCTGCCGGTAGAGGCTATCTAAAAAGTACACAATGGGTATTCTATACCTCTTAGTTACCTCGTACCTACCTAATGTGTAATATTCCCGTGCTAAGGATGATAGAAATACAACTCCGATGTACCTCTTTCGCTTAGGAAAATACTTGCACTTAGCTAATCAGATCATGGTCCAAACTGTACGTCTAAAACCAATCAAAATATTCACTGAACAAATATATAAGAGGTTCTGCACAAAAATTGCATAGTAGACGACAAAACCTTTCTTCTGCTTCCATCCAAAAGTGTAGTTTTTTTTTGGGGGGGGGGGGGCGTTGGATGCATGCAATTATATAAGAAGGTGATTTATGCAATGAAGAAAAAGTTATGAAAATAACAAACGTTTATTTAGTCAAAAATTCACTCCCTGGGGAGCCATGGCTCACCATTTGAAAACCCATACTCGGATGCCCCTCCCTGAGAAAATTCCGATTTGACTAGATTGAATGAGGTTTTGCACGAAAATTGTCCACATTTTGTTGTTTTTTTCTCCCGCTCCCACTGAGAAAATATTTCAAATCATGCAGAATTTAAGTTACGCAGCCATGCGACTTGTCATTGCTTTTGGTATTTAAAAGCAAGAGCATTGGAAGCTCGTACTCAGAAATTTGTAGTAGGCCTAAATTCAGGGCTTATAAAAATATTTTTCAACCTTTAGTTCATTTCTGTCTATTTGTGATGCTGTAAGGCATTGCAAACTTTGCTTTTAGGCTCATAAAACATATTTATTAGCCAATACTATCTTAAAAATCGAAACTAAAAGAAATTAAGAATTCAAAAACACGGTTCGACCCAAGGTAAGGACCTATGTAGCTTAGGACAAATTGACTAGGAATGTCGCCAGATCTCTGAATGCCACTCATCCGTCTTCCTTACCTGATAAAAAAGGCTGAAACTAATCAAGGAGAAGGAAAAAATATGTCAGGATGATGTAGAAACTGATTAAAATTATATTTCCGTCATTAACCAACAACTAAACGTATTTGGGCGGAATTGACCAAAAATGGCGGGAAGATATGATGCATGAATATCAGTACATTCTGAGCTCAAACTAATGAGTTGATATGAAATTAAAGGCTCAGTACGACTGTAGGTACCTCTGAGCCACTTTGTATTGCATTAACTTGGTCTACTGAACCACTGTACGTTATATAATCTACATTATAAGCCAGTGCAGTGGCTTAAGGGGTTTAACCTCTCTTTCCCTCGAAACTTTGAATAATTGTAAATTTTATAATGGGGAAACCAATACAATTTGTACTACAATGTCATGGTAGCGGTTTGGTTGGGGCCTTAACATATTAATGATAATTACCTGGCTGTTGGGATATTTCCTTCAGAGTCTTTCCGGAGTTTTCTGCCATCTTTCCGCCATCGGCCAAATCTAAAATCTGTCCAACAACCGCTAATTCCGCTGCTGTTGATTGTAGGCGGTAATGTCGGACGTGTGTTCTAAAATCGTGCCCCATCCAAGTATCTACACAACATGTCAATTTCGGCATCCGTCAAGTTAAGGAATTGGCAGGAAGTGGCCAAAATTGGTCGGAACTGTTTTGATTTAATGAGGTCTGGCCTCTGCATGATGACTTTCTTTGATATCTCATGCCTCTTGTTAAAACATTTGAAAAACACATACTCTGATCCGTCGAATTTCGTACTGACCAATAATTCATTTTTTTCAACGAAATTTCGATTAAGCAAAATTGGAATAATTCTGTTGTGTTTTTCTACGACGGAAATGATGCAATTATTTTTGACCAGCAATTTTTCTTTATCTGAAAGTAGATTTATCCATTGAATCCCTTCCTGCTCGTCCCCTTTTAAACGGTTGTTGAACTGTGTTACCGTCATCAAACCGCACTCTAACGCCCTTCGGGCGTTGTACATAGTAATTTTAACAGTTAGTTTAGTTTAGCCAACGCCCGTCTGTGGCAGTAGAGCCATTTGACGCCGAGCCTCCCAGTATCTCTTTGTTAGATCAGCAGGTAGATGCTTGAGTCTGGAGCAGGTGTGTAGGTGACTTGCGACCATGGTCCCGGAGGAGCAGAGGGGACACACATCTGAGTCACCCCGACGAAAGAACCGGCAGAGGTGTGCCATTTTAACAAGCAAGTATTTTGAGAGTTCTTTCTAGCCAGCTTCTATTTCTTATTTTTCAACTGTGCAGACCGTCGCTCAACTTCTTCGTTTAATTTTTGGCTTTCAATGTCTTTGTTTAATGGCAATTGATCAGGTTTATCATTTTTCCGCACCTGCATGAAGAAGCGCGCTTCTTCAGTAACTCCCTTCCAAGACGACTTGAATAAATCGAGCATGCCATTAGGCCGTATTTTATCCTTTTTATTCATATTCTGTATGGCCGTCACTCGAGCCGATTTAATTAAATCCTGTAATATTTGCCCTAAGACAGTTACTGTTGACGGGCTCTTCATATTCTTTGTTACATTATCAGCCGCAAGTGTTTGAACCACATCAATAATTTTTTTGAATAAATATTGTTTCAAATTGTCTGCTAATGGAATTTTCATCGGCAGATTCTCTTTTTCACACAATTGTATTTTGAATTTCGCCAGAAGCCGCAGTTTATAGCGCAATTGGTAATCCGTTCTTGGCAAAAGTGGTTAAGTTCTTCAGCCAAGGTTCGTATTGACGTGCCATTTAATATTAAGTCTCTGTAAACGTTATGAAGCGGTGCGAAAATGCGCAGGCAAAGTCCCTTATCATCTTTACCTTCCTTATTAGTGACAATCTTCGCATACTCCTCGTTCCCATTTTTACAGCCATATTGGCCTCCAACTTGGCCTTTCTTTAAGTGCCTGGGGAGCATGTAAAAAAACCCTTTACAATTGGGACACAGACTCGCAGTTTTAGAATTTATTGCTCGTCTCACAGCCACTTTATAGCCTCCAAACCTATCTGGTTCATTAATTGAAAATGGCGGAAATCCCCCTGTCTTGTTAGGCTTGCATATAGCTCTTTCTTTTTTTTCTTACCCTTTTCTCTGTGAATTGCCATTACTTTGTCCTCCTCAACATGATGGAATCTTAAATGATTCGATAGTTTGTCTATTTTTTGCTCACAAAAGTAGCAAAAGTGCTTCAAAGTTCCAGTTTCTTCAGATTCATCTTCTTCTAAAAAGATAGAAATACATTATTAATAAATTAATTAATTTCATTTATTGATACAATTTTTAACAAATTGACACTTTAAACACATTACACGGAATAGCACATATTGCATGAAGTGAATATAATTACTTATTGTACCCACTTATTTGTTTTAAGTTTTGTCTATTGCCAACAAGACTATTTAATCATTTTGAAAAATGTAAACTGTAAAATAATGATTTTTATTTTATTGTGGAGTGGTGGCATAGAGACAGCCTGCTGTCTACCTGGAATAACCTGTACCTACTTGTACCTACTGGCTACTATACAAACCTATAACTGTTAACTTTTTGACGTTGCCACGCATTTAAGAGAGAGAGAGAGACGCAGCGTCGGAGCCAGAATTTTTTTTTGGAGGGGTCCAGTTTTCATAGACTTTTAGTAAAATATGGGAGCAGAATAGGAGTTTTACGCATTTGGCAGTAATAAACTTTGGATGGGCCTATAATACAGGCCAAAGCCTACACAGTTTCACGACACTCACTCACTAGGTATTGTTCGATGCCTGAAGGTCAAAGAGGTATTTTGAGTAGTTTTTCTTGAAAAGGTTTATTGATGCGGAATGACGTATTTCAGGGGGTATTGAGTTCCATAATAAGGAGGATGAAATAAGAAAAGAGGAATGAAAAATATAAGAACTGGAGAGATGAATTAAGAGAAGGTGATCACCACGGGTCAGGCATGGATGGGAAGATAAGGCAGTGAAAACTGAGAATAGGTAAGGGGGCAACGGGTAAAAAGTATTTTGAAGGTTAAAGAAGGTTTGTGGAGTTTACGTCTTCCCTCAAGCTTAACCCAAGATAAAGAGTTGAGATGAGGAGTAATGTACGAATTTCTGTTGAGCACAAATCTGACTCAATTATTTTGCAGACGCTGAAGGTGATTTGATTGGTCTACGGTCGTGTCAGAGGAGACTATTTCACAGTAATCGAATAAGGCTTTGAACTAGGTTACTAGGCGCTTTTTAAGGGTGCAAGGGAGTAGGTTTCTAAGTCGCCTTAGTGCATGAAGGGAACCCAGAACTTTGCGCGATGTAGCGGCTACTTGGGGGCCACAGGAGATATCATTTGATAAGATGACACCTAGATTCTTGACCTGAGGAAGCAGAGGTATTGGTGTTCCAGATAATGTTACACTTGGGAGAAGAGCTTGATTTACAGATGTGAGAGTTCGACGGGGGCCCAAAAGCATGCATTGAGTTTTTTTGGGGTTAAGGAGGAGACAGTTAGCCCACTTAGATACTCTCTCAAGATCGGAGTTTATATCAGCTACTGCGGAGTGAATTTCAGAAGGAGGGAAATTTTTATAAATTTGGAAATCATTGGCGTAGCTATGATGGAGTGAGTGTTTCAGGACAGCTGTTAGGTCAGCAACAGCGATAGAGAAGAGAAGGGGTGAGGCCACACCCCCTTGTAGGACCCCGCAGAAAAGCTCCATCCAATTGGAGAATATTTGCTGCTGACAGGGGTCGTGCATTAGAACCCTTTAGTGTCGCCCACATATGTAGTTCTTGACCCAGTCAACCGCCAACGCTGAGAACCCGATTGGTTGCAACTTGGCTAGAAGTACCTGAAAATTGACCGAGTTGAAGGCAAGGGTGAAATCAAGTAAAGTCAAAAGGGTTAGCTGACGAGAATCAGCAGGCCGCCTGATATCGTCGGTTACTTGGAGTATGGCTGTGGAAGTGCTGTGGTAGCGTCGAAAGCCTGACTGTAGGGGGTCAATAAGGTTGTTTTCCCCCAAAAAGGAGGAAATCTGGTTGTGTGCGATATACTCAATAACTTTGGACACTGCAGGGAGGATAGATACAGGGCAAAAATCTGTAACTGAAGATGGATTTTTAGTTGTAGGCAGTGTGCAAACTAAAGCTTTCTTTCAGATTGACGAAGAAGAAGCAGTTCGGAAAGAGTGGTTAATAATAAATGTTAATGGCTAAATGATTGAGGGCAGAATGTTTTTTTTTAGAGTTTAATAGAAATTCCGTCAATTCCTACTGCACTAGACTGTACTCGGCCCAATCAACCAACTTTACCTTATTCTCCCTTTGTTGGTCAGCTCAACTCAGTTTGATTCTCTTAAGCGGCCCCAACACGGTCACATTATCAGTAATGTCATTACTATTCAGTAATGATGCAGCTGTGTTCAGAAAATCCGGATCCCTATTATTATTTTTCGTCATTCCAACTCTGTCCACCTTACACGATCATTATTGCTGCTGTCAACTTGATAAGGTAATGTCATTATTACAGACCTTCTTCACTGTTCCTCTTGCCCCAGACACCAGTAACACTATGCTTATGTAAACATACTGTTGGCTGAGAGGCAAGCGAAGACAATAGAAAAGATTTATGCATGCCGAACTAATGGCTGTATAGTTTCCCAATGACATAGTACGGTATATCATTGTGCATAAAGTACGTAAGGAAATTAGAAAGAACATTCGCATTAAGGAAATACCATTGATTTATTAAATGTTAAGACAGCCTAAAATTTTTTTTGCAGTTATAGCCTACATTCACAGCATTGCTTGTTCCTTCAGGGTGAATCCGACCAACTGTCGGTAAGTAGAATTCGATCACTTTGCCAGCTACAAGTATGTCATTGCAACTTTTCTTTGGTGGCAGGGGGGTAGTGACGGGTGTACAAAAGTGAGTCATACTGACATACATTTTTTCTTTGTGTAAAACTTTCTGGGGTTCACTGCCCCTCTCAAATAACCCCGAAATAGCGCCCCGGCATCGGAAACGGGTCGCAGTCACTCTCTTTTTTTACACTCTTAGTGAAGTGGTCAGCTCTGGCTTTCACTTCCGTAGAGTAGTATTGACTCTAGTACAGGTTGTGGTGTACCCTGGTTTTAGATTTCTGCTGAGTCGCTCATCTTATAAAGTCACCATCTCAACGATTGGCACTCCCTGCATATCATCCCCCAGCTCTCTCGGCCCTGCACCTTCCTCTTCAGCTTTTGGTACGTTCAAGTTCCTGCCTCTTCCTTCAGTTGACCATGAATTCCTTCTTCGGCCTCTCTCTTCTATTGGTTCCTTCCACTGTGTCCTCAATGGTAGAGTGTGTTAGATTTTTGAGTCTTAATAAATTCCCTACCCATTTCGCTTTTCTACTTTTTATATGAGGTAGCAGCTGCCTCTCTTCTTCAATTGCCTCTAGCACTATTTCATTCGTCACGTGGTCCCCCCAGCTGATTCATAGCATCCTTCTGTAACACCACATTTCAAACGCTTCAAGCCTCTTCAGTTCCTTATCTGCTATAGTCCAGGTTTCACATTCCTAAAATAAAATCCATACGCAG
This sequence comes from Psococerastis gibbosa, assembly GCA_963971405.1. NCBI lineage: Eukaryota > Metazoa > Arthropoda > Insecta > Psocodea > Psocidae > Psococerastis > Psococerastis gibbosa. The sequence continues at coordinate 4,676,331 of OZ020488.1, read as the reverse complement.
GTTTTAAGGAACTATTTCCTGTAGCGTAGTCTTATGTTGACAGATTCCAGGATATTTTTAATTTTTTAATTGAAGGCCACTTTCACTTGCTGAAAACGGTCGACAAAACTTAATCACGACTAGGTTCATGAAGATGCGTTCCTCTAGCAACCAACTGCCCATTTTGATACCTCGAAACCCTCGCATTACATCTATGGCGCTTCAGCGACGGCCATTGAGGAGCTGTACAGTGGGTGCATCGCCAGTAGCTTTTACTGTGGTTTAATTTGTCTATGGTCGACAGGGTTTTCTGCAGCCCATATTTGAAACCACCGAAGAGGATCAGCGGCAAACCGCTACGCGATGGAATGACAGTGTAGTCATTGACGCTGATGAAGCCTGAATCAAAATGAAAATTTGTGAAAACAGAGAATTACGTTTATAAAAGTAGTTCAAGTTCCAATAAATATGGATCTCAGAAAAATTGGAACGTGTAATATCAAAATTAAAAGAAATCGGTATCAAATTATTTTATATAAAAAAAATTCCCTTCGGCTCTGGCCGATCAGGTGTAGGGAGATTCCGCAGACCCTGCTTTTCCTCTACGCTACCTACGATATGTATGAAATAAAAAATACTCCATTATTTTCCCGACCACAACATCAGCACACAAAACAGTCTTGTGTTCCAAATTTCGAACCACAATGTCGACTATGAACTTTTACTTATCAAATTATTTTCACTTTGACTGGATGCCATCTTGAAATGGAAGATTTGTCGTAAAAAGTGTTGATTACCATTATCGTAGATAATAATACGGACTTTCAGTCAGACTTTAATGCATTCCTCTGCGACCAATATTAACTGAGATATGAATTATATAAGGTTTGAATCGGTCGCCATCTGGTAACAAAATAGTGGATCTGGCTGGTTAACAAACTCGGTCAAGACATTTGTATGATCAATTTCTGTGCCAAGTTTCATCAAAATCGGATAATATTTACGGAAGTTAGAGTTTTTCCTAAAATCTATATACATAAACACATACATACATACATACATATTATATATATATATATATATATATATATATATAACATTTCGAACGGAGGGTGGTTTTAGGCTCAGGGGGTCATGAAATGAAAAGTTGTTAAGAAATTTTCCGGAAGTCAAACATTGGTCGCCATCTCAATAGGTAGATCAATCTCCCTAAAAAAAATCCCTTCGGCTCTGGCCGATTAGGTGTAGGGAGATTTAATGCAAGCGCAGAACCCCGCTTTCTCACTTGAGCCATGTTGCATTTCAGCAGCTCTATTACGGCAATTAGGGATTAACGTAGCACCGGAGTTTATTTCTTTATACCGCATTAGTAAGGTGTGACAGTGTTAAAATATGCGCGGGAAGTTCAAATTGAGAAATCATTAGAATACAAGAAAATGGTTGCATTGTTTTATAACTGAAGGAAATACTAATACATATTAATTGTGTATAGGCAGAATTTTGAAATCTACAATAAGAATTTTAATTAATGTGCAAAATTGAAAACTCAACAAAAATGTAGCCGAGGATGATTCAATTTGAATTTCCCGCGCATTTTTCATTAATATGATTAAAACAATTAACATTAAAAAATTAAACAATAAACCCCGGTTGAAGAACCAGTAGAATCCGGGCTGATGGGCCGTGGTCGAAATGAAAGCGAACTTCCAAACGTTTCGTCAACATCTGCAGTCGACATCTTCAGTGGAACTGCGTAGACTTCTAAGATTGTATCTCGGAGGGTCAGCAGTTCCACTGAAGATATCGACCGCAGATGTTGACGAAACGTTTGGAAGTTCGCTTTCATTTCGACCACGGCCCATCAGCCCGGATTCTACTGGTTCTTCATTCTACTCCGGCCGTGAAAGCCTTTGCTGTTACAATAAACCCCGGTGTTACGTTAATCGCTTATCGCCATAATAGGGCCGCATTAGGGCTGATATCATTTGCCCATCTATTAGCTTGTGGCAACATCTGGAAGAAATTAATTTCTATCAAATTAATACAATTTGTTTTATTTAACTAGCGGTGCTTAAAATTGCAGCATTATATTGTTCCATTTCCGAAAATCTTTAAAAGGTCTAACCCAGGCACAGCTGTAAGTTTTAATGTAGAAAAGATATGGAGGTGAAGAAAAAAATTGGCTAGTTGTCAGACAAGGATTTGAACCCTCGATGTTTTCCTAACCAGATAACATAGCCTAACTACCTGTCGGATCTTTAAGTAGAAATACGGGCAAATCATCAAGTCAGAGGTTTAGCAGAGAATGAGCGCTATATTAGAGTAACGAGTGTAAATGTACATTCAATCAATTTATAACCTAATTTGACAGTTGAAAGCTCCTGATTCGCTAAGAGAGCCAGCACGAGGTGATGATAGACGGATTCAGGGGGCGGGGGTAGGTAAGGTTAGGTTAATCTATTGTTAGTTTTTTAGTATTTTATAGTTTTTAATTTATTACGGTCTTATTCAATCGATACTACATGTTTCTTCTATTTTGACACCCAACTACCCCCCCCCCCCCCAAATGGGCTGAATCCGTCCCTGGTGGTGATGGGGTACCATGTAGGTCTGGTGGATTACAGATTATGGTAAAAGGACGTAACTGCCATTATGTATTTAAATCTTGTTGGGCCCCTGCCGTGGTCGCACATTTCTCAAAAGAAAATCACCTGCTATGAAAACACACCTTATGTTGTACATTTTATTACTTCCACTCGTTTTCTTCGTGGATTCTCTTCACATGCCTAGCAAGATGGTGCTTTAACTGTGCACGGTAGGGGCAGACGAGACACTGCTGCCTACTGGTGACTCCGGGGTAAGCCACACTCCTGCCCACAATTCTCAAAAGATCACTTCCTATGAAAACACACCTTATGTTGTACATTTTATTACTTCCACTCGTTTTCTTCGTGGATTCTCTTCATATGCCTGGCAAGATGGTGCTTTAACTTTGCACGGTAGGGACAGATGGGGCACTGGCGACTCCGGGGTAAGCCACACTCCCGCCGAGCGTGGTTGTCTAGGGCCCCCTTCGAAGCATAGCCACGTCCACACTGCGAACAGACGAACGTCCTTCGTGCGGGGTCTGCTAGTTGATCTTGTTGAAAGCACTTGGTGAAAAAATCTGTAAACACATTGAGTGGAATTCATGAAATAAAGTAAAACCTTTTACTTCGGAAATTGCTTCAAGAGTAGATTTGTTTAATTCAAAATGTGGTGCTGTACTTAGGTAATGGGAGGATTGGAATCGCATAGGTTATGATTAATGAATCCCTTTTTCTTTTACCTTACTAGGGAAGCAATTACTTCTTTCTATGAACTCTAATGAACCTTTACTCCACTGACCTTTATGGTGGTTCGGACTATCCATAGTATATAATTCCATAATGCACCATATGCTAAAATGTTGGAATATTTCAATATTCGTAATGGCTGTAAAATTGTCTGACACGTGTTATTTTCCTGAATGAATTTGAAACATTTAGAGAAGGTGAACCCCACGATCTTTTGTAAAGTGTCGGTAAGTAATAATATACGGCACCGTTACGCATTCAAACATGGCGGTGCTGTCCAGTAATCCTTTCAAACGACCGTGGGGTACAGCAGTATAACCGTCGGATTGCAATTTCCTATACTAGATGAAACTGGCCCTTAATATACATTTTATAGTCCATGGAACCCTGTGTTTATTCGGTGTTATCATAATGTGAATATTGATAAATCGAACGAGGAAAGGAACACTAGAATTCTATATAGGAGAGATGGGGCATTCAATCACACCAAGAATATTTTTATTTATTTCTGATGCCACTGTCACATCTTCTTCGACCAATCAGACCTTCGGCCAATCGACACATCATCTTATAACCAATCAGAACACGCCCTGCAGGCCCGATAGATTTTGTTGTTTGGGTGTGTCCAAGACGGGCTCTGATTGGTTGAAGAGAGCGTGGCAGGAGGCACCAGAAATTTAAAAAAAAACATTCCAAATGTCCCATCTCGCCTATAACTGAGTCTGAGGAAAACGAATAAGAGTTAATAAAATCTACAAGTATAGATAATTCACAAATTTTAATATAGGCTATAGTTCTTTTGAGATCATAGACTTAGTGACTAGCAAATGGACAGTAAAGAGCCAAATAAAAACAAAACCTGTGCTCCACAAACAAAAAGAAGCATTGCACTTGAATTTGCAAAATAAAACAAGTTGATCATAAACTTGGCGTGAGTTCTTTAGAGGCTCAGTCATACAAATCTCTGGAAATACTGGAATGAGTTGAGACTAGTTTATTAAGATTCACACAACAGATTTTTCTTTATTGCGCGTGCCTAGACAAGAAATGACTAGAAAAAAAAACAGCTTTAGAGGTTGAGGAATAATTAATTATTATTAATTAATAATTAATAATTAAAAATTTGACTCATCTAAGTTGTAGAAGACTACTTCGTGCATCATATAATTTTTACTTTTCGATTTTGTAGTTTTTCCAAAAATTATATTTTACGCGAAATTTTAGTCCCCTCTGCTTTGTTTGAAAGAACTAAGGTGCCAACATGAAATATTTCCTATTATATGATGCATGAAGTAGTCTTCTACAACATACATGAGCCAAATCTTTAATAACTTGCTTTGTTAACTAAGTAAAAAATAAAAAGTCAATAAAAATAACAAATTTTGGGGTGCTCATTTTCTACGTAGTATGGTCTTCTTAAAGATATAAAGATTTGGACTATGGGAGTTGTACATTGTTGGACCACTTCATATGATCCATACAATATCATGGGGTATTATTTTAATTTTTGTTGTTGTAACTATTCAATGAATGAGGGCTAAAATTTCACAATTTCACCGATTCCACACCCAAGTTCATAGAGAAATGGTAGCACCAAAAAATAAAAATAGCCTATGATATCGTATATTAAGTAGGCTAGTCTTCTTCAACTTGCATACACCAAACCTTTATAGCTTACGCAGCAAATTAAATAAAAAAATAGATCCTGATCCAGGGCCTCACTATTTACGATCCGTGTCCTCTTAAGATTCTCACGTTAAATTTTACCATAAGCCACAAAAAACATAAGTAGGTACATATTACAGACTCAAGCCATATAGAACATAAATTAAAATTAGCTATCATAGGTTTTACAAATTTGTAAACATCACTACACCATTGTGCTTAAATACAAGGTTTGTACAATACAATATTATTATACATGAAGCTAGGTAAGCCAGTTTTACATACAATTACATAATTAAACCAAAGAAATTGAATGCAGCAGAAAGAGGTAGTAAGTTGAATACCCCTATTAAGTATTGGAATGTGGCATTGAAATTAATAAATAATTGCTTTGTTCTATTACTAAACCAACCTAGCGGAGTTTGAGCTATATCGTACAACTCCCGGATGGCTTTTACTCTCAACTAGGAAGGGACTGAACCACCTCCTGAAGCGTGGTGTGTTGCAAATGTGGGACTCAAACCAACAACCTTTCGGGTTGCAATGTTCAAGACTTCAATTTTTTTTTACATTTACATCTCTAATAGTTGGCTTATGGTCAACGGGCAGGGGCGTAAAGTTGGGGGGGGGGGGGCACAGTCCAACTTGCCCCCCAGCTTCTTGGGGGGGGGGGGGCAGTCTCGAGCATTGTAAGACGTGGTTCATACGTCTTCATGGTCCCCTTTGCAGGAATATGAATGTATAGGCATTCCTTTTTTAGCTTTGTAAAATCTACAGGCATACTTTACAACTATTAAAATGCGTAAAACCCTACTATTTTGCCCTTATATTTTCAATTTTTCCTGATGACGTCATAAGGTCTACTTAGTTTTGCCCCAGCCATCATTCTAAAACTTTACGCCTCGGTCAACGGGTGCCCCGTAAGGGATATTATTGCTTCTGTCATTTTAGTTCATTTAATTTCTATGACGTAGGCCAACACTACATTACATACGTACTGATAACGTTGTGAAATAATTCATCTAGGTTAATATTCGTACATCTATGGTCAATAATTCCCCATAATGTGTTCAGGGGGGGGGGGGCGTCTAACACCCGGATAGGCGTAGATCGTGGGTTTGAATCCCGCCAAGTTCAGTATTTTCTAAATCATCTATTTCGGTTATAACAACCTAAGTTAGTTTAATACTTTAATGTCAGTGTTATATACCACATAATACTGCAATATATTGCCCCAACACGGGTTAATCCTTTGGGGCCCCCTACCACCAATTACTGAAACATGCTGTTGACATGTTATAATGCTGTAAATTAATATATTATATTTAACCTGCATTCTACTAGGTGAGTGAGGGTGGGCCTCAATGGACCCCCCCCCCGAATTTTTTTTTGGCTACGGCCTTGCTGTCGGGTCCTCCCTAACAATGGGGCGTCAGATTTCTTTACCGAGCGGCACCCCCATGGTCCAAGCCACAGCCGTGCCACCCAATAATCCTAATAACGGAAACTTTCAAAGCGTTGGTGGTACCTACTAGGCCTTAACTTTAGCATAGGAAAGAATAAACACAGTCTGATGGTAAGGTCAGCTATGTCGGTAAACTATTACAAAATTAATAGTTGTTAAGACATGGACTTACTTTACTGTGGAAACACTAAGGCTAAACCTTCTTTTAAAACACTTCAAAAATGTCCGTAGCTTAAAATAAAAATACTGGTATAAGTTTATAGGGCTTAAAAACATATGGCATTTTAGTATTAGTTCGACCAATTCAGGTAAAGAAATAAATTCACCTTACTAGCAGGCAGCTTATCTAAAACTAAGGAGATCAACCCATTAAAACATAAGGTGGCTTAGGTACCCAGCAATATAGCATTACATTTTGTATTAGTCTAGTGTCAACTAGAAAATTAATTAACTATCTTACAGAAAATTAAGCTAAGATTTGGTACATTGCCATGTCAACGATACCAGTAATTGGTGTTCATATCGTGTGTATAGCAATTAAGTTGAATATAAACCACGTTAGTGGCTATAAAGAAGCCGGAATTGCGACAGAGAAAAAATATGCATTAATACCTACCACTTAAAGCAATTGAGATCCAATATTTTGTAGTTAATACAAAGGAACATTACAATAGTGAAGTTTCATGATAACGGGGTTCCACCCGCCTCGCTTAGCGGCGCCATATTGGACAAAAAATAGACAACATGCATATTATGTAAAAAAAAAAATTACAACATAAAACTAATTAAACATTTAAGAACAAAAATACCAAAATATACTGTAATTATTTAGATTTCATTGAGGAAAGGGGGTTTGTAGAGGCAGTAGCCTATAATAACGCTGGTTTATAAACTTTTTGACATTTTCTCCATCGTTGCCACATGTGAGAGGTGATTTTCTCTGAATGGAAATTAATATAAAAAAAACTATTAACAACGACAATGTCTAAAGAGAGCTCTCTTTTCTCCAAGGGCGCCCCGTCCAGCAAGTGAGTAAGGTGACCACTTGAGGCCCCACGCTTCTGTGGGAGCTCACTATTTTGCACCTATTTGTTTTTTTTAAAAAATCCCCCAGGAGAGGCCCCCGGCCCTCTATCTCCAGTTTTGTTAATACAGTCTTCGCCTGCACAATCTAAACTTTTGGCCGACAAAATGCATAAAACTGGGGTTTTATTTCAGGGCTATTTTATTTTTAAAGAAATCCCCGGGAAGACCCCCAGGGCCCCCTTCAGGCCTACTGAACCCTCGGCCCTCGGGACTATAAGGTCATGCCCTCTAATTTAAAAGCGGTACATCTTTCGCCTTTTTCTACATTTTTACGAAAATAGGGGGGGGGGGTGCCAAGTGATACACCGCCCCCCTCCTCAAAACATATCGTTACTATTACTAACCAGTGCTGCCTAGAAGACAATTATAATGAAGGCGCCAAATAGTAATTTTATTCCTTATGCAAAAGCTTTAACAGTAATCCCTACTGACACTCTGACTTTCCACAGCGGCTCAGGTGAATTATATATATTGCAGTAACAAGACCAAGTCTGAGATAAACATTAGGCACAACGATAACCACAACTTACGATCATAAAACCCGACGCACTCGCTCCCTAAATAAAATTGAAGTCGTTTCATTGCTTAATGGTTACTTATGACATGGTCTTTTTTTAAAATTATCTTCGGTGTAAAGTAAGACTGTCCCGGCGATAATTATTTGTAGAGATTAGGCTGACAAAGGTCTTGGAGAACCTTTGAACAGCATATAATTATTGGGTATTCCAATCATTCATGATCATGTCATACGGTCATGTCAATTAATAAACTATTGAACAACAGCTTAACTATAGTAGCAATGACCGGTCAATCAGATCGGCCTGGTCAATAAAAGCAAGCTCAAGACAGTTCAACCGCCCCCGCCACAGTACTAGTCAGCACAAATGCATATTTCGCGGTCTCCTCGGTCTCATTGCAGGACCTCCATGCATCCGTTTGGCCCTGAGTCCCCAAGATTAGTACAAATATCATGCAAACAACTTCCCCATTATTAGTAAATTTCAGACTAATTTTGACTAGAACACGAATTATAAACAACTGAAAAACTCCTAGCGGCCACCACATTGTCCCGAAGTTGCGGCGCGTGATTGTGCTCCAGTCGCTGCAACTCGACGCAGCCATTTTCAAACATGTGCGCACGCGCAAAGCAAGTCCGCGTGAGTGTGCATCGCCAGTGACGCATGGACTTGCCACTCTTGGTCCTGTCGAACATGTAAGTGTAGCCCTGGTAGGCCATGCGGGGCACGCCCTTGGGACTCTGTCCAAGCGTGTACTCCCCCGGGTGCAGAACGAGGCCACGGAGGTTTGAGGTAACAGCTGCGACGTTGCGCCGTCCCAAACCTGCGAGAGAAGAGATAGAAGCGTGTTAGTGGGGGTGAAGCAGGGAATGAATAGTTAATTGCTAATTCTGAAGTATTAGAGAAAGAAGAGAAAGGAAAAAGCGAAATGTTGGGATTTGTTACAGCCGGAAAGCAATCTGAAAACTAAATGTAACAATGACATGCTGTATGCAAAGACGGAGGAGTGGTTAGTGCCAGAACTGTTTTTTTGTCGATCTGTTAGTGGGTAAAATAGTGCTAAACAAATGAGGCAACAGTTCCAAACCTGCGGGAGAGTGATTGAAAGATAGGTGGAGGAATGTTACAACAGACATGGTTATTGTTCATTCTGAAGTAACAGAGAAGTGACGAGAAATGTTTCTGTCTAGTATTGTTACAATGAGGAACAACTCTGAGTCTCTGATTGAAACAAAAAAATACCGGGGAAAATATAGAGAAGTGCTAGCAGGGTGTTGGCGTCGCTACTCATTGGTTTATTTGCATTGAACAAAAGAAGACATGCACATGTTTCCGGGCAAACCGGATCAGAAATGTCTCATGCTATATACGTATTTGCTTCTCAGTGCTGTCTGTTAATACTGACTATGTTACCAAGTTCAACAAAGAAAGACATGCAAAGAATGTTAGTACCATTTCCGGTTTGGACGGGGTCAACCGGATCCTAGAAGGTTTCCGGGTCCCTTGGTAGATGGTTATGGGCCCCACGTATGAAGAATGTCTCATCATCCAATAATATCCCACGTGCCAGACAATTAGTATTTCTAGACGTGCACCGCCACCTACGATGGTTATCATGTTTCCGCACCCCAAACACATATCCGCCGTAACAAAGTTTAGGCATTCCATTCCCACTGATGTACAGCCTATATTCACTTTTTGTCACCGTCTCAACATATTCTGCAAAGAGAAAATGGCTTGTCGTTATGTTCAAAACAAGCGAAAACATGCGCTAGACTAGAATGATGTACTAAACAGTCAACAAGTAAATATCAAAATAATAAATAACATCCTACTTTTTTAGAGAGAGAAGCAATCAGAAGCATTCGATAAATCCACAAATATTTCTTTATTTACGAATTATAAGTTTTATAACGAAGACAGTCTGTTCTAGTCTACAAAGCCAAACATTTATTTACGAGACGAACATACGGAAGTACTATCTAAAGTAAAGATTAGCAATGGCGATTTGATTACAAGCAGTCAACTTCTAGTTAACTAAATGCCAGCATAAAATATGCAATAGTTATGAGGAATGTGTACCCATGAACGACTAGATCGTTATATCGATGTTTTATTTCATGGCAAGTATACAATTTTAACAATAGGGAGCCAGACATTTTACTCTGTAATACAATGTACATAGGGTATAACAATAGGCTATATACAATGAGCCATGAAGTCATGTATGTCTACAACGAAGATTAGAACTTTTGAGACCAGTTAAAACTAGGTACCCGCACCACCCTGCACAATATTTAAGACACAATTCGCTAATTTGCCTCTGATGGATCTCGTAGGTAACCTACTCAGTACTAAAAAACATTACAAGATCAATACCATTCATTATTTTAACAAAAATAATGAACGATTTAGCAATGCTGTATGTGAAAGCAACTTAATACCAACAATTTAACATAATTCACACACAGTATCAGCAAACGAATTACCCAACTCAACATCAGCCACCACGCCCCTGTTTAGTTCAGCAGTCACCGGGAGCGAGCGCCTGGCGTCATAAAGCAGAATACGACGGCTTATGTTTGTGTTTTCCAAAAATGCAAAACGTTCCGTCCACTTTGAGGACAGCACGTGCAGAACAGCAAATACTCTGATAGGAACATCGCCAGCAGGTGTCCTTGTTGGTGGCCCCGTCACCAGAAGTCACTACTTTACGTGGCACGTAGTTGTATCCGTCGCAAACAATTTTGACGTTACCACGAAGCGTCTTTGCGAAAGAGTAGTCACCCATCGCTATTACTTTCGTAGCTTTTGGCGGGGTAAAGTGGGGCCAAAATTGTGGAAAACCTGGAAAATATTGACTATTAACAGTTTTTTTCATCTTTATTCGATCAGACGTCATTTGCTTATGATAAGAATATTAGACTTTGCTGTGGAAGTGGGTTTCTTCAATTCAATACAATATATATTTCCGTTAAATTATACAATACAAGTAAAGTATAAAATAATACAAGTAAGGTATAAAATAAAATCGTCAGAATATCGTCAAAATCAGGTAGTTCTGTCATTGTCCTAGTGCCTCAGTGACAGTGTAGAAAGCTTTCTCTAAGAGATGGTTCCTAAGCAATTTAAGGAAGTTAGAAGCATTTCTCGCCATTCTCAGTTCAATCGGGAGTTTTCTAAGGTAGGCGAAACCTTGTAGTATAGGATCCAGTCGCTCACACTCGGTTGTGCGTGGCGCTGGCCTTACAAGGTCTCCCCGTTGCCTCGGGTTAGGTGTGAGTGTCCCCGTTTTGTTTAAATTTCCCCCACACCTCAGGCTTTAAGAAATGTAAAATGCATCTAAATATGTACAGACTTGGGGCTGCCATGATTTTTAATGATTTGAAGTGAGAGCGACAACTGTCACGAGGTCCTACCTACTTGCAAACCCAACACAATCTTCTTATGGATTTATAAGCAAATAACGTCAGCTCGAATGGCGTTGCGTTATAGCTTCGTTGGCTAAGTAATGTGGGCCTACTTTGTGCGATAGAGAGAAATAAGACAAACCATAAAACAAATGTTCTATTATACAGCAAAACATTGTTTTGTACTATACCACATGCTATGAATTACCTATGACCTTTATGAGGAACCTGAGTGGCTACAAAAAGGCAAAGGGAATGGACAACAAGATGATATACCTACAGGAAGTTGCTGACAAACAATCATTGAGATTGTGGCCTCAGTAGAAGAACTTAGTTTGATATAAGGTGGTTTAAAAACAACAAAACAAATAAACAAGTGTTCATCTTTAAATTCGTCAATACACAATAATTGTGTAAGTATATCTGGCTATAATAATTATAGCCAAAAATCCTTTCCACAGGTAAAGAAACACAAAACTCGATGGCAAAAGCAAAAGCTATAACAACTCTTCTTCGTCCGAATATAAAAACTCAACATCCTCCAAATCACTGGCAAAAGCATAGATAATTTTGTCCTCTTTTTCGGCAGGTTCTTTATTAACCACGTCGGAGGATTCGTGGTTATGTGAGCCTTTAATAGTTACTTTCCCGGCCACGTCCAAATTCAGTCTTCCCTTGCAATAGCGTTTTTCACAGGCCCAGTATCGGTAGGCTTTCGGGCCGCGGTAGTATTGGTTGATGTAATAGAAGCCCCGATGGTGGATTTTCGGCTTTCCTCGACGCGATTGCAGCCAGTCGTAGTCCAAGGACTCTGCGAATAGGAAGAAGAAGAATATTAGCCTAAGTTGCCATAACTGTGACTCACCTGCCCTTCTGCCGCTTCCGTACTCACAGCAACACTTATGCTCGGCAATGACAATAGGGTCATACCCGTCGTTGCTATGTAGGTACCTTAAGTCAACCCCTCTCTTATTAATAACACTCGAACCGGAAAAATCAGCGGACAGTTCGATCCTAGGTCCCCGGACTGTCTATCCATCTCCGGGATAGTAAACCCCAACAAATCATCTAAAACTAATTGAGGAGGATTTGGCAATGTAACATTAGGACGTTAATGAACTACAGTGTATATTTAATCACAAAAAAATTTAACTACTGTATTGTATTGCGATTGAATTACATGTACTGTACATCCAAAAGCGAAACCGCACACGGGCAGACTGAAGCCTTGCGGTATATAATTTTATTGTATCAATATAATGTATTGTATTGGATCAATATAATAATAATAAAATAAAAAATACCTGTCGTTGTTATGTAGGTACCTTAAGTCAACCCCTCTCTTATTAATAACACTCGAACCGGCAAAATCAGCGATCGATCCCAGCCCCCTGGACTGTCTATCCCTCTCCGGGATAGTAAACCCCAACAAATCAACTAAAACTCATTAATGATGATTTGGCAATGCAACAGATTAGGACGTTAATGAACTACAGATTATGTTTAATCTCAAAAAACGAACAAAATATGTACGAATATCCCCTTATTACACACTCGATTATTGAACTAATCCAATATTCGATCCAATTACTATGGGTCTAAGAAAAATTGGAAAGCGCAATACCTAAATTCAGATTCAACATAAGCATTACAAATATTTCTTCAATCGAATAAATATTGGATCCAATAAATATTAGAGTGTGTAATCAGGGTGAATGTCACAGAAGAAAAAAAAACAAACAAAATTAATACTAAATACCTAATTTTTCCGATTCTCGGTAATGTATTGAGAGAAGTGTAATTCAGGGACAAACTTCAATTCTTTTTTTTTTTTTAACAAGGAATGGTCGAGCATTTTTGACAAAATTAGTTATTAATTACTCGTTCCACAGCCACAAAGCTATAAAAGTGGACCGAAGAAAAATTAATAAAGAATGCAATTGAAATCTGCCCCCTAAGTGCGTAAAGCTAGCATTTTCATGGCTTCCTTAATAAGCAAGAGACCACCACTATCAATTGCGGTACAAAACAATTCAATTCAGAAAATATTGATAGCTGAGCCACCAATGCAGTTTCATACATTAGAAGAAATTTTTCCCGTACCTTTTTGATACACAAGTGAACGTCACTAAGACAATTTCGTCCAAGTCTTGGAAGGTTGGAAAATACAAAAGACATCACACTTCCTGAGACTTGCAACACTGTGGATAACCGGGGTTTGTGAAGATTACACACAAGATTTGAATTTTATTGTACCTACTTTTAGGTCTGTTTACAAATAAATGATTATTTATTTCAAAATGTACATGAACATTAACATTTTTTTTTCTAATGCATAGTTATTAATGGCTCTAGTATCAATATTTCCATAGTAATTCATTACGCACAAATCGGGTATTAGGTGCGTTCGATTGTCTCTAAAGGTTTGGGCTATAGTTTTGGGCAGGAAAAAATCTCAAATGATGGAGCGTCATAAGAAATTACCTTTTTATTCTTTAAATGCCTCTTCGCCACTTCCCATCGACAGTGGGCTCTGCCCAAAGGTTAGTTGGACTTACATTGCCTACTCTCATCACACCAGTGATCGAGCAATTATGGCGGAACCCATTGTCAGGGAAAGGGGAGGGGGGAAGTTTCGGAATTGGTGCTGGTGGCCCTTCCCCTCGCTCCGTCCTAACTGTTCGATGACAGTGAGGCACCTGACTTTAATGACTATTAACACAGCAGGGAATGTAAGCGACTTCGGTGGCAAGGTGGTAGCGTGCTAGTACTGTGCGAGTATCTCAACACCTTGCGGCCGGAGACGTGTCGTAACTCGACACAAGTACCTATTGAAGAGGTTAATCGGATACATTCATTAAATGATTTGTATGCGATTTAACCTTTTATAAAAAGAAAATACAACTAGCCCTTTGCAAAATAACATTACACCTTTGCAATTAACCTTTACCAATAGAATATACTTCAACTCATATGGATTCTTGGCCGCCCAAAAGGCATACTCCCATATTTAATATCTCAATACTCAATGGCGTTGAAACTTATCCACATTCATGGAAGTTGCTATCCATGTTTTCATTAGATCAACCTTTTTCGTCACCTCTTTTTGACGCATGGCTGCCGCTTCATTTGGATGTTTATGGAGCAAATGCTTTCTAGGCACAGTTGTGCCTGCATATTTTGTCTTCAGCCGGACTTTGCATATAAGACACTGGACAAAACTCTTTGCTGCGTCCCTCGTGAAGTATTTCCAGACTTCAGAATGCCCATCTACAAAGTAATGGATAATACGGCATGTTACATATAAATATCTAGTTGCGAGACAATCAGACACCCCTAGAACCAATTTTTTTAAATAAATTATAATGTACCAGTTAATATCAATCGCAGAAGAATGGAAAATGGGGTGTCAAAAAGCAGAAGAAATGTTCCTCTTCAGTGGTTCCCAAACCTTTAATGCCATGGCCCGCTTTTAAAGAAGCCAATTGCCCGTGGCCCCCTACCCAGATTACATGGAAAAATAAATCAATATCAAAATTAATTGCTGTTTTCTTTATACGAATTTCCCGGACAAGTTTTTTGCTGTTGGAACGAATATTTTACGAATTAATAACCACTCTCTCCCCTTTTACAAGTAGTTTGTTTCGGCCCTTCGATTTCAACCAAAGAAGAGTCATGGACCGTTCATACAGCCATAATGTCGGAAATGGAATCTTCCTTGTCTCCCAATGTTGGAATGTCACCACGAATGGCTTACATTTCCCGAAATTTATAAATATTTCCTCCCGAGGTCCTATGGCCCCCCTGAAGGGGTGCTGTGACCCACACTTTGAGAACCACTGCTCTAAATGTTGATAAATTCTTCTTTATATGTTTCCTCTAGCGAGGATTGGCAATCACCACGACAATTAGCACCTTGGAAACTGCTTCTCTGAAAAGGGAAGTCGTGCTACTGCACTTACTCAGGTTTTCAAACCAGAATGTTCTTCTTCTGCCGGGAGTCCTCTGTCCATCTATCTTGTTGGATTATTACATGCAGTAGGCGATATTTTTCGTTCCACATGGCCAATGCATGTTAATTTACGTTTCTTAACCGTCAGCAGCAACTCGGCTTCTGTATCCATTCACCACCTGCACTCAGCATTAGGAACAATATCTCCCCAAGATATATAGTATGGTAATCACTACTAGGTCGTCCCAGTCTTGGAACTCCATCCACTTGTTAGCTGACGTCTTGTACGGTCAGTGGTCATTTTTTTTTTCACAAACCAAGTTCAGAAACTTTAATAACGAACATCAAAATGCACAGGAACATTCCTTCTGCTTTATGACCTAAAATTAATGGCAGTACAATCGTTATCCAGTGAAATTTGATTTTAAACAACCGTAAGGTTTTTCCCCTCCGGTTGTCCCTTAATAGAAAGAGGCTTGCTGTAAACAGGGCAGAAGCTGTAAAATTATAAACAGTAGAACCTAAGAAGACAGTTGCACCCTGTTCTCACATATAGAGCTTAGAGTTTTGATATGTCAGCTAGAAAGTGACCAGTGGAAAAGTATAAGGAATTTACTGCACACTAAAATTCCTTAATTTTAATTAGTCTTCTTCTTCCTCTTCCCCCTTAGTGCCGCGTGCGCACTGCGCAGCGTGGGGATGGGTCTTCTTCCTTGAGGTTTTGCTTCCGCCAACCTTTAATTAGTCTCTTTTAAAAAAATTGGCAAGCATCGCCTTCTGCCTGGTACTCTCCTTTTCAAGCATTTCGTGAAATAGCTGTGGGTGTTGCGTCCGAAGGTGGTCGCGAAGCCCTGACGTGCTGGAGTTAGTCGTTTTCAACATTTTGGAGCAATAGCGACAAGCAGCGTGCGTTTTGTCCTCCAGCCGTACATAATAATGCCAAACTTGTGACTTTTTCTCTGGAAAGTAGTAGGGAATAAGTGACTGTTCTGGACTAGTAACGGTCGTAGTAGTACTAGGGAATAAGTGAGGATTCTGGAGCAGTCGATCTAAAAAATACTTAATAAGACCTTACCAGGCTAGCAAGATGTCCATCCGCGACTTAGCCAATCAATAATTACACAGTTGTGAGCAAGCGGAGCAAGCGTAAGTAGGTGGTTCTCGCAGTTCACCAAATCCACCCATAATTAAGCAATTGAGAATACCACCCAGCTCAGGCATATTATCGATTCCCGTAGTAAAGTTGTGGCCCAAGGTCAAGTGCGCAGAGCTTTCGCGCCTGCGATTTTGTGTCAGACCTGCCCATTGAATTGTTAATTTGTTTTTTCATGCTTCTATATTTTATGTATTTTTATTGACAAGCCCACAACTTGGTCACCTTTCCTTTGACCACCCTACATATATTTTTATCAATTGTAAGCTGCATGACCACTGCAGCATATTATACTTAAATTTCATTACGCCATTTTTGAGGAAATAAAACTGTATTGCATGTAGATTGTAGTTTGTCGGCCTAAATTGATCATGTAATGGGCCTCTCTTCCCAGTTTTAGACTCAAAAGTCAGTGATAATATTTAAATGGTTGAAACTTCATATTACTATATTGTAAACAGATTTTTTTTTAGAAAAAATATCATACTGAGTTCCAAACATTGAATCATGTCTCTGGTATAGTAGTAAAGAATAAGTGAGGGTTCTGGAGCAGTGAACAGTGATACTTAAAGCCTTGCCCACCACCATAAGAAAAATGCTTTGGTAAGGACTACAGCACGGCACCCACATTCATTGGAACATGAGGACGTGGGAGTACCGTCCAGCAGTATTTCCTTTCTGTACATTTTAAGGGGGGTTCCCATCATAGTTTGGGAAGTATCGGTGAGGAATACTTCAAGGCACCCCCATGCATTGTGGCTTTGTGGATGTCATCCAGTATTTTAAGGGCCGGCCCCATCATAGCTTGAATGGCCTCGGTAAAGAATACTGTAAGACACATCCATGCATCATTGGCAGAGTCAGCATTTCTGACAGATACTTTCCAAGCAATGGGGGTTCCGGTCCTAGGAGGGGGGGGGGCACGGCCCTACAGTAATTGCAGCCCATACTCTGGTAAAACTGCTCAGCCTGTATAAGATGCTAACATAGTCTTCCACTTTGTGCTCTCCCTGTTTAAAAGTTGTTCCCATTGCTGTGGATGATGCGACCTTAAGTGAGAGCGTAGTCCTGTCGTGCTGGCGTTAGGCGTTTTCAATACTTTGGAGCAGCAGAGACAAGCAGCGTGTGTTTTGCTCTCCAGCCTTACGTAGTAATGCCAAACTTGGGATTGTGACTCTGGAAAGTAGATAAATAGATAGAAAATCCGTGTATTTATCTAAAAAATAGGTGAACCTAAAATTACAAAGGTGTGCCCCCTCAAGTCGAAGCGTAGGCTTCGAGTAGTAGGGAATAAGTGAGGGTTCTGGAGCAATTTTTTGTTTTGTTTTTCCAAACGCCTGCTTCCAGTTTTTTTCTGTTTTAAGCGACCCTGTCAGCCTGGCGGGGAGAGTGAGCCTGTTTCTTAACTTGAGACACCCTCAGGGAGAAGGGGAGTTGACTGACAGGGTGAACCTCCTGATTATAGTGGATTCCGAACGACTTGGGGAACTTAGTAAGGTCCCACGATTAATTCGGAGGTGACCAGGACTCGACACGCACTCTGACTACCTAGTATAGTCTCAGCACGTTATCATGTCCTACCATGTTCCCCTGCCAACGCTGTGCACACTGCCTTGTAACTAAAAGTCTATAGGAGTTTCAATAATTATTGTATTGTCTATGAAAACATCTCAGTCCGAAATAATGCAAGTGCGTGTGCAAGAGACTCTCTCTTTGTATTCTCCGTCTTCAGCATGGACTCCCACAACTGTGGGTGTTTGGCCTGAAGATGTTCACGCAGGCGGCTGGTGGAAGAGTTGGGTGTCTTGTACACTTTCGAGCAGTACCGGCAGGCCGCATGTGTTTTATTTTCCAGTCGCGTATAGTAGCGCCATACTAAGGACTTTCCATCTGAAACGTAGAAGGGAGTAAGTTGGGATTTTTCAGCCATTCACTTCAAAAGTATTCGTAAGCAATAGAAGAAATTAGATTCCTCGTGACATCATGGTATTTCATTTTAATTAGAAAAAAAAAATATTTTTTATCAAACTTGTGACTATAACTAGATAACTAGAGTAAACCCTAGATAATCGTCAAGAAATTAACTTTGTCAAAGTAACCTCTTAGTGTTATTATAAAACCCTGAGCCCTGTCATGTACAGAGAGAAACCCACAAGCATAGTTACACCATTTTAACGGTTTGAGGCTTGCTGAACCCGAAGGCAATTTGCGCTCAGGATCTTATATTGAAAAATTGGGTGAAATTCTTAACAAATATTTGAGTTGTACTATAACTCTAGTTAGTTAGTAATATAGTAGTAACGATAATATAATAGTAACTAGTCGTTACAACAAGTTTAATTAAAAATCCATTTTTCTTTTGTTCATCGGTAAGGAATGCTACAAATGTAAGGCAATGCCGTGACTAATTCCCGTAGTTAGTTAAGTCGAGCTATAGTATGTTACAATGACAGTGGTAAGTATTGTATACTACCTGAGCTTGCCCATTGGCACATGTAGTCAGTGTGGATTGATCTCGAGGAGTGAACCAGTTTGCCTATGGCTAGAAGTTCATTCGGAAACAATACCAATGATATCCGAAATCCGATGGGGTCATTGGCTGGGCAAGGTTTAATGGGTCACACTACAAGCACATCTATCATAATAATGAGTAATAATGGTAGGGGTAGGGTACCTCATAAGATTCGTATCTGTACTTGGTTAAGTCATGCTTTCGCCTGTTTCATTGCGTCAATGGTAGGCTTGTCTCAGGTTGTCCATTATCGCTTGTAGCCGGTGTAGGTTGTCATAGAGAACATATCAGTTTGCCAATGGCCAAAAAATTAATACGGAAACAATCAAAATAATGTCCGAAATCCATGGGGTCGTTGGCATTGGACAAGGAACCAATGGGCCACCGTAGTAGGCCATAAGTAGGCCTGGGTCCATACAAATTACTACTACTAATCTCACATGGGTTATAGTTTAATAATATGAAGTCAGATAACAATAATAATGAAAATGGCAGTGCCATGCAGTGTTCCTAACCGAGCCGAGCCTAGAGATTATAGAAAAAACTGGATTTGGAAGGATTCGAACCCACGATCTACGCCTAACCGGGGCGTCGTCTTAGCCCTGGACAACAAGCCCCTACAAGTGCAGTTCATTCCTAGCCGAGATTTTTCGAGTAATGATGGGAACCACCCTGAGTGTAAGCTACCCTTAAGTAAATGGAAACAAACAAGCGCTGTAATCTTCCACCATATATCAGAAGTTAATAAAGCATGAGCATGAATAAACGTATCGTTTACAACGGAGGCAATTTATCAGTCAAAATCCACATACCATAGGCTATGTGTACCAACGGTGGTGGGAACTGCTTTTAGGAGTATACTAATTGGACAAGCGTAAAATAGCTTATTATAGAACGGGATGAATAAATGAAAAAAAAAAATAGATGGTGCCTTGTTGCGGGTTGGTGTCCTTTCCCTGTGGTAATAAATAAATAAATATAAACAATCTCTGTTAAATTATACAATACAAATAATCAACAAGTAATTGACAAGAAAGTACGGAGTAAAATCATCAAAATCAGGTATTTCTGTCATTGGCAGTGCCTCAGTGACAGCGTAGAAAGCTTCCTCTCTAAGAGATGGTCTTTAAGCAATTTAGGGAAGTTAGTAGCATTTCTCGCCGCTCTCAGTTCAATTGGGAGTTTTCTAAGGTAGGCGAAACCTTGTAGTATAGGATCCAGTCGCTCACACTTGGCTGTGCATGGTGCTGGCTTTACAAGGTCTCCCCGTTGCCTTGTGTTGTAAACAGTCCGCACAAACCATAAGTGACTTTTTGAGGTGTACTAAAAAACAAACCTCTATTGTAATTCAGTATTTCCTTGTAAATATACTGTTAAATATTAATGTACACACATTTTACAACGAATTCAAACAATAGAGCAATATCGCTAAGTAATTAAAAATTATTTTAAATTTCAAATCTAGAGGGAGTCTCCGTGAGTCGGCGTTGCAGGTTATTATTTTCCCTAAATATCCGTGAGGCAGACCTTCAAGTATCAGATCCTCCTCTAAATAAATAAATTTTTAATGTAATTATTTAGACTTTTTCGTTTTTTGAATTTTAATCACACTAATAACGACTAAAATATATCGGAAATGTAAAAAAAAATGTAGCAAATGGAGGAACAAAAAAAGCACAATTCTTCAATTTCTTCCATCTACAAATATTGTTCATAAAAGAAAACAATTCAGTCTGAAAACATTAAACTTTAGATTTCCTCATTTTATTTCTAATCTCTCTCATGAATTATAAGGGTATTCACTGCATTACGATTTCCCTCAGGGAAAGTAGGAATAGAACTAGATTTTTTCTAGGGTAGAAAAATAATTGCCATGGAAACGTATATATCTAAAGCTGGCCATTCACGAGGGCTCCAAACGGACTCGCGCCAAGCCAAATGGCGCGTCCTGTTCCATTTGGCGTTAGCGCCATTTAGAGGGGTCATCACGACTACGCTGAACCAGTCGCTCCAAATCTTTCAAATTGTACAGTGTGACGATATGCAAGAGGTACTTTTACACTGTACAATTTGAAAGAATTGGAGCGACTGGTTCAGCGTAGTCGTGATGACCCGTCTAAATGGCGCTAACGCCAAATGGAACAGGATGCGCCATTTGGCTAGGCGCGAGACCCCCATGAATGGCCAGCTTAAGTTTCCGACTTTACCCGACCTAACCTAACCTACTTCCAAAGTTTCTTTGCCTTCGCTTAACTTATAAACATCTGCCATATGTTTTTTTTCTTGTTTTTTTTTTTAAATTAATTTCTGTCGCAGAGCTCATTTTTTGAAATTAAATAAAAATAAAAACCTAAATTTTTTCGATTTCCCAAGCTCAGTTTACCCAACCAAGTAGAAATACAATTTCCTTGTGGCATTATTTTTCTACCGTAGAAAAACGGGAGTTCTATTCCCTTAGGGAATCGAAACGCAGTGAATAACCCTATTATGATGACCAGTTCACTCTTGAACTAATAATAAAACCTAAGACAACTTATTCTATTGTAGTATCTATTTAAGCGTAATTATTGCATTAGCCTATCTGAGAAAATAATTCAGTTTTACATAATTGAAAGTGCAGAAACAGAATTCTTCATTCTCTTCACTCTTCAACTGCTGTTAATTAGTTAAAATGGTTACTGTTGGACTAGGACTGTTTACTCTGAGTGGTGGCATAGAAATGACCAACTCAACGCGATATACCGAGAACTTCCGATAGTAGCCGAAATCAAGAGAGCCC